>VWZU01019326.1:338203-372662 GCA_013397095.1 Sterrhoptilus dennistouni | reverse complement strand
GGGCTGGGCTGGGCAGGGAGGCGGCAGCCCCGGCCCCAGCGGGCAGAGACGGGCCGGGCTCCTCAAAGCACCGCACCTGGCAGAGAGGTAAATGCAGGGCCCAGCTCAGGTCGGGCCGTGCCGACAAGTGCTTGTCCTGTTTGCTTTCCCTGCCCTTTGGCTGGGTCTTGGCGCGGCTATCGGGCACAGATCCTGCAGCCCTTGTTCTCTCAAACTGACCCTCAAACACCACTGCATAGTCCTGCAAGGAGCTTGCCCATGTCCTAGGATATATCTTTGCTCAGGCTCACTCCAGAATGGAGCATTGCCTATTTTTGACATTAACTCTTGGTAGAGTACAGGTTTCACGAGGGCTGTTCTCTCCTAGCACATATCTTTATGTCGTTTCAAAACATATGTCTCCAGGGGTTGTTTACCCAAACAGGCTGACAAACCGGGATGAAAGGATTTTACAACAGGCAAAGAGCTGCATGCATACCTCTCCTATGGATGCTGTCAAGAAGACTAGGTCTAATGCCAACCTGTAGCCTCTAGGACACTGGCTTTCCAAATTTCTCCTCCACAATTACCCTCTCCTTTTGGGGTACTTACAAATCTTCCTTTGGTTCCAACATATCTCAGTGTTCCACAATCACCGCCCATGTCTGGGATGAAGCAGCTGGCATAAATTCTAACAGGACCTGCCCTCAAAAGAAAAAAATTATAAATAAATGCTGGTCACATACATTTCACTACTCAACAGCCTCGAACCAGAAATGTTATAGTGCTCAGTGAAGCATGTGATGAGAAAACTCGTCCCAGCAACCCCTTACACTCTGCAAGTGAGCTGCTCTGGGATGCAGCAACAGGTTCAGATTCCCTGAGGCAGATTGTCAGCATCCTCTTCTGTTGCAAAGTTTGTAAGGCATGCAGCCAGGAATCCAGAGACTGCTCCCTATTTGTGGCACACCAGGGCTGTGTGGGATCTTGCTCTTTGCTGGGAAAGTGAAAAAGGTAAGGGGCACGCCCGGGAGTTCACCTCCCAGGAACCTTTGGAGATCAGCATTCCAGACCTGAAAGGACTGAAGTCAGCTGCAGGGCACGGTCTGGAGGGCCTCATAACCTGCGTGGGCAGGTCCAGCTGTCACACCTCTTCTAAGAATTCCTTAGATATATTACAGAGCCTTTTTATCCCTTCAGAATTTGTTTCAGGGTAGCAGTATGTTTGTGAAAAATCAGGGATGCATCGGTCAAGCTAGATTAGAACTTCATTTGATACAAGTTGGCTTGAAAATTTGGAAAGCTTGCAATTTATTTTGGTGTTACTCTGAAAGAAAAAGCTGTGCAATCATATCACACAAGGCCAATATGCTATAATAACCGCTGTCCTATCTGCAAACTGCAGGGGCAGCAATTGAAACCTATGAAGCACAAGGGTGGCCTGTTGTTAATCCTTTCCATTTGTACTGCTGTCTTAGAGAGAAATAGATGAGACATCTATTGCTGTGAAGTGTTAAGGAGCAGAAGCTTGAAAACAGGAGGATTTAGATTGTACCTTTCTGATGCTTTCATGCTTTGTAGCAGGATAAAATTTATGGTGTTAAATGTTGCTTTGTTGGTGGACTTTTTTTTTAATAAAGATAGAAATCAAATGGGGATTACAAAATAACAGTACTTCTGCTTCTTTCATGTCTTGGGAAATATCTCTTTATTTTAAGAATTTTGCTCTTAATTTTGTGACTAGCCTGTTGAATCAGTAATCTAGAAGATGGACTTCAACCTGAAACACAACACAATCTCACTTGCCCACTGTACTTCCAGAAAGACTGACATGTTTGGGGTCGATCTTTTCTTCCTTTCCACATCAAATAAAAGGTTTTTTTAATTGTGGGTGTGGGGTTGTTCTTGTGGTTTTGGCTCATCCAGTAACATAATTAACAATCAAACAATCAGAAAAACATGGTTTGAAACCTAAAGCACATCAATTATCTAGGCTCCACTGCTGGAAAAAGGAAAAAAAAAAAAGTGTGTTTTGTTTGCTAAAGTGTATAAATAGCAAAAGGTTTTGGTAGTTGTCATGCTGGCTTTGTGAATTTGTCACCCAGCACCCCTGTCTGCACAGAACTGTAAATAAATACCTCAGGTCTGTAAATTGGCCTCTTGCACACTGTGTGAGAGAACCATTTTTGGGACAACACCCTTCATGAGAGGTGGTGCTGCAGTGCTGGTTTGAGGCTGGGATCACAACAGTGATTGTTCAGAAGGCAGCAGATAAGAAGTGAGATCCTGCTTTTCTTTCTGATCCCATTTGTCAAAAAAAAATCCTCCTCCTCAGCCTTGTAGGAAAAGCAGCTTCTCATCCCGCTAAAATGATCACTGGGCAAAAGTTCACCATATTTTACTGCCTCTCTTTAAAATTGACTGACAGGTTGAATGTTGCTAGGATCTTCCTGCAGATATGATAACAAAGATTATGGCATACAAAAGAGGGACTGTATGAGGGAAATGGCATTGCTTCTTTATTCCCAAACAGACACCAGTCTTTAGATTACCTGAAAGACAGGATGGTATCAGGATTCAGTTGAGACCTAGCACGCTTGAAAAGACACTCATTTCTTCTAGTTCAACCACCACATACCACATTCCAAAGCATCCAGATATTGTGGTTACTTTTTGCATGCAAACCTTTTCTGGTGTTGACCCAGGTCTCATCTTTACATTGAAAAAGTTTTCCTGTGGGACTGCCCATCAAGTCATAAGTTTGAGCAGCCAGGTTAAATAGCCACAGCACTGTTGCTGAGCACTCCCTTTTCCTGACCACTCTCCAAAGAGATCCACCTCAGTTCAACATCACTGGTGGTGGGAAAATAGTCCTGGACTGTGGAACGAAAGCTCACCAGGAGGGCCTTAGGATCATCCCTGACTTAAGGGTCTCCGGGTCTGGAAATAAACCCTTACAGCTCCCTTTGCACTTTCCCTCCCTGTCACTTTCTGTCTCTTTTCATTTCTTTTTCCGGCTGCTCATCTCAGTGCTGCATTTCAGTTTTCTGTTGGGTGCAGACATCTGGTGGTCGAGCTGGTGATGGCAGCCAAACAAGGGAAGCCAAACAAGGCAGGGGTGCAGGATCTTTTTTTCTTACACTTTGGCCCAGTGATAGGAAAAACAAATTCTGCTATGCCGCAAGGATTTATTTTCAGCTTTGTTCCCCTTCTAACTTGCCATTCATTTTCTCCCCTCATCAAGCCTCAGAGACCTGCTGCACCTGGGTGTTTAGAAGAAAGGGCAGACTCTGCCCAACAGATTTCAAGTGACTCCTGCAATGCAAGTGTGCTCAGAGCAGGAGAGGTGGCTCTTCCAGCAGTGCAAGTGACACCTCTCCAGGCAGTATCTGCTACACAGATGCTCCACAGTGCAAAGAATGCCTTCGGTCAGTGTTGCCAGCTGCACCTCACTCCTCCCTGAGACAGCCAGGAGCAGTTGGAAGCAGGAATATTTCCAGACAACGTGTGTGGTCCTTCCTGGACCACCTCCATCTGCCTGCAGTCTCGGGCCTCTCTTCAGAAAGAAGGGAAAGGAGCTACACATCACTTCTAGTATGTGCTGAAGAACTGCTTATGCAAGACACAGATCATTCACACATCTGGAAAGGTATCCAAGCTCTCCCACTGAGATGCTGTGCAGTAGGACATGCATGGAGAGTATTCTATAAATTGAAAGAAATATGTAGGGTCAGAGACGACTCCATACTCCATCTGCTAAAGGTGGGAGCAACCCGTTTTACCTTTTT
This sequence comes from Sterrhoptilus dennistouni, assembly GCA_013397095.1. Taxonomy (NCBI): domain Eukaryota; kingdom Metazoa; phylum Chordata; class Aves; order Passeriformes; family Zosteropidae; genus Sterrhoptilus; species Sterrhoptilus dennistouni. Next base: position 368,895 of record VWZU01019326.1, on the reverse strand, counting down.
GAGGAAGCACAGCAAAGAGTGAGGTCACTTCACCTGAGAGGAGATGAACAACGTGCTGGAGGTGCCTGATTCTTTCCAGTGTCTTAAACTGCCTGTGCAACACCCTGGCTTGTAGGTGTGACATCAGGTGAAATCAATATGTAAGAGACAGCACTTAGAACTAGTATTTTTGCATTTGCACCAGTGACAAGGCTGGAAGAAAGGGGAGAGCGGGAGAATAAATTTATTCAAAACTATTTTAATTTGCTCATTGGGTTAATTCCCAAAGTACCTGAGTATTTGTTTCCAAAAATTAAATATGTGGGTGATGGCAGACTTGTTACTTTTTTCTTTGCAAAAACCTAGAGTTCTTTTTGGGGTTTGCACCTCTCCCTCTGCAGTTAAGAGGAAAAAGAAAGGAATTACAAGAGAAAATTTATGTTGAATCATATACCATACATGGCCAACCCCAAGAGAAGCATTCAGTGAGTGCATTCTTGACTCAATAGGATGTAAAATTACAGGGAGAAAACTCTGATCATGCTCTCAATGCTTTTCTTTTTTTCATTCTGCATTTTGCTTTGTCCCCATCTCAACATATCTGAACACTTTTCAGCTGGGCATTAAGCAAGATAACACCTGTGCTGAATCTCATTTCCTTTACTCCCAAGAAACTAGCTTTCCAGGTGGTTAAAACCGGGATGCAGTGCCCTACCTGAATTGCTGCTTGCTTTTAGCTTTATTTCAATTACAAGTCAGCTATTCCAAGACAAAAGCTGGGAAGTGAGGCTGTGTAGGAAATGTGCCCCAGTAGAACTCATTATGATGCTTAATTCTCACTGGCTTCACACCACGTTGCCAGAAGTTGAAGAGTATGGAGGTAAAGCAGTTGCTGGCTTCTGGGTATGGTCACAGTCTAAACACATTTTTTTCTTGGGAACCTTCATTCATTTTTCCTCATCCTATCCCACCTGGATCTCTGGACTTATTTCCTTTCTATCACAAGAGGGCACCCTGCGTCAGACTAAAGTTTCCCATCCACACCTTGAAAGGCAGAAGCTGAGACCAGGAAAGTTCCTGGACTGAAATGGGCTTACAGGGAGAAGAGCACTGAAGGAGCAGCCCTCAGGGAACAGCTGTTTGCACCTGCAATGTCAGTGTCCTCTCCTTGGGTGGGAGGGATAAACACTCAACTCTCTTCTGTTCCCACTAGGAAGAGGACCTTTGCAATTTTTAAAACTGAATTCAAAAGTAGCAGACTACAGATAAGGGATTTAAACAGAACAACACATGACACTTAACTGAAAACGTTCTCTCAGTCATGCTGGAGATAACTGAAGTGAAAACCAGCTATCGATACACCAACTGACACTCTTCACAAGACATTCAGTAACTATGGCTTCCCATGGCAGTCAATAAAAAGGAAGGAGTTTTCTTCTTTGAGAAGAAAAGCAGCATTTAAATAATCCAATAAGTATGCTAGTATTATATGAAATGCAATTTGTATAAGACAAATATATGGATTTAAATAAATTCCCACTTCACTTCTAAAGGTGGTGAATGCCGGTTTCGTAAGTATAACAGGCACCTGATAGAACATCAGCGATAGTTTTGCTGTGTCCTGAAAATCTGTATTATAAAAGCAACCATCTGGGATGAATCTGAATTTGATTTTGTATGAGGAAAGGAAAATTCTGTTAAAAAGTAGCACTGTGATGCACTGTTCTCATAGACTTGCCTTTTTCTTGAAACCTTATCTACTAATGACATATTCTGTGAATATTGCTCCAGAATATATTTTCATTAATCTTTTGTGAAAAACAGCTCAACCTGTATTGCGGTTTTAAGTTCTCCCTAAACCTGTTGAAATAGAAATTCACAGATCAGATCTCCTTAGTGCTCAACCTCCAAATTCGGGTTGGATCTTCAAATGAGACCTGTTCTCTGTGAGGTCGCTTGAGAGTATGTAATGCTGTAAGCACTTTTTTATGAGGGGCAAACAACCTCTGAATAGTAATTATGCTGGTTTCCAAATTGAGTCACACAGGGATCAAGGAGCCTGCTGCTTCCTCTAGGCCTGATCCTGAACTGCCAAACAGAAAGAAGCACCAAAAGGGCTGTATTTCTGCTCAAACAGAAATTAAGGAGAAACAGTAATGTTCTTCATTGTTAGCATCAGAATAGATTGTTACCTTAGCAACAGCAGTAGGAAGAAACACATTGTATGTAATCAATATTTGTTTTACCTCATGTTTCACATGCTATTTTTCTAAACTTTTCTTAATAATTGCTCCAATTTTTTGTACACTTCTGCTGTCATCCTACTAGGTTACTCTTGTTGGCATTGGATGTTACCTTCTCTTAAGCCTGGTAGCAGATACAGCCCACCTCTGACTCCCTTTACAAGAGAATCACTCCGGTATTTCTGAGTGAAGCTTCTTGGGCAGCAAACCTGAAATTCAACATACCCAAGTCAAACAAACTACTGTAACTTAAACTTTTATTGCTTGCACTTCCTTCTATCCAGTACTGCTGGCTACAATTATGTGGTATGCCTCAGGAAAGGGGTGCCAATTCATTTCTTACCAGATTCTCTTTTCTTAATACTCCATAGATCCTTTTCTAACTTTTTTAATGGAAAAGTAAAATTCAACTCCTCTGAACCATCTTTCATCATCTGGAGGAGAAAAGGACGAGGGAGAACCCAATTCCTTCTGAAATAATTTTCTCCCAGCCCTAATTATTTCTGACTTCCTACATATACCTTTCTCCCAAGAAAAACTAATTTAAAAAGCAGTGAGGCACTCCATATGTAAATGCTAGTGAGTTGTCAGACAATAAGAACTCGTTAATGCCAGGAAAGTGATTTAATCTTTTGACCACTAGGCCAGACTTGGGGGCCTGCAGAAGATGCTGCTGTAACACCAACAGATATTTTACTTGGTTTTTTTATTCCCTGGAATACCATGGCTCAAGATGCTGCTTTCCCTTGCAGCTGGAAGTCCACATAAGAACAATTTCCTCTTCCAACCTCTGGACTTCACAAGGCAGGAGAAAAGCACTGCAAGAAAGCAGATAATCTGGCACCACAGAATCAGTGGCACTCAGGCTTCTTTTGCTATATAAATAACGGATGAAAGACAGCTGCTTTATTCACATTATCTTTTGCATTTTTCTTCCTGAAAAGTAATCTCTATGAAAGGAAGACACTGTATTTACCTGGCTTACAGTGAGAGCTCCTTTTGGGTCACACTGTAGCTAAAACTTTCTACTGAAGGAGAAAGAAAAAAATCATATTCCACAAGAACTTTATGCAGCAGTGTAATGATGAAGTGTCAGTGGGTATCAAATGATGCCCTAGTGGCACCAAACCCTCACTGAACCTGATCAGTTCTTTGAGTATGAAGTGTCAGCTTAGCACATGCCTTCCCTTTAAGCAGGAAAAATCTGCTGCCAAGATTAGAGGAGTTGAGAGAACAAGACATTGGTGCAGTACGGAAAGATTATTCTTCTTTTCCAGCAAAAATACTGCAGGAAGCCCACAAAGGAGCATACTACACACAACTAGTAAGGAAAGCCTCCCAAAATGACAGGGAATATTCCCTAGAGGAACAGAAGTCTTGGAAAATTAATGACCTTTTGCCTGCTAGCCTATTTGCCTATTTTAGTGCTAGATCAAGTACCAGTTTCAGCTCTGTCAAGAACATCTGTCTGGGAAGGCTGACAAAATACAACACAAATGCAAAATACTCACATGGATATAAAGGTTCCTACTTGTTATTTTTAACATGACAGCTGTAAATAGGCTCTTGCACATTTTTGCATTCATCTGACTGTTCTTTTCACGATGACGCCATGAGGATTTTTCCAAATACGAGAGCAGGGGAATAGCTGGATGGTAAGGACAGGTATTGTTCTTGTGCGCTTACCCAGACATCTATAGACTCTTTTGAACAAGTTGGTTCACATGGCTCTGTAAGAGGCAGAGTTTTTGTCTCTGCACTACAAGAAGAAAGTGCACCACAAAGAAATAAGTAATGTTTGAGCCATTTGTACGGGAGACATCGTTGTTGCCTCTGCCCCCATTAAGCACTGAGCATCTGTCAGCACTGAGCTGGGATTTTCAGTCCTGCCTGAACACTCAGCTTGTAGAGTTAATGAGTTCTTGTAACTCCTTATTTCTGAGAGTCTGTAATGTTTCCTTTGGGAGCTGCTGGACCATGGAAGAATCAGTCCTTTTCTCTCCCATTTGCTATGGACAGGTGTGAATGGCTCTTTCCACATCAGTGCTTCAACAGTCTGACGTAGCCTGGGATGTTCAGAATTAAAGCCCAGCAGTTTGGCTGCACCAAATGATGGAGCAGAGGGCACAGAGCATGGCAAGGCTCTAACATCAAACACCGAGTTAAATAATGGCTGAAGGAGCAGCTCTGGCTTGCCAGAGGTTTGGGATTTGCATTCCCCTTTCAAGCATCAGGCATAAGCCTCAATGACAGGGGAAGGATGTAGAAGAGAGGACGGGAAAGACCTCACCTGATGAAAGCTGGGGGTCTGTGCCCAGCAGAAGCAGTTTTCTCCTTTCCAACAGTTGGCCTCTTCTTTCTCCTTTACCATAACACATGGAGTAGGAAAGGAAGAGAGGACATTTTCTCTGTCAGGGCTTGAGGCCCTGGTGCTGGTCTTTGTGGAATACGTAACTCAGAAACTTCCAGTACCTTGTACCAGCAAAAGGGCTGTAGTTAAGGACAGTATCCCCATTAACACAGGCTACCTCAACATGTTACTATGGAATTCAGAATTAAAATACTTGCCTGAAAAGGTGCAGACAGAACACAAAAACCACCTTACCTGAAAACTCAAGAGATGCAGTGCAACAAATAAATATATTTATTCTTACTTTTTTCCTTTTTTTAACAACAGTAGCAGAATAATTGCAAACAGGGTTTTTTTGGGGGGTTTTTTTTTTTGGTTTTTTTTTTGCCAAGTATGTACTTTGCTTATTGATTTTTGCAGCAAGGGTGAGCTACAGCTTGGTTTTGTGGTTTTTTTTTTCAATCAGGTTCCTCCTAGGATAGATAGAGTGGCTAAGTACTCAGAGCTACTAAAAACTTATTAGGTGTGTAACACGGTGAACTACTTCACAGTCATAAATATAATCCCTAAAGCAAACACACAGGAAGACTGTTTTGTTCATAGCTGGAGATGAAAAGAAGCCTCTTTTTTCCTTTTGGCATCTTGCTATTTCGGTCAAAGTGGATTTTGTTCTCCACTGTTAACCTTTCAAAAAAAAGCAGTTATAAAAATTACTTAAGAAAAACATACTCATATTTCAACACAGTTTTTATGCCAGTTTCTCAAAGACTATTCTAGAAAAGTCAGCTTGTTCAACCTAATATAAGAAGATCAAGTATGGAAAATAAAGAGTAACAAAACCTCACAGTAAAAATAAGAATGTCTGTAGCATGTCGTGGTTATTTGTAAAGAAGTGAACAAAAGAAAAAGCCTAGAAGTTGTAGAGCTACATAGCTATTATCTTTTTATAGCAGGTGTATTTTCTACCACAGCCTTGATTTTTATTACTTTATATTCTTTAAATAACTTAAAATAATAATGAGTTTGCCTGCCAGCAGCCAACTCAAAAACACATTGAAAAAAGAAAAAAATCCCCAGCCACCATTACAGTGGGAGGGAGAAATTCTCCTCAGCAGCCAATTTTTGTGTCCAGTCCTTTCCCTTCTTAGCAGTCCCAAACTTCTGAGATAAATTCAGCTTATTAGGAATGAGAGCTCTTCAAAGCAGACTTGGGTTTCTCTGAAGGGAATGGTGAACATTTCCCCTCCATAACCTCCTGTGAGTCCTTGTAGCAGCTCTGCAGAGTCCTTGTAGCAGCAAGCTGCAGCAAAAGGAAAGGAAAGAATCCATCCAGGTGTGAAATGATTCATAGGCAGCATCGGAGATCTTCAAAGGATTCTCAATCAATACTTCAGCCTGATTCCCAGCTGAGTGGGCTGTGATTTTATCTCATCTGTCAGATGGAAGAAGCGGCCTGTTTGTTCTTGAATTAACTCCTTTCATCTTTGCTGCCATGATACCGCAACTGACTGCACATCTTTCATCGTTCTGCGTGCCACTCAGTGCACAGGAAAACAAACCCAGCCGTGCCCCTTGGCAATCCACGTAACAGCAGCAGCAGCAGACACGGTGTGCTCTAGACTCTGCCCAGAAGCGCTGACCTGAAAGGCAGAGGGAGATGGAAATGGGTAAAGACAATCTTTAGAGTGATGAAAATCTTCTCAGACACAGTGACTACAATAAAGGAAGCTGTGAAACTGAGATTCGTGTTACTACAGATCCTCATCTTGTCACCCTGTGTAATGTGGACTGTCTGTGCCCTGACGTGAGTAACTGTCTTTCTTGTCTTCTCAAAATTAGTGAAATCAATCAGATGGAATTGTTACATCCCCCTGCCTTAATGGTTCACATATCCTGCCACAATTAGTAAAATCAAAGAGCTGGATGAGGCTGCATTCTAATAGCAGTAGAAGAAAAGCCAAAAATATGACTTCGCTGAATATTTTTCCCCAGCCTGAACTCTAAATTGTTAACTGGTTTCATTAATGCATTTGCCCTAGAACAATCTTTTATGCAAACCTCAGCCCTGCCTGAAAGGCTGGTGCAGAAAGGGATGCAGTAGCTGTGAAAACATCTGTGTGGAATCCAGAGTGCTCTTGTATAGTACTTGTGAGGAAGCGGGGATTTCTTGGAGTTTAGAAAGTACTTTCCTCCTTCACTGAGTAACACAAGAAATTAAAATACAAAGTTACTTATTCTAATTCCCATTTCCTAAGGGAAAGAAGGACCAACAGGGTGTAAGATAAAGACTGATTGTTCTGTTTCTTCCAAGAGTCCCAGATTGGAGGAGGGGATTTACAACCATGCTGTGCCCCATCTGCTGTAACATGTAACATGCCATTTGGTTTTAACTGCTTGATGCTTGCTCTGTATCCCATTCTATTTATTTATTGATCTGGGTAACCTCTGACACAAACCTCAGTGTCTTCCATCTGTCCTTTTCAACGTGGTTCTCGGGACCTTCACTTTCATAGGAGGCCAAGTAAAGTGCTGCAATCAGAAGCAAATATATTATGTTAGGCCTACTGGCATTTTAAAACTTGCTCTCCCCCCTGCAAAGCAGGCTGAGTTAAATGAAGCAGGCATGTATTATCCATCTCCCAGTTTAGGGCTTCAGAATCCCATTAGGAAGTATAGCATTGCTTATAATTGCACCCAGACAATGCTAACAAACTGCGCATGAGAACAAAGACTGCCCTGAGGGGGGGAAAAACCAACCAGCAGAAACTCAAAAAGAGAAGAAAGCACTCAACAGAAAACAAAATGAGCCCAGGGACATGGTGCTTTGTAAGTAGCAAGTCCCCGTTCTCCCCGCCTAAGCAGCACCCTTTAGTGCAAAGTATCCTGGAAATCCACATAAATACATTTCATGTGACATTTAGAGGGACCACATCAGTTTAGTTCATTCTATTTCAGAACCAAGGTTGATTCTCATAGACTATACACACATAAAAGAAAAATCTTATCTTCTCTGTCATTTGTAAGGGAGGAGCATTTTTCACTTGCTAGACGGAGATATCTAAGGACAGTTTCCTTACTATGAGGAAGCCACAAATTAACACAGGAAGAGATTATGCAGTAGCCAGTGACACCATCCCTGCAGAAGTCCAGAGCTCCTTACCATCATCACTGAAGACTGGGACAGAGAGCAAGTACTGCAGAATCTTCCAATCCCTTTCAAAAGGACACTCCACTTGCTTCCATGTCATAAATTCACTGACTTGTTTTGCCAACTCCCAAAATTTCTGTCAGAAATCAAGGCAGAAGAGGTGCTATATACTGAACAGCATTGCTTACCCTGAACATTTTTTTAAAAAGAGGGAGAGATCTTGGTTTAGAGACCAAGGCTCCAATTGTCCTTGGCTTTTAAGATAGAATTAAACATGATCTGACATGACAACTCAGCTTCTAACTTTTGTGTTCCTGTTTCAAGCTATGGTAATCTTCCACTCCTTCCCCTTGTTAAAATTGCTGTTGTGAATACAAAGATAGCAGATCATGAAGTACACTTAATTATTTTTTTTCAAGGAGCTGATAACACCCCTTATGCCCAAATTTTAACTCTGATGACCTCACACTTTCTGTTTTGCAATTAAATACATAGTGATTTTCACATTAGGTGCTTAATACTGACATTTCAAAATCCAGATGTTTCCTGTCAGTTAACACATACGAAATGCTCTATTTTCTTGCTGGAAATTTATGCCAAAAATAAACACTCCCCATGCAGTGTGCTGATGCCATTAATTGATAAACTCTTTCGATAAAGTTTAACATGCCTCAAGTGCACATGGATTCCTTGAGCAAAAAGACATTCCAGGTGACTGCACAGCCTAGTTTTAGAACCTTTGAGCTAATTCAGGCCTATGACTACAACTGAAATGTACTGCACTTTTGTGTGAATGACCCAGACTTCTTGAAAACTGAAAGCACCAGGAAACAAATCACTGGGTAACTCACCCTGTGTCAGATAACAAGCATGAAATCAGAGGCAGAAGAACTACTGGAAGACAAGAGAGTCAAAACTCCCTCAGTGCTGCTCTATCACATATTTTTTCAGAGACAATCTGGGACTTGCATGCATGAAAATGCTGCCTATATATCTTGATAAAGGAGGAACTTGCTTTTATGTGAGGAATTAAAAGATAAGCCCTAAAATACTAAATTGAACATTTTGTCATTAACTGTAACAAACCTGTGAATTGAAATGTTGAGATGAATTTGAGTGCTGGAAAGAAATTCTGACTTTTTTTTTCCCTACTAAAAAACCAGGGAATATTGAAGGTTTCTATAAACACTCCATCTTTGATAAAACTACTTTTTCCTGAGGCTACCTCCCAGCTCCCCTGAGAGCTAACAGGTAACACTCAAATTCCAGTCTATGTTTGCTCAGAATCCAGTGGAAATTGGACAGTGATCTGCTTCAGTTTTCTGTCAAAGCATTAAAGCCCCACTCAGTGCTCTACTCACCTCAAAATTGATGTGACCATTTGGAAGGCGATTGGCACAACCCTCATTGAGGAAGTAAATGTCTTTGATCAAGAGGCTGAAGAAAGGGATCACGATCTAGGGAGAGAACAGCATTATTAACAGTCTGGCCCTGAATCAAGACACAATGGTCTACAGAGAAAATGAAAGGAAGTCAGGTGATACAACAGGTAAGCAAAATACTGAAGGACTAAGGATTCTACATCTTTACACAAAAACTGTGCATTCACTACATTTTAAAATACAAGTTCCTCCACAAAGTCCTCCTCCATTTCTATGTCATGTCCTTCTTGTTTTTATTTTTTTCCTTCTTCCTTGCAGATTCCAGAAGATAGATGGTCAGAGGCACCTACTTCTTACATGTAATTCCTGCAGGGTATCTCATAGTGTAGCTTTCCCTCTTGACAGGACTTGCTTGGTAGACGAGGGGAGATGCACATTGGAGCACAGCAGGGAATATTGGGGTAGCAGCACAAATGGTTTTTGAGCTACAGATCCCTGAGCTCGTGCAAGTCATGGAACCTTGGTGCTGACTGGCTTAAAATTAAGCATTTCCTGCCAACTGAACAAAACATTTTCTTTGGAGAATGCTGTAGAATTTTACTTTCTTAAAATGGTTCTATTTTAATTTTCATCCAATGAAAGTTTTCACAGCTACACATCCTTGTTACAACTGGGAATAAAACAAATACCACTTATTATTTCCGTGGAACACTTCACTGTATTGTATTTCAATATCTCTAAGTTCTTTCTTTGAAGTCTTAAAACTGACTTTTCTCTGAAAGGAAGTAAGCCTCTTACATTTAAACTTCTGGTACTTTGAATGATATGTGAACAGATCCTTCAGAGTCAGAAAGACATTCCATGTATCACAACAGTATAGATCAGCAGACTGCACGTGGATTTGCTTCATCTGGCTGGTAGTTTATTCCATGAACTCCAAGATCACGTTTATTAAACACAGCACGAAGTCCTAATATCATAAGGAGCTGATGAGCAACTGCTTCCAAATGGAGAGCAGCTAGGAAGCTATTTGATTCCTTTCCACAAGAACTACCACTAAGATTCTGCATCTGAAGACTATACACAGGAAGTGAGTGCCACAGCTCTGTCTGGATTTGATGTTTAGAATACCTTTCATGAATAAGTTTTAAAGTCTTTCCACCTTAAGCCATAAATTACTGAAAGTTTAGCACAAGTAGCAGCTATAAGAACAAATTACTAGCAACCTCATGTCAGTCCTTAGCCCTTCTGTTTGTGGCATGTGGGTTTGTGAGATCTAGGTGTCTGTCAAACAGAAATGAGGTGAAGCAATGTACTTATTTTACTTAAATAATCAAAATTATCATTTAAGGTTTGGACTTTCAGTCAGCACCAAACTGATTGGGCAGCTTTTTATAAGCCCACCAGGAGTGGAGCTGCTGAGAACCAGAATTCCAGGATAAAGGCTTACCATGCAACTTAACAAGCACATTTGCCTTTTGCCCCCTGCCAAGTCATTTGCAAACACACCTTCTCTCTGCTGCTGTGAGCTGTCAGGGACCTCTGGGTGGCTCCACGCAGAGCAGTTCGGTAATTATAGAAATTGCTGGAAGGGTCCATCTGATGCTGCAAGGCAGGAAAAGATGCAAATAATGAGGAACACACAATCCTTTTTCAACTGAGCAATTCTTAAATAGGAAAAGGTCTTCTGAACAGCCCCACAAATACTGCTTTGTAGAGGACTGTGGTATTGCTCTGTCTGTTTGATCAGAAGAGTACATTATAAAATGTTCATTATAAATTATAATAATGTTCATTATAAAATGAACATTATAAAATTTTTTTGAATGTCCATTCAGCACAAGAAGGGATCCAATACATTCTCTTGGATAAATCACAAACTCATATAGTGCTACACCTGCATGATCTTTGACAAAGGTCAGCTGGGCAATATCCATTAAGAGCAAAAATACACTAAATTAAATGTCATGATGAAGCCAAATTCACATTTTAGAGCAGTTAAAAGTAAAATGGTATTAACAGCCTCCTGTCCAAATATTAGCCAAACTTACCTCAAGGATATCAAATTTGGCTGTCTTCACTTTTGCCCAGGTTTTCTTTAATCGAGACACAGGACTCATGTTCATCCCAGCTTGATATAAGAGAAAGAGATTGGAGTTGGAGTATTTAAAAGAAAAGAATTTTTCAGGTAGCTCAGTAAGTATTTATAGTAAGTATTTATAAAGCAAAGCATCTATAACCAATAACAAGTATTTTCAATGGAGCTAATCAAGAAATCAGAGTCATCGTTTTCTTTAAATTCCAAAGTAACCTTGGGAAAAAAATCTTCATCTCTTAAAGAATAAAAGCTCTAAAAAAATGCTATGACATTATTTCATGTGGATTTGATAAAACGTATATACAGCAGAAAAGCTCAAATGAGTGTTCTGAACATAATCTCTTACATAATTCATTGAAAACTACACATAACTATGAAGTTTTCACATTTCAAATGGAAAGAGAATATTCCCAGCGTTTTCCTACCAGATACAAAGAGGCGTGCAATTTTTAAACCACTAGGGTGTGATAGAAATGATGGAAGACATCAATTCTCCATATTATGGGGAAAGCTACTATACCAATTTAGCACTGAAGTTGGTTTTAAAAAGTGGGGATTTAGGTCTCTGAAGAGTTCCAAGGGAAATTTTGGTTTATACCAACTTTATACTACACACATAGCACTACAACAGTGTTGAGCAACTTCATGCTGCTGACCAAGCTAAGCAGTAGGCTTCTGTGTGAAGCACACTGCTTCCTTTATCCAGATTTAAGTAGGGATAAAATACCATCTCAGTGCACATACTTACAAATAATAGCCATTAAGGAATTGAAGTTGCCAATGTTAAAACATTCCCGTGCCACATCGATGAAATATTCTATCACTCTTGCTCTGTGCTTCTTCTTCACAGGCTGCAAGAGATGCATTTGTAGGGTTATGCTCAGCAGGAAACAGCACTCAGACGCATCCCCAAAGAAATAACACCCCTGTTAAAAGTCTTTTCCCTATATACCACAGCTTCACACTACTTTACATGTAGAGGAAGGCACACTATTGTGTTTAAAAGCATTCAGGACAGCAAAGACAAACCAGATCCGGGGCAGGCAGAGAGCAAGGACAACAGGCAAAGAGACTCTGCCAAGAAGAAGGATATGAAGAACAGCAGAGGAGTAGAAGGTCAGCCAGAGGAGAGAATGTGCCTCAATTCACAAGGGGCTTTAAGAAAACAGCAGGCCAGACACACTCACATACCAAGAAGGGCTAACCCAGAATAAATCATCACTGTCACGTGAACAAGGCTGAAGCACCAGTATAATGCTAAAAACACTGAACTTATTTCCTCTTCAGACGTGCTCTGACTACATTCAAATGTGAACAATTACAGAACCAAGCAAATGAAAAGTCCAAAAGGCACCAAACCTGAAAAGGCTTCACAGTTTTAGATAAACAAAACCTTTCAGCACAAAAAGTCCTTGCTCACCATACAGATTTCTGTTGCAACCAAGTAACTGAGTCTGTTAAACCACTCCACATAGGCTTCAAGATTCCGAGTCTTCTTTTGATCTCCATAGCAGCTCTACAGACAGAAATAAAACAGCAACTTTTAGCACAATTTTTATCTTTTCCCTGTGAGATCTTCTGGCTCCCTGTCTTGCCTTCCTAAATACTGTCAAGCAACCAGGAATAACTCAAATTACCCAAAGTGACAAAAAGCTTAGAGGATAAGCAACAGTGGTAGTATTCAAGCATGTGTAACTTCCTTCTGAGCTGTCAGCCCAGTAAAGCCCTCCAGCAGGCATGTGGAATCCACCCTGTGCTTTAAGTCCTGCTGGGATGCTTTAAGGACCTAGGACAGACTCATGCAAACAATCAGGGCTAAATATCTGCATAAAGCTCCCTTGAATATGCACACTGTTTCCTTCCTTACTCCTGTCCCTCTGACAGAGTGGATACAACATTAAGCTCTCTGCAAGTGCAGCAGGAAAACAGAGGTCAGGCACATTATGTTTGGCTGTTGATGACCAATGTGCATCCTAACTTTGGGAGATCAGCTATACCATTTTGATGGGATTATCCCTTTCCTGAGTAGTGTTAGGCTGTATCATCTTAGAATCATTCTTACACCATATCTCAGGGCTGCCTAAAAAGGGGTAGACAGCAGTTCCAGTGATCTCCATGTGTAAAATCAACTCCAGAGGCCATCTGAATGAACATCAAATTGTAAACTTGCATCATTCTATTCTGTTTTCAAGTTTTAAGTTAAGTTTTAATGGACTGACTTTGTCGCAGTTTATTTACAGAGGTTAAGTGATCTTGAAAAACATAAAAAATTAAATAATTTTGAAAACAGCACTCAAAGAGATGATAACTCCATCATTGCTGGTTAAAAACACTGCATATTTGCCCTCCATCTCACAAAGATCTAGAGCCCTCTGTGCTCTTTTTGTAATGTCTGCTCTACCTGCATATTCCCCCATGTGCCACTTGGCTGCAAAGAGTTCAGTTTACTAAAAAGGAAGAACAGATGTCAAAAATGAATAATGCAGAAGGCAAACTTCAACTCAGCCTCTTCCAGCTGTAAACTGAATAGGTGGCCTGGGGAAAACATTCACAGGATTAAGTTCTCCCTTAGCTTAAGTCAGAAAACCCAAGAAATGTGTTCATTTAAGTCAATTTGTTGCCCGAGTTCTGGAGCTTCAGGAGTTGTACTCCAGAAAGAAAAAAAACATTAACAAAATGCTTAATGAGAGTACTAAAGCTTGTTTTCTACTGGTCCTCATGTATTGCTGGACCTCACTTCCAGCTCATGGTGCACCTGATGATAAATGATACATTTCAGAGCTGCTCCAGATCTGCTCCCATTACCTTGTCATTATTCAAAGGATCCTTTTGCACAAACGCCTGGATAAATTCTTCCGGTCCGATATAATTGAGTCTCTCCTAAATAAAGCACAGAAGCAGACAAGTCATATCCCCTGTTAACCTGCACTTCAAAAAGAGGGAAAGGATGAAGTCATCTCTGGGAGTATAACAACTCACAAGCTCTATGTGCGTCAGCTGCTGAGCTAACACGTAGGGATCATTGCAGACTGTGATTATGTCCCTCTGGATGGACTGGGGCTTGGTCTTTAGGAGCGTGAGGCGATCTGTGGATGTGGTGGCATCAATCTTTGCCAGCACTTCCTCATACTGGGAAACCGCGGCCAGCTTCCGAATCAGGTTCTGGAGCAGCTGCTGCACGTTCTTCCGGTACATCTGTGGGAACATCAAACAATCAGAAAACACTTCCAAAATGTGAGAAGACAGCATTAAAGTCTGTGTGACACCACCACAGATGGATGCTGATGCCTGTATTTGTGGTCAACTTAAGATAAGCTCTATTATGTGAATTTGAAATATTAGCATTTCATCAGACCAAAGGGAATCCAGCTGAGAGTTTAAGCACTGATTATCTCACAGGTTCAATATTGACCCAGTTAGCTCAAAGAAGTGTTCAATCCACTTCCTGAAAAGTAACAACCACCTCTGGAGAAAATACAAGAAATGAAAATACCCCATCAACACGAACATATGAAAAGACGAAATATTGGCCATTCAGTGATAAACAAAGGCCCTGCTTCTCTTTGCAGCAAATCTAGACCAGTTTCATCAAAGTCAGAGCTCAAAGTCAGCTCTCTCTTCTTTTGCCTTTGCAGGCCTTTCCACGTAGTGATTTCAATCACCAGGAGTGACAATTTTAAGTAGGAGCAAAACTCAACTCTTAAGTAGGTAGGTGTGTGTAACCAAGGTGGTTACTCTTCCAGATTCCACATATAATCCTAAACCCATTAAAGCAAAACTTAAGTGGCTTCAAAAAGGATCATCCAAAAACTATTGTCTGCACACCCTAGTATGATCAGTGCAAGGCAATATTTCCTTTATTCTGATAAATTTCTCCCTTCCTCCAAAGCTTTTTCCAAATATGTTGTCTTGAAGGAGTGATGTTAGTGTGGTGAGAGGTTTTGGTTGTACTCTTACTGACAGCTCTTAAAAGAACTTGAGTACAAAATTCAGGAAGTGGAATAAGAAACTATAAAAGTAGCATTGTAGTGAACAGGAGTAGGAAACTGCTTCTCTTGTATCCTTTAAGGTAATGACTCACAAAAATCCAAGTGATCTGAAGAAAAGCAAGGTCAAGGAAGTTGCCATTTACTGTTCCAAGCAGTTCACAATAAAACAAGTCAATTTACTGCAGTGCTGGCTTTCACTCTGTCTTTCTAAAGAAACCTCAAAGTCAAAAAAACCTCAGAGCTACAGCTAGAAAGGATTTATAGTGCTCTGCAGAGTAAGATTTCTTCCTTTGCACATTTTCTAGCAGCTTTGTACATCTGCCTTTCCCTTCAATAGACAATTTTGCGTTTAAACTGTCTGTAGTGCCAGAAACTTTGTTGCAGACAACCCTTCCCTCTTCTCATTTCATTCTTCCATCCACCAACTCAACTTCCTCCTGGCTAAGTGGTTCCTTTTTTTTTGTGCCAGTGAGTATTTTTAAGTGGGTGTGAGTCCTCAATCATAACCACTTTGCCTGGAACTGAACTTGAGTTTCCCACCTTGCTATGAAGAGTATCTAGAAGCAAAGCAACCTGACACCCCTGGAGTGAGGGCACACCCCTTGCCAGTCCAAAGCTCCCTGGAGCTATCTTGCAGCCTTCAGCTTGCAGATCAAATTGGGTCTCTTTTCCATTTGTATTTCAAACCACATTTCACTCTCTTGTCCCATCTTCTTTTGTCCCTCCCCATTTTAACAACCTCAAAATATATTTCAGCTTCCAAGGTCAGCTTCGGTTTGTTCTTTTCCATGCTTGTGTACAGCCTCTCAAGACCCTTCCAGGCCTTTGGCAGCACTCTCAGATCCTCTCAGTCCAGCTTACCTCCACGCCTGTTAATGTACTGTTTGCTGCCTCATCCATATCATTACCTAAAAGCTTATATAAGGAGCACTGGTCCCTGAGGAACACTGGAAACACAATGCTATTTAGCAATTGCTATTTGTGTTTATAGTTCTTCCAAGTGCCACTCCAGTGTCTTTTGCAATAGCAGTATTATGCCAGCTACACAACATTTGCTTACTGAAATCTTGTTAATTCCCTTCCACTAAGTAAATATAACCCTTGGCTTTTGGCTGAGTTTATTTCAGTACTTAAAAGACCAGCACCAGTTAAGCATCAAAATATTTCATAACACCCACATGGAACTTTACTTCCATCTGAAAAGTGGGACTTAAAAAAAGGTCAGGTGATTTCCCTGTGTGCTCCATCCACTAGAAGGAATATGACAGACTTCCTCCAAGCTGATACTTTAAGCTCAAGACAATTTTTCCTGGTTGAGTCCTCTTTTGGAAATCTCTCCCCAAACCTGCTATAACTTTTCCACTGACATACAGGCCAAAGGCCCAATTCTAATGCACCTTACTCAAGAAATTATCAACATTGATAGGGATTTCTCAGCTATTGTCCTAGGAAGCTTTTTCCAAGTAGAATCACTAAAGTGGTAAATACTAACATCCATGAAATTGTGCTTGTCTGCACAAAATGGGATTATGTTATGGGCTTAGAGGTGGAGAGAACCTTGCCCATGCTTTGGACAAGATCTGCTTATGCTGTGTGGTTTCACCATAGGCTTAGGTACCAGACAGAACTTTCTGCCTACCAGCACCTTTCATAATAAGTTTTCTTAAGCACTCAGAGCCACACCATGTTATTAACAGCAGTATCCAAGCAGTAATAGGAATGCCTATTTATCCAATAACTTTTTGTGCAGACAACTTACCTCATCCCCACTGGCTATTCTTTGTGCCAACTCCTTTAAGTTCCTCATCATTCTTTCATCTCGGAAATCATAAGGAAAAGTCTCTGTCCATTCTGTCAACAACTGTAGGATTTTTGGTGCAATTTTCTGTGTCCAGTTCTATTTGGAAACAGTAATGAGGGATGTTAGATGTAACAGTAATGCAGGAAACATCCACCTCAAAGGAAATGGAAATCTGCCCTGTAGGATACAGTGGAGCATAAGGGTATGAATGTCAGGTAAATTTTAATCTTAACTTCATTCAGCATTGGATTACAGGCCATGGAAGTCAATGAAGAGACTCTTGTTGTCTTAGCTGACCTGGAAATGATGCCTCAGGTGGGTGGAAATGACTCCCCTCATTATCAGGAGTGTCTCAGTGCAAGGCATTGATTAGTGTTTCCATAACTTATGACTAACCAAAGAAAGAAACAAAGAAACTGGTAAATTTCAGTTGTGCCAAGACCTATGTGTGCACTACACCTTATAGGGAGAAACCTGTGTACAGACACAGAGGCTGGTGGGGAGATGTAGTGGTCAGAGGCTGCCTTAGGAACAGTGACACAAAATGATTTTGATTCTTGGTGAAATAAGGAGGGGGGGTCAACAAAACCTTGGCCTTGGACTTTCAGAGGGCAGATTTTGACCTGTTCAGGACCCTGGTTCAGAAATGCTCTTGGTAAAACAAGCAGTGCAGCAGAAGCAGCAACTGTCGTGGAGGACAGGCTAAGCAGTGTGGAAATTCCTCATGGATCTCAGTGAATGAAGGGTCAAATTCTAGTTGCTCACATCAGGTTTTGAATCTGTTTAATCTCACTGAGGACTCTCTTGAATAGGAGGATTTTGGCTTGGACAGGGACCTGGGAAGTCCCTGAGAGTGCGGGATCTTACCTTGTCCAGGCCCGGCTCACTGAGTCTCTGCTGCTCACAGCACAGGTGGCACACTTTGGCCATGAGCTCGTACGGGTGCATGAAGAGACGGGAGCTGAGAAGGAAGGTGAAGATGTATGTCCTCTGCAAACAAGAGGAAGATAAGAAAGGCATCAATTACCAGCTTTTTTAGTATTATCTCAAAATGCCTTCCTGAAAAATCTGCTCCTCATACTTTACTATCTGCAAAAGAAAACTCTACATGTGGCTGTGCCAAAAGCAATTACTACAGAGGTAAGCATTTAATTTAACACTTATCATTGCTCCAGAACCAGTATTATATGTTTGTGCTCGAGCCAAGTTATTCAAGATTAAACCAAAACAAGGCAGGGCAAAGGTGCCTTAGCTCTCCTATTGCACACAGCCTTACTGCAAGCTCATTACCTGAAATTACTCAGAATACAATTTCAACTCATCTTCTCTTGCTCAACAGTAAACCTTTGTCTCTTGGGTGAAAGTGGAGATAACTACATAGCTTAATTTTACAGAATAAAAATCAGTAACTGATTCTGAGGTTATAAGAAAAGGCTCCTAATTTTGCTTTGACTTCCCATGTATCATGATTTGAACTCATTGTGAGATGGATATTCAGAATATCCATTCCACTTTCTACTTTGCCAGTAGTAAAGTATCTGTGGCACACTCTCTACAAAGACTCTAAAATGTTCTGGTGCTTGAAACTTCCAATAAATCACCATGTTTTACCAACCAGTGTCTAAAGTGCTACATATTTGAAGTTACACTAAGCATTAATGGATAAGCACTAGCTTAAGTACTGTGTTGCTGTTAATGCTGACCCAAGTTAAAGAACATCCTGTCTTGCAAATGTGAACAGATCTATGACAATAACAGAAGCTACACATAAGCAGAGTTATGTCTTCGCAGGAGCATGTCAACAAGTAGAGCTGCAGTTCCATCACCCACCAGTTATTCCCAATTACCCTTTCCTGCCACATTTTGATTCCATTCTTTTTTATCTTCTTTTCTAAGAATTATAGAAAATGTCTCAATGCATGGATGTACCTAGACAGGTCGAAAATTCTCAGATGACAAACCTCCTGTTGTCACATCCAGCCCCTGCTGATCCTAAATAGTGTGGTACAAGCTCAACATTTTGGTTGTTTCTTGCAAGATGCGCGTGGGCCTCAGATAAGCAATGGGAAATATGCATTAAAAACCGCTTGGTTTTGCAATAAATACTTTCATTCTGTCACAATGGTGATCACGCCTTTCTCTTCAGCTTGCCTGGCAGCTTTTTGAGGGTCAGTGGTACACACAATCCATCAAGCAATAAGTCTAGGTGCGTGCTTTATAAATGAGTCACCAGGGTTGCTCACCTTACAACAGGAGTAATAAAGCAGTGACTTCCTAGGTTAGGTGAGTTATTGCATGCTGCACTCAGGTAAAGTACATGTTATCACTGCTGGCCAGCCACTTGAACCCCTTCCTTAGCCATGGATGTGGCACATTCTGCTCTTGCTGTACATGCTCCCCTTTAGGAGACACAGCAAGCCTGGCCATGCAGTTAGCTGGGTGTGTAACTTACATCGGGATAGTAATCCACATTGGGTACTAAGTGCTGGATCAGAGCTTCCAGAGACCCTGAGAGGAGATTGTTGTCGTGGTAATAGAGCCCCCCACAGTTGTCTTCTTTTGTCTGATACAGGTTCCTGTTGTAGCTGCTGCTGTCAAACATGGCTGCAAAGGGAGGTGTCTGTGGCATCTTTCCCTGAGGAGACATACAAAAGAGATGAGGGATAATTCAGAGAAGGTACAAGGTAAGGAGTTTTCTATCTGCAGAGATAATACTGCACTAGAAAGCAAAACTCAGTGTCACACCATGGGTTACTTGCACACAGTAAAGACTGTACTGCTCTCAAGCCTGTACAGACTTCTCAGGAAAGGGCCAACACAGGCTTTCACCACTGCCTGTCACAATCACCAGGTGCTTATTTTATATCTTGCTGTTTCTTTATTAAATGATAGGTAAGATGTCCAGGCTAAGAGTTAGAAGGAGGTACAAAAATCCTGACAGATTTTGGGAACTCAGACTTCCTATAAAGCTTTTCGGGACTGGCATAATGTTCACCTGGGTCAAATACTGAAAGCAGCTTTTTAAGAGCAGCGCTCTGATGGGGAAGTGTGTTCAGGCTGTCCCAGGCTGACACACCCCCAGCCAGTGCAGAAGGAGAGAGATGGAAAAGGTTATGTGAGAGGACAGTCTCCTTTATGCAACGTGACAGCCATGTAACTGCAATCCCAACCCTCCCACTTCCCAACTCCACCCTGGTAAATTGGTGCTTGGCTTTCCCAATAACACTGTGACAGGTGTGACCCAGGCTAAAGCCTGATGCTTCAGTGCATCTGCCTCCACCTATTCTCTGAGTGGCTGTACAGAAATTTGGAAAAACTTGCCTGGGCATTGTTGCTTACCGCTGTTGTCCAAGTTCACCAATGATATAAAAGATGAGACCAGATTCAGACTTTTACTAAACCTTCTCCCCAAATTCTGTGAAAATGTGAAAAAATCCAGCCCTGTGTTTTCCAGCTTTAGGAAAAATAAAACCATTACTCATCAGTCTGCATCTTAGTGCCTGCAGAATCAAAATGTCTTTCCAAGGAAAAGATCAGTCAGTGCTGCAGGCTGTTTAGTCACTCAGAGCAGTGGGTGGGCAGCAAGGGGGCCATGACCACCCAAGAGCTCTCTTGGTAATGCAGTATCTGAAAAAGTCAAAAGATAAAATCTCTCTGATTGCTTGAGTGTTGAGTTATAAACTCCTTCCTTCTCCCTCCTTCCCTGCTTTCTGGGAGTAGCAGTTCTTATCAATTTAAGGAACTTAGGTTTTACAGCCTCGATGGGAAGCTAAGTTTGTGCCCAGTTTTAACCACAAACATGCTGGTTTTAACTCTACTCAGCAGTTACTGGGCTGTGGCTGCTGATGGGCATTCAGGGAGAGACAGATAAACTGCAAAAGGGGATGGCACTTTGTTTCCAATCCTGCCCACAACTTCAAGGCAAGGGAGATCAAACTGAGAGGACAATATCCACAGGCTGCTGCGCTCATGTGTCAACCAAGCATGTGTGTGTGCCTGAGAAAAGCATTAATGCCTCTGAGCCATCATTGTAAGTGCAGATGCTGTTTCTTTTCTCTCCATTGTATCAAATCCTATTCGGGAAAAGGCTGTTTAAAGCCACAGACCTCAGCAAACACCAGCCTGTGAAGGCACCCCGTTTTGAGAACAACTAGTGAGTGATGTGACAGCCTGGAGACAAATAGAGTGCTGCCATCTGTGTGCTCCCCAGCCCACAATAAAGCACTTTTCAGAGTGAGCTTGGTGGAGAACAGAAGCTATTAAAGTTATTAGCCAGATTCCTTAGCTTGGACCTGAAGCACCACACAGACTTGCTGCTGCTGCTGCAGTGTGTCCAGACAATGCAGACATTCAAACCAGCGCAAGCCTGAGTGGCTCAGTAAATAAACAGTAAGAGAAAGCCAAAAACAAAGGCAGAGAAGGACAGTGGAGAGAGCCTCCTGGCCTACATGACCTGTGCTAATTCCACCTTGAGAAGTGCCAAAAGATATCTGCATCAAAATGGGAAAGACTGAGAAGTCTGTGAAGTGACATCAGACACTCTGTGCAGCTGTTCAACCAGCGATTCAATTCCATTCAGCCCAATGAACTGGGAGAAAAATAAAGTAAATGCACATGCCTCAGCATAAGAGGGTGAAGTGCAGGACTGAACTTAACAGGGATCCTGTACAAGGGAGCGCAAATTACTGGGCAGGTGAGGTGCAACCCTACCACAGCCATGCTGCGCACTGCAAAAGCATCCTGATGCATAAAGACTCCTGCTCCTTCAGGTTCTTTGCAAGGCTAACCCAGTTTAAGGAACAAAACTTTACTGAGGAGCTGACAGGAACCTTCTGCAGTATTTCCTAGGTGATCATACTGTGCATGTAAAGCCACAGACTTGAACCAACTCCAAAATATTCTTCAGCACACTGACACTGAAAGATGTCCTGTTTGTGCCAAAATTCAGATTTATTTTTTTTTCAGCTACTATAGCACAGTTTGTTCAGTCAAAACACAAGTGGTAGTGAACAGTGTGTAAACACTGCAACCCAAACATCTGTAGCACTGTGGCTCCAAGGTAATATTCCACAGGGAAGTAAGAAAGGCTAGTCTGCATCTGCAAAACAATTTGACATCAGTATTAGCACTTACACAAAATTAAGGTGAGTAGTTGTTTCAACCCAGATCTCTTATTGATCAAAACCGAATCAAGCCTAATTCAGGGTGAGATTGGAATTTGCAAGGGATTTAGCCAGACTAGCCAGCAATTAGTTTTGATTTCATGCAATCCTCACAGAACAAATCAGACAGGTTGGAGACACAGTCTCCTAGAGCCTCATCAGCAGGAAAGAAAAAATCATCAGGCCATTAACAGATGCACTGATTTGTAACCATAAAATAAAATTCTCCCAAAGGGTACATATTGTTTCACTTCTTGGCTATCTGTTTCTGGAAGCTGCTTGACAGAGAGGGCTCAGTCCTGCTTCAGTGAGACACCAAATTGCGGTGATGTCCTGTATGGTCAGAACTGTGTTTCACTTGGAAGTGAACAGCACACAGAACACATTCTCCATGCAATGAAAAGGGATGGTATCAAAGTGTGACAGAGATAAATATAGCCTAGCCAACGGGATGATTCATGCAACACATGTGCTTTTCCAGCATGACTCCTTTATTATCTTGACCTTGAACCCTCTGCTGTATTTTATTTGGAGGTGGAGACACAAAGCAGCATGCTTAATTCTAATTAGAAGCTTCCTTAGCTAAAGCTTCAGCCAAACCCTGCCTTCAGAATAACCCGAGTGGAACCGAAATTTGGTTACAGAGCGGATAATGGTCCACAAATCTGTGGCATACAGAGCAGAGATATCTTGGGACCTAAAAATATTGTTGACAAAGCACAGCAGGGCAAGTTTTGATGAGCAGGAATTGGGAAAAAAGTCAAGAAATATTATTCCAGTGAAAAATGTTCTGGGAGTTAAAAACTGGAACTTTTTTAATGGGCTTTGGAAACATTTGGCTAGCAATCACATGGAAACCCATTTATCTCTTCTCTCTTTGTTTCTTTTTTTATTTTCCAAGAACGAAAAGAGAGGGGGTTTTTTGTTTGTTTTGCTTTGGGTTTTTTTCATTAAAGATCCAGCTTGAAGGAAAGAGCAATGAAATAATTTCCTGGCTTTACCAGGGATGCTCTCCTGTGACAGAGAGAAGTCAAAAACTGCACTGGGGAAAGAGGAATACAACATTTTTTTCTGCATTTAGTATCATCACGGAGAACACAAGACTTAAGGCATTGAGGTCCCTATTCTGGCTGTGAGTAGCCTCTGACAAGAAAAAAGCCTCAAGCTTCCCAGTAACAACACTGTAAATAGGAAGTCAGAGCCAAAGATGATGTGCTCAAACTCCCAACATCTCCTGCAGGAGCCAAGTTTCAGTTTGGCAAAAGTAAAGGAATCAGACATAGCTGCAAAGTGCTTTTCCAAACCTTTATGTTCAAAAAACATCTGTTTTTTACTACAAACAGTGGAAGGTTGCATTGGCTTGTTTTAATTTATATTAAAGAGGTCAGGCTGCACATCAGATTCATAAAACAAACCCAACAACATGGACAGCTGGTCTCCTTCATAGAAGCACCCACTGAGAAGTTCAGTAGTAGCCTCGAAAGTTGTCTTTAAAGCCACGGCCAAACATGTTCAGCACCTCTGTTAGGTACAGTTTTCTCCCACACTGTTTCCCCCAGGCAGAGGAATGCTGTGAGTCCCAAGGCACACCTCCCCTTAAAACGATACAAACTTCGGAAATGCAATTACATCCCCTCAGAGCTGTTCCCTATACAATCAGAAACCCTTAACCACATTTAGCAGGTGATTACTGTCCACCATTGTTATTAAGGATGCCATCATAAAACTGAGGTACGGCAAAACAAAAGACTGACTTCCTGCAGGAGTCAAGTTCCAGAGAGGGCCCTCATTATCCCTCCTTTTTCTTTTGTCAGGACATGCCGACAGAAGCCTTTCCTGTTGTCTTTGACATCTCTGGCCAGACTCAATTCTAACTGGCCCTTAGCTTTCTCAACCTCATCCCTAGCTTCGTGTACAATTTCCCCATATTCCTCCAGACTTACAGCCCCCTCCTCCCCTCCCTAGCCTGCCTTTCACTAAAAGCCAACAACCTTCCATAGCAATGCTCCAGCCACAGGAGCCATCCCAGCAGTCTGTGTGATGCCAGTGATAGCACACCCATGCAGGCATGTGCATGTTTCTAATTCTTCCTGTTTGCTCCCCATACTGTGTGTGTTTGTGTAGAGCTGGAATGCTTTCTCAGTGCTCGGGGCATCCACCCAGGCTGCCCAAAACAAAAGCACACCAGACACAGAGGCCGCCCATCGCATTCCATACAGCTCTGCCTGGTGTGCGGGCTCTGCTCACAAAGATTACTGAAAGGTAAAGGGAAATTTTACAGCTCAAGCTACGGAGAAGATAAGAAACCTGAAAAAGTCCCAGATGGGTGTTTCATGTGTCTTAGTTGCAGAAATTAAGATCACAGAACTATCCCAAGCTCAAGCCTTCTTGTTTCCACTCTTTGTGATGAATCTGCCATACAATTCTCAGAGTGACTTCAGCACCAACTCTGAGTTATAGTTCCTTCCTAGAATTATGTATTAAGTGTACCTTTTGAGAGGCAGAGCACAGAATATTTTTTTCATACTCATATAGGAGATAAAAAGGGAAGTGATATTGTCTTTTTCTGAAATCAAGAGGAAGATTAAGAACCTCTCATAAGGAATCCATCCCAGAGGAAGAGGACCAGAACTATCCATGCTGGACATTGCGATACAGTAGAAAATACATCTTGCACAGTTGCTGGCCAGGTAAGGAAAGACCTGAGGTAGAAATAAGAAACCCGATGGAGCCTTAAAGTTTTCATTAAAACAGCAGAGGATGAACAATTTGTAAAGTTTTCAAAAAATCACCCAGGCAACAATAAACTGCAAAGGAAAATGAAAAATGCTAGTAAGCAAAGAATAAAACAGGAACTGAATTTCAAGTACAGGCATTTTCCTCCTGAACGTGCATTTTTCTTGGGTCTATAAATAGACCCAGCTGATGATTTGGGAAGGTCAGAAGCAGCACTGCTAACTGATCACTCATGTGTGAGAACTTTGGCACAGTAATTAAGTGAACCCTGAATTAAAGTCCTTGGATACTGAACAGCAAAGGTGCGATGAATATGAATACATTTGTGTGTTTACTTGGGAGCATTAGGGACATTGTGGGGCATTTAAGAATGCCTTGAATTTCTCCAAATCTGCAAGCCTAGAAAAACAGAAGGAAACAAACAAGCTCCTCTTTGTTGCTGATGTGCCGTAAATCCATGTCCCCTGCTTAAGCCCCACAACTCAGCTCCCCTTCTATCCTCTCCCATCCTCTTCTTCAGTGGGGCAGGAAGAGAGTCTGATGCTGAAGGCAGCTGTGATAGCATTGCTGCAGTGCCAGACAAGCACATGCAGGCAGACTGCATCACAGCAAAAATCCCAGCTGCAGGAAAATTACTCAGTCCAGGGCGAGGACAGGACGTATGTTCCTCCCAAACAAAACACATGATACAATTTGTCCGTGTTGCTGGACACACAAAAGCAACAGCCTCCAAAGGCATGACACTAAAAGGATACCACACCTATAATTTCTTAAAACACTTGTCTCTTACCATGACCACAATGCTGCTGAGGTTTCTGTCTGTAGGTTAAAACCAAAAAGGCTACAATTATTTTAAAAGATATGAAGCATGGCCCATCACTGACTGATTAATCTTTCTCTTAAGTTAATTTTTAAGTTATTTTTAATTTTATGGGTAATTTCCTCATCTGGATGGTGCCCTTTTAGCATTTGAATGCAAAACAAGGCTTTCCTCATAAAAGTGTGGGGGGTTTGTACCTTGTACATCTTTTTGCTAACCCCTGTTTCAGAAGAAGTTTAAAATGTGAATAAACAGGATAAGTATACATTATAAGTGACATGATGGGTTAGCACAGCAGTAATTAAATGCCAGAAGGCACAAGAGAATCTAGAAAAGTTCAGTCCATTGCATGCTCCATAGCAACTTTTCAAAACTTGAGAGATTTACAGAGTGAATGAAATGGAAAAAGATGCACAAGAGCCTCAGGCCAGCCAAAGGATTCAGTGAAACACCTCCCATCCTAAAAAATAAACAACATATATAGCTACTCTTTTCCACCAAAATTTCTGAGCAGACAGCTGGACTGAAAGCAAGAATGCTGCTGACGCCTTCCAGTTCTTTACATTACTGAAGCAGGGTGGGGATTTTAGAAGCAAAGCATTCCCCTTATTGGACCCAGAGAGGCACAGAAAGGTTTTGCCATTCACTCTATTTGTTCTTAAGTATTACAGCCTTAAAAGACTAAAATCTCACCTCTCTACTCAGGCAGCTGCAGGCTGGTTTGTCAGGGCTGCCATCCACCAGCGAGATGCACAGCTCCACAGCCTGGAGGAGTTCACCACCCCAGCTCCCACACTGCTGAGCAGCAGCTGGGATGCTGCTCCTCCATCAGCTGATGGGTTGCTGCAGCTCTGAGGTCAGGAGTTTGAAGGCAAGCGAACAGCAGTGATGTTTTATTCCAAAACATCACACTGTAAAATGAATGATTCAGCAGCTGATTCACGGTGGCTGAGATGTCCAGGAATGGGGTGTGGGGTGGGGTGGACAGATGGGGCCTGTGATGCCATCCATGGTGTGCTACCCCCACTAGTGAATCAGAACTGACATGACTCCTGTAGCTCTGTATCTACACACTTCTGCTCTCTGCATCATTTCTGTAGTGTGCTTGGTGCCTCCTGCATACTTCAAACTGACAAAACCGAAATTTGATGTCTTCAGAGATGGGAGCCACTTCCCCAACACTATCACTAGAGGAGTATCATTGTGGTATCAGACATTCACTAACCTTGGGGAGTGTGATCTGTTCTATATGACAGGGGTGTAATCCTAACCCACCCCAGGTGATCAAAGCCAAAAGATCCACCTTCTCTATCTGCACGGTCAGCAGATAGATGGTAGCTAAGTGTAGTTCTGGACCATTTCTGAGTGATAACTGGCTTCATCAAGAGCTGTTCACAAATCCATCCACAGAAAACAGAAGTGTCATTATTTCAGTGCTTAGACCTGGCAGCTGGTTGTTTGGATCCGCTCCTGACTCTGCTACAAGCTCCTCTCGTGGCTTTAGTCAAGTCACTCAGTTTCTCATTACTGCATTCCTCTGCTTGACAGTACAGAGAGGGATAAGTATGGGGTTATTTCCTTTCATTAAGCACCAAGATCTTTTTTCAAAAGGTGTACAGAAGGTGTAGCATATATTACTGCCAGGGGCACGGTACTAGCCTTAAGCGTGAAGCTCTTTTGATATGCTTCCTTCTTCAACCTCATCAAAGCAAGATACCTTCTGAATCCCAAAACTGTTGCTCTTTGTAGACACCCATGCTTGGCCTTTTGGTGCAATCTACTTCAAAAGAAAACACCTTTCCCTTTTGTTATCATAATAGGCAGCCAAGTTATAATTTACAACAGCAAGCTGTAGTAGTGTTAAATAACAGTACTAAATTTCATTTAACTGTTTCTACCTAAAACCTCACTGCCAAATGTCTCTGCCATTTAGATGATGCAGAAAAAATTGGTGGTTTTAAGGCAAACAATTCATATTATCTTTTTTCCCCAGTCGCTGAGTCCTTATGTTTCCATGAACAGTACAGAATTTTTATTGACACTTCAATATACAGCAGGTTGAAAGCAGTGCATTCACTTTGCAACAGAAATACTTCAGTTAAACCCCCACCATCACAACAACAACAAAAATAGACTTTCCAATGTCTAGACTGAAGAAAAAAATGGATGGTTCCACTTTGCAGTTAAGAAAGGAAGTACAACTCCATATCTGCATCAGTCAGACCTACCTCGCACCCATTTATAACCAGGCTGGGTATCAGCCAGTGGATTCTCCAACAGAGCTGGGTCTGAGCTACAGAGGATCTGTAAAACAGCTGCCTGCAACCAGCTTGCCTGACTCCTCGGGAAATCAAAAAGAAGCACATTACAGCCAAAAATGACTGAAAAGATCTTTTTGCCCAGTCTAGGCAGGGCCATAGCAGAAACCCCCTCTGCTGGTTTGTGTCAGCCCTGGAGAGGCAGCAGCAGTTCCCGTGCCCGACTGCGGGTGGACCCCTGGGCTTTGCAATCGATGCTCCAATGCTCCTTGCCCTGGAACAATTACACCCATTAAGTCACCACCCGGTAGGTATGGTGTTGAGCAAATGTACACCACGCTGGGCTGTGAAAAGATCATTAGAGACGTGGCCTAATAGCGCCTGAATCCCTGCAGGATGTTTAAGGGAGGATCAGCTGTAGTCCTGATGGACACGTACTGTCAGTTCAGCACGCTACATTCACGCAGAAAGCACCTGGCCTTGTATCAATGAGAGCAATTATCTCAGAGAATACCCCACTCCCCAGTCTGACTCAAGCTTTTTTTATCCTGTCTTACTCCTGACGAATCCACGCTGGTCTCACTGTGCTGGCTGATGCAGACTCACAGCTCCCGGGCTCCTCTCTGCAGGTGTGTTACCTGCCGTTTCTGGGCCTATTTCCAGATGTGACAAGAAGCAAGCAGAGTGCCTGACCCCATGGGAGGGGCAGGTGACATGGGGAACATTTTATTCTGGGGAGAAGATGCATTTTGATGAATCAAGCCCAAAATAGTCAGAATGCATGGATCTGAGTCATTCAGTGCTATTCTGGAGCCGCCTAGGGAGAGTGAGCTGGATTGTTGTCATAATCCTGCACATAATTTCCATTTAAAAATACAGCCATACCAACCCATTCAGGTTATCCCCAGTAGCGATTTAGGTTTTTTAATACTACTTCTTAGAGCAGCTAGAACAGAGGAGAAATTAGCAACAGCTTTCAGCTGGAGTCTTTCCCTCCTGTTTGTAAATTATGTATTGTCTTGCTGTGGCTGCAAAACGCTCTCTGGAAGCTTTGTTTACAAGCTCATTCTCTATCAAAGTGTTTATTAGATGATGTGGCTCAGTCCCTCCTACCTGTGCCAAGCAAAGGGTGCTTGTCAGTGCTTGCAGAGTACACCTGTGTGTTTACTAACATTTGGAAAAAAATGCTTAAGTATGTCACAAATTGTAAAGAATGTAAACCAACAGGGATTCAGTGCACCATACAAAAAAAAAAAAAAAAAAGGCATTTTACTCAGCGCGTGGCACAGCTGTGAGCTTAACCCCTGCTAAATCAGTAATTTCTTTCCTCTTTTACAAAGATTTAACAAATCCTACAGTGGCCTGTTTCAGTCCTGCTGTTCAAAGGAGTGATATCCCCACTGCTTATCCAAAATCAGGGCTTGGTCTCAGCTATCCGTTCTCTCCAGCACAGCTCATCACTTAGTTACCTCTCTTGAGTACATTTAGCATTGATTTCCAGCTGATTAACAGCTTCTCTCCAAGGCATCTCATCTGGACGCCGCAAGATAAGCCTGAGGAAGCCGTACCTCAAAAAGCTCTTCTCAGCTTTCAGAATAAAGAGACAGCCTGGAAGGGCAGTCCTGCCTTTGCAAGCCCCAGTTCCCCGCAGATGGCAGGACAGCCCAGCCCACCAGGGCGGCAATCCCACTGAGAGCAGCCCCGCAACATTCCTGGCTCAGACATCCTGCCCGAGGTACACAGCACCTCTTTGTTCCCGGCTCTTTGGATTGTTCAGGCCGTTCTTGCCTTTAGAGAGGAGTCAGCCCTCCTCTGCTCTGTGCAGGAGAACTCCTCTGAAAGACTTCCTCATCCCCCTGTGCGTTATATTTTATATTTACCTTTACACACAGGCGGACTGGGAGGCACTGATTGTTAGGGCTGCCTTAGTTTACAGTCTGGACTGAGCGCAACGTAGTGGATGTAGCTGAGGCACTGATTTTGGGTCATTTAACACTGATTTTGGGTCATTTAACAATCCTTACTCTCCTCGCCCCCTGAATTGCTGCCACAGCGCAAGGAGCCTGAAGTTTTCCCACACTTACACCCAGCCAAAGACACACACACACACACATCCCGCCCACGCACCATTTACTCAGCCCTGCAAACACAGTCTGGTAAATCAGTGCTTTTTTAATCCTTCCCATCCAAGAAAACCAGCGATCAGTTGAATTGACGGGCGTAAAGAAAAGCAGGGAAAGCTTTTCCAGGGATTATAGCCAGGGAAAAAAAAGTCACATCGTGCAGTTGTAGCACCCTGTTCTATCCTACTACAGAGAAGGGGACAAGGAGGAGGATCCAATCACTGCACCGCCACTGCCAGGCTGGAGTCTCTCCCTTCCCCAGTACGCTGATACCTCCTAAAAAAGCAGCTCTGCCTGTACAGAACTGGGGAGCCAGGAAGGAGATTAAACACCAGGAGGAACGAGACCGTCCTGCCGGGGTTGGCAAAGAAGACAGAGGATGGATGGATGGATGGATGGATGGATGGATAGATAGATAGATAGATAGATAGATAGATAGATAGATAGATGGATGGACGATCGGACGGACAAGACGCACCGCAGACTCGCGGACTGTACCTGGAAGTGGCCGCAGGCGCTCCCGGCCGCAGACGCTGCTCTGTGGCTCTCACGCACTCATCATCCACAGCACAGGACAGCACAGCACAGGACAGCACGGCTGGG
>VWZU01019326.1:302167-330767 GCA_013397095.1 Sterrhoptilus dennistouni | reverse complement strand
TTTTAAGAGCAGTGTTCAGTTTTGCAAATTTGTCTAGTCAAGAGGGGAAAAATCTGTCAGTGGAAAATTTCCTACTCTTTCCACTTAATTGAAAGGTTGCCTGCTGTGTGTCCAGCTGTCCCCTTCCAGCTTCCAGTGAAGAGGGGGATTACAAAGCCCTGAAGAATAAAACCTTCCTGGAGCTGCCCCCTGCCCCCAACAGAGCAGCTACGACTCCCATAGAAAGAAAAATAGCTGGCACTCAGCCTTCCATCCCCTTTATTTAGCATGGTGTGTGTCTCCCAGAAAGCTGGGAGCCGCAGTTCCTGAGCTCATAGATGGAAGGCTTACTGTCCAGCAGGCAGGACATCCAAGGCAGAAAACAAAGCTAAGCAAAACTGAACCTTCTCCAGCTACAGGCAGAAGCACTGGCTATGTATCTGTCTGGGTAAGCATCTCTCTCTGCACAAATCTGCTCAGACTTTCCTGTCCTGAAAAAATAAACCCAGCAGTGGTGGGGGAGAAGAAAGAAACTGGTATTATCAATGCTTTTTCTGCTGTTATTTCTCAGTAAATGCAAAGACTTGCATTGAGTCAATACTTTTGATGGGCAGCAAAAGTCTGGAAGGAAACAACAGAGGCTTAGCAGCTTCACTGACATTTGACTCGTCAGTTTTTTATTCTATTCAGCAAGCAACAGTAATTTGAAAACTGTTCACATGTTACTTCATGTAACAGAAATGGCTTCAAAACAGCTGTTCTTGAAACAGAATAAATACTGGTGGCTTCAGTTCTTGTCTAAATATGGTTTAGGATGCTTTTACACCCATTACAGGCTGCAGCTCTCTGCTGTCAGTTCACTACTTTTCCCTGGCAGTTTGCTTTTCCCTCTCTTCTAGTGTAATAGGAAGGAAAGGCACTCTGCCAGAAACCAAGATTCAGATCCTGCAAACTGTTCTGCACACACGCAACACTAATAAGAGCTGACCCAAGAAAGAGTCTCACTAAACATTTACACAGTGCTTCAAATGGAGCCCATCAATACAGGTATGTGGGGTACAGGCTGAAAAGAAGGACATTTATGCTAAAACCTGCCATTTCTTCCTCAGATTTACAGTAGTTGGAATATTATTGCTTTGCTGTCATCTCTACTTAGCAGAGCTGTGCTGCTTAATGAAAGCATAACCTCAGCCAAGTAAGATGTTTTTCATCACCTCTGAGTTCATTGTTGAGATGAACATGAGTGCACGACAGGCAAATTCATCGAAAGATTAATTTTAAAACAAGAGAGGCTCTGAATCTAATTATTATTATTTTTTAAAATCAATTCCTACCTCTTTCCTGTACTTAAAAAATAATGCAGCCCCGGTGTCAGAATTCAGAAACAAAACAAAGTCAAATGCAGGAAGCATTTCTGAAAACTTCTGAAAACAAGAAATCCAGAAATCAGCAGTGCCACATTTTCCAGTTTGCTGGAGTTCTGGGATAACACTGTACTCATCTTTCATAATGCAACAAAAGCTAGAACTGTCCCTCCATTTTTCAGCAATTCAATTCGATTTCCTAGCCCCAAGGGTTTTATCAGAAAGCTTGTAGCTTGAAAATCTTTGCTTCCTTGCATTAAAAGAAATTCTATTAAAAAAAAAATCCTTCATTTGGTTTTACCTAAGTTTCATGGTAATTGGAAGAAGTCTGTGTATGTGACCAAAATATATATTTAAGGCTCAAAAAGGCATGCAAAAATAACCCTATTTTTACATCAAGGTATTCTGGTTAATTTTTCAATTTTTTGTGAGGATTTGCAGTCAAGGATTCTAGGTGTTATCCACTTCACCCCCTCACAACCTATACAGTAGGCCTTGTTATAGACATAGGAAAGTGCTGTTGGCAAAACATATCTGCTCTGGTTTTTTTGGATGGTGTAGAAAAAAATATTATTTTTTAAAGCAGTTTCTATTTAATATTTTTTAAAAATTGAAATATTTTGATAAAACAATTTCCATTTGATTCTAGCTAGAGAGGTTTAATACCCCATTGACTTTTTAACCCATTAGTCATATAACTAATTATATATCAGCATAGCTCTCTGTTTATGAAGAATGAGCATTGCTTATTGCATTGATCCAGAGCCTGGTCTATACCTTCCCTTTTCCAGCACAGGGGAGAAATAAGAAGTTAAGAAATATGTACAGATTGCTAAGGACAATCTCTGTGAGACAGTATTTATTTCCTCCTTCAAAATTACTAACCATTCTTTGAGGACAGGATTAATTTAAGAGTAGGCTTAGATGCAATTCATAATGCTAAATGAGCAGGCGGCATTCTGAGTAGTGACGCAGAAGTTTCTCCCTCTCTTGGCAAACACAAATGTTTGATGTGAACAAAGCCAAAAGGGTTTTGTTACTTGCTGAACACTTGACTCTAGCTCCCATTTCCAAGGTTTCCTTCCTTTGGGACATGTGGGCCTTCAGTTACTCACTCGTATAGATCAGAGGTTATCCTTAAAAGTGTTCTGACTAAGGCAGCACAAGGCTCTAAGGAGGTTTCCACTGCTTAAGAAATGCCCTCAAATATTATGCTTCCAAACAGGGAAGGAGGGAGGGCATTTGTATAAACAGGGGGGACTGGCTAAAAGAGAAGTCCCAACCACAAAAGTCACAACCAAACTCCAGGATGCAGAAAACAATTAAGGAGGATTGTAGTTCCTAAGAGGAAATCAGAGATCACTATGTACAATTTTCACTAAATAGTTTTATTACAGTTTAAGCTCTGTATAGCCATGCTGTAGTCAAACAGGAGGAGCACTAGCAAGGAACAGTGTGAAATCCATGGGCATGAAAAGCTGCTAAAACTCTTTGGGTCACCCACATGGAAAAAGACCAAGCTTGTACTGAGCAGCTTCAAAAGCAGACAGGTAGATGATAGCATGCTGTTTCCCAAAAGTATATAACAGATTAGTAGATTTCTGGTTTTTTCCACAAGCTTTGTCCACTCTACAGAAGATATCAAAACAGAACTGCAGAAAACCACAACCACATGGTGTGTGTCTGTCAGGAAGCATGGTCAAAGAAAAGGATGTTTCAGGAAACCTTGGAGACAGCGTTGCCAATGTATCCTGATCAACCAGAGCAGGGCAGGAAGTCCTCTCCCTGATCACGATGCTTTCTATAACTATGGGCATCATTTCCCTTCCATGCCCATTTCCCTTTTTCAGTTTCCCCCAGAATAAGCTTTTCAGTGCAAAACCAGCTTATTTCTATGCAGCTGGACAGTCTACAATGCCAAAGAAAGGGGCATCATCATGCACATAGTGTTGGCTTTCAAATATAGAAGCAGAAATAAAAAACACCTCCTGAGCCAGTTTTTAACAGTTAGCTGAACATTCATGAGCATCCTTTACAAATGCAGCCACCACACTTCACTGCATCAAATGAGCTGCAGAGCACCAGTACGACAAAAGCTCTTGAAATAAAAATAATCCTGGCAAAGGAGAGTGGTGGTTATATCATCAGTGAATAATCATCATGGTAGTTTTAAATAAGCTGAAGAAAGAACTTACTCTGGATTCTGGCATTCCTCAATGCCATGTAGTTTGAGGTGAAAATCACAGAATTCCTATTTCAATGAACATTATGGAGAGGGATGAAAAAAACCCACCTACTGGCTTGATTTCCATGGCATTTCTTTTCAGAAGTGTTTACCAACAGGTCTCTCCTGCACTCTACAGAATAGATTCTGTTTTCATCTACCTGCACATGTCCTCTGCTACACATCACTGACAGTTTTCCCATCCTCAGTCTTGAAATCTTGCAGATGATGCATATAAAGGGAAACAGAGCTTATTCTTCTAGTATTGCTGAATGACATTATGTGGGCTAATTTGGACTGAGATATCAGTCAGTCACTGAAGGGTGAACCCTTGTCTCATTTTAAAGAAGCCACAAGTGTGAAAAATTCCTATATATATCTTATAAGCTAGAACCTGTAGTAAGATATACAGAGGTTCAACTGGTGTTGATTCAGCTGATATAACAACTGGGTCCTGGGGGGTGAAAGAATATTCTCTCATCATCTCCCTTCCATAGTTCTATGTACTAGCACTGCCCTGAGTGGAGGAGAAACTGCAAACTTGAAAACATCGTCAAGTAGAAGAGTTTTTTGCTGTAGGAGCTCATAACTTTAACTGTCAGCCAGTGCTGCAACAGATCACCCATCTGGAGTGCTGATGATATAAAAATTAGTTCAGGGAGCCAACATGTCGGCTAAAGGCATTATTTAATGTGGTTGCCAGAAATCCCTTCATAAAAATTCATGACTCCAGCAGCTGGTTCTAGTTGCCATGAGACTTCTTGTGTGTTCTTCCTCGGAAGGCAGAGAAACCAAAACCATTCTCCACATCTCAGCAAAGATCTGTGCCTGATTTTAACTAAATTGAGCAAGGAAAGGCTCCCATCACCATCCATTACAGAGATGGCTTTTCCATCACCTTACAGCTCAGTAGCATCTTTCCAGTCTGCCCAACTCTTCATCAGATCAGCCAGCAATGAGCTTTGAACATAATGATCAGACCCAGCAGAAAAAACCCAGAAAGGTTTAGAGGTTTTGCTGTATTCACCCAAAGGGGCACTGCTACTCGTATTCATGTCTTAACAAAGCACAAATCTTTACCAGGAAATACAAAACTCATGTTCTGTGCTGGTAGGCAAATAATTCCCTTCTAGTCAATGCATTACAAACATTTCTTTTTGTACCCCTCTGAAGCTGCCAAATTGATCTGTTTTAAAGGAGAGGTATTCCAACTTGTGTGAAGCAGAGGGACATAATTTCCCAAATTGTTCTACTCAAACAATGAGAAATAGGTGATAAAGTTTATTTAGCTTAACCCATTGATCAGACCACCACTTCTCCAAACACTCTTTAGAGATTACAACTCACTGTTAACAGTCAGAAACTAATAATCCATAGGGGAATGAAGCCTATGGCTTCCACATCCTTCTGGCTTGTGTCCATATGAGAGTTTACCACACTGCCTGGGATAACAGGATTCTCTGCATACACTTCCCTGTCCCTCATTCCTTCACCACTGTGTGTTAGTACTGCAGAGCTCTGGAATAGCTATTGCTTAGATACTGTTTCAGAAAAAGGAGAAATCTCATTATTCTGCAGAAAATACACAGAGATCTAATGTGATGGAGTTTCTATGGAGTTATTAATTGAAATACAATAGCTCATTCAAAATCAACTTTAAAAAAAATTGGTTTTTAAAAATTACCTGCCAGCTCAGATTTTTCAAAGGTTTCTTTAACTGTCTGTACCCATGAACACTTTCATTTGCAGTAATTTTTCTTGGTGAAAATGATATTAAGGACAATGAAATTTCAAGTTATATAGATATCTGAGTTCAAAATCATGCAGCACTGGAAGAAATTATGCTATTCTGATTGCTCAAGAATAACAGAAGCAACTTTGAAAACTGCAGTCTTTTCCTTTGTGGTACTTTTCTATAGCTCTAAATGGAGCTAACTGGTTTCCTGTAGTAGATGCAATGAGGCAAAAAGATGTGCAGGGACTTGTAAAACAAAGTATTCTTTAGGATGTATTTTTTATTAATTTAACCTAATATGGTGAAATTTGACCACTGATTCACCAAGTATCAACAAAGTGAGTTAGGTAACATTTTCTGAGAAAGCTCCACAGGGAGAGCAAAGTGTCAGCCCTTTTCTGCCTCATGCCTTGGAAGGCCGTTACTGCTTTTGCAGAGCAGACAAATCATTCCCTAAGCACAAAAAATCAGGGATGAGTGTTCTGAAGCTTCCTCAAAAAGTGAGATCACCTTATAAAACTATAAGGTACTCTGCCACATGACACTGAGTCCTTCACATACAACTGTACCCAATGTGCAAGGAGGGAGGTCTGGAATTCCTGCCAACAGCTGAAACATGGAACAGAAAAGGTGATTTCTCTGCTTCTAACAGGATCATGCTCTCCAGCCATTTCCTAAGACAATGTGTAGCCCTGTAAAAGTAACCAGAGGGAAAAAAACAAGGAGAAGCAACCATAGGAAGTAGCTGAATCCTGACCAGAAGTTAGGCCACATTCTGTTATCAGGTATCTTTCCCCAACTAAAGTGGCCTTTAGTCCACAGAACACACTGGGGGAGGCTTCTGGCTAAGGGATTATATGAAGGCTTCAGAGCACTTAAAGGGAGCTCCTAGAGAGATGGAGCTGAATTCCTACTTTGGGGGCATGAGGATCTGTGTGAAAGACATGCTGGATCTCCCTAATGCTCTATCTGCCCACATTTAAGCAGATTTCTTTCTATTGCTCTTTGTTGTGACATGTGGATACAATAAGTGTCCTCTTCCCTTCTGGATAGCACATACTTGCTTTGCTTGAGTTTTACCACCCCACCACACTCTTCCTTTGAAAGCCTGCCTCCCTCTCTCTCACTCACTTCCTTCAGTTTAATAGCTCCCAAACTTCACAGAATCACAGAACCATTAGGTTGGAAGAGACTTCCAAGATCATCAAGTCCAACCCAACCCTAACCTCAACTAAACCATGGCACCAAGTGCCACATTCAGTCTTTTCTTAAACACATCCAGAGATGGTGACTCCACCACCTCCCCAGGTAGACCATTCCAATACTTTATTACCCTTCCTGTAAAAAACTTTTTCCTAATCTGTGTTCTGGGCACAAAGGTTACTCCTGCAGCCCTTGTCTGGACTGAACAGCACCCTCTCTTTGCCACAGCAAAACTGCAACTTTGATTAGCTCTGAGGATGTGAGACAGGGCGAGGCTTAATAACTCCAAGTCAATTAATGCTTTCCAGACTCTACACTTGACCTTAGTACTGCAGCTAAGGCTGGTTTGTTCTGTAGTGCCAAAGGGCCAATCTGGACAAGCAGGAAAAGGAACAACATTTGGGAGAAGAACCTGCTTTGTAGTTGTGGCCAGAGCTGTGAGCACAGAGGGATTGTGTTTTGCTCAGTCTTCACCCCTTCCAGCCCTGCTTGGGGTGGACATGGCAAGCTGCTTTCTTAGTCACAGTGCACATATGTCAGCACCCAGATGAACTGTACTTTCCCCTGAGGTCCTGACTCAGTTTCTTTTCATTCTTCCATTGGGGATTGCCTCCCAATAACCCCTGTAAGTCCCATGCCAGCTGCCTTCACCACAAGTAACTGCTGCTACTGTGCACAGCAGAAAGAGGAAGTGGTGAAATGCTACACTAATAACAAAATGCATTTTCTCCATAGAAAGCAATGGAAAAATTTACTAGACAGAAAAAAGGCAACTTTCAACATTTTACTGAGCAAAGGGTCCCCCCCCCTTCCCAATAATCTCATTTCCCCATGTGAACTGAAAGCTGCATCTGCCAACATATGGGCTGGGTGCAGATTGTCATGTGTAGGCTTAAGGTGTTTCAGCAAGTTCTCCAGCTGGGAACAGGTGCGTCTTTCTAATGCCCTTTCAAGTAACATATGGACTTCAGAGAAAATCCAGCAGGGTTTTCAGATCTCACTCTCCTAGCTCTGTCTGGTCAGACACTGTAGGGAGACCCATCTGTGCCAGCTCTCAAGTTCCCTTTGTTCTGTGCAGCCACTCCCGTGGTGACAATAAGTACCACAGTGCAGATTAGAGCTCCAATTTTGGCGTTGATGCAGGCTCATGCATGGCTGAGACTCTTACTATAAAAAGAGTAAATTCAGTAGTTAACTGCTTAGCATACACCCAAAACTTTCCAGTGCTTTTAGGGACTGAAGTACAACAGCTAGTTCCCACACCCTTAACTCCTCACCTAGTTTTTCAGAGTTCAGCTCTGACAGCTAATTGGATTTAGCAAAAGCATGCATAAGCATCTAAATCTGGTGTGAACTGATGTCACTTGGATTATGTATTCTTGCCTTCCAAAGAATTTCAGACTGGGAGAGAGCAACCTGATGAATGAAACTCAGGCCTGCAGACTGTCTGCAGTCTTGTAGATCTATCTAACAGATGGATAGGGGGATCCATCTAGCTTACAGGCATGCAAATCCAGGGATAAAATCAAGAATATGGAGCCTAGAAAGATTATACTTTTGTTCTCATTCCTGCTATACACTTGCTTGTGGTTACCAGACTCTCCTTTCTAGAACATCTGCTGGGTAGGTAGGCTTTTTAATCTGTATGTTATTCCAAAGGCAGGTACCTCTTCTCCTGCCTTTGGAAGGAAGACATGTGAGGCTTGTTTTTCTTTCCTCCAAGCAGAGACCACCACTAAATTGATTGCAAATAATGCAAAATTTATCAGAAAATCAAACTTAAACTGAGAGGCCTAAATTCTCAAATAAACTGAGTTGTATACCTTAACCACAGGCATATTTTGTCTTTTTCTCCTGCATTACATGCTGACATTCTTTCTATTACTGCAGTCGTTGGAGAGCTTCTCTATGTATTCAGCCCCTTGCTGTCCATATTTTCCTTCTTGAGTAGATCCAGGTCAGTCCAGTGATCAGAAAGTTCATTAGAGTGAGTTCACTCCAATAATTTC
Source organism: Sterrhoptilus dennistouni (assembly GCA_013397095.1). Taxonomy (NCBI): domain Eukaryota; kingdom Metazoa; phylum Chordata; class Aves; order Passeriformes; family Zosteropidae; genus Sterrhoptilus; species Sterrhoptilus dennistouni. The sequence continues at coordinate 322,253 of VWZU01019326.1, read as the reverse complement.
AGGGTTAAAAGTCCGGTCTATCATCTGCTGTACATTGAACAGCCACATAAAAGACAGCACTGAAAGAACTTTAACACTGGCTCATATCACCAATTACAGCTTGGAATGAAAATATCTTACTCATAAATAGGAAGGAACTGCAAGTCAAGAAGAGCCTCCCAAGAAAGATAGAGTCACTGTGGGCCTGTGTTCACACACCTTAGGTGACAGGAGAAGCCCCTCCTTGCCTTCCCTCACCTTCCTCGATGCCTCTGTACAACATGAATGAGGCTCTGGATGTGGAAAGCCACTCAGTGGATGATGTAGATGATGGTCCAGCTACCTCAGAGGTATTGTGAAGCCTGCCCTCTGTATCAAGATCACCTCCATGAGGATGGAAAAGTGGGTTATGGTTGTAGGTGACTCCCCTCTGAGGGGAACAGAGGGTCCTACATGCCAGACAGGCACTCCTTTTCAGGAACTCTGCTGCCTCTCTGGGGTCTGGTTTAAGGACACTGCTAGGAAACTTTTTAGCCTGGTCCAAGAGTCCTTGGAGTATTACCCGTGGTTTCTCTTCCATATGGGTGGTAATAAAGCTGTGAAGAGTAGTCCAAGGACAATTAAATAATACTTGATGGCCCTGGGATGGTTGATAAGCAAATCTGGAGCAGAGATTTTTTTTTTTTTCTTCTTTCTGGACATTGGAAGAAAGAGACAGACCCAGTGTACTAATACATGGCTCCACCCCAGAGTTCTGCCCTCAGTCTCCTCCAGGCTGAACAGACCAAGTGACCTCAGCTGCCCCTTGTAAGTCTTCCCCTCTAGAGCCTTTACCCCATTTCTAGCCCTTCTTTGGACATGCCAACAGCTTCATGTCTTTCTTGTGTTGTGGTGCCCCAAACTACACACACTGCTTGAGGTGAGGCTGCCCCAGTGCAAAGTAGAGCGGGACAGTCACCTCCTCCAGCCAGCTGGTGATGTGTTGTGCTTGATGCACCCCAAGACACAAGCTGGCACAAGATCATTCAGTGACATTGCTTTGGAAATGTCAGACTTGCAAGTAATTTCATAGCCTAGATCTTGCAGTGTATGCCCCACTTAGCTGCTGAACTGTGAGTCACAACTTGAACACAGGAGAGGAAAATGTTGCTCTTACTTTTGCTGCAAGTAGGTGCAGAGACAGAATAATGAACTCCTATCACTCAAACTCTGCTTTCAGTTCTGCCACTGAAAATCAGCAGAGATAAAATTTAGAATGGTGTTAATTTAAAGCCATTTTTTGCCATTTTGATCCTTTTGCCTAAACATGGAGATGATCAATCAATCAGTCAGTCAAGGGGGTAGAAGAGACTCATAAATTCTGTTTTAAGAGTGTCCCTGAAAAAGACTGCCCCATGGAAAAGGGTGATATTCTTTGCTTCCAGTCAAGTCTGGTGTTCAGATTTTGCTAAGGTCTTGTAAGCCACCTCACTTCATAACCACTGAAACTGGTGCTGATGGTGGGGAAACCTCAGAGCAGAACATTTAAGAATGTTCCAGAACACTGGAAATGTTTTGTCAGTTATTCACATTTCTGACACTTTTAAATGGAAAAAGAAGTCACCCACCTGGTTTAATAGTATAGCCTTTACCTTTCAGTGCACCACCATAGTTACATAGTTACATATTCCATGGCTATTGGAATATCTATTACTGAATTTTTTTATAAGATTTTTTTTTTAATTATACTCTCTGAGGATAGAATTTAGCAGGCCCTTTTCAGTGGTGGAAATGAAGGAGAGTATTCTAAAGGCGTCACAGTGTTCCCACGTGAATTTGCTCCCAAGCAGCTGAAACCACTGTTGCCAGCTCTTATGGAACAGGGCCATGATATGTTTTTTTGCTTCAAAGAGATGCTGAATGTTTACCAAAAAGTTCAAATATGTTTTGAATGTGATAACATCTAGAACCATAATGCAAGAGATAAAGAACCTCTATCAAGCAATTTTCAGATTGCTCAGAGCAACATCCTTGGAATACAAACTCTCATGCATGCTTGAGGGAAATGTAGCACTGAGTTAAACAGCCTGCAGAGTTCTCCAGTTGTTTCACAATATTGCTTGTGGACAAAAAATAAGCAGCTTTAAAACAGACCACATGCTTGGGAGATTTTGGAGACCAGAATTTAGGAATAAGAGTGTTTGCACAAAACCCCCCAGGTTTGGAAAAATTCTTGGAGGATCAAAAGCTAAAGTTAGCTCAATAATACTGATCATGAGTAGGTCCTGCAGCTCAAAGCCTGCATCTGAGAGGCACTCCTTTTTTATTGCCACAACTGATATTGCTAATTTATTTTGCTAACCAGGCTTATGGAGGTTTTTCTGATGGCTGGATTGCTGAAAAATAAATATGGGGAGGCCTGGCAGATTGACCCTGTTACACTCTTACAAACTCCCAGGGTCTTTTTTTCCCCTCAGGTGGGTAAGGCAGAGGAATTTCGGTATTATGTACTGAAAATATAATGGCTTACAATATGTAAAGGAATAATGATAGTCCATTATAATTATTTAGTCCTAAATAGGCAAAAATAATTTTCATTGAAGAAAGCTGACTTGAGGCCATTCTGTTTATCCAGGTGATTGTCCAGCCCACCTCCATCTCTTTCCTTCTGCCTTTATTATCACAGAGACAGGTTCTTTCAGTAGCTTTAATTCAGGCATGGAAAAAGCTCCTTTGGAAGTAATATATTACACCTTTCTTTAAAGCCATCTCAAAACTCTTCTTTGTAGTGATGAGTAAAGGAAATTCTAAAGTGAACAGGCCACTGATGTGCCCTGACATGCCCAGACTCTCACAGCTGGCACTAACTGGTATTGCTTGCTCCAAATCCTGATACTTCCTTTTTCTGGCCATATCAGTTTACCCTTCATCGATTCAGATAATAGATTCCCTCATGATACAAGAATTTTGTTGTTGTTTTATGCTCATGTTGGTGCTAAGCACCATCATGTCATGAACTGTCATACACAGAAATGCAAAAAATAAGGTTCTGGTTAATAACAATAACAACAGCTTTACCTAAAGAAATCTGAAGCAATACAAAAAAATTACAAGAAATGAAGGCTTCTCTGTGGCTGGAAATAAAGAATCCATGGGCTGCCCAGCAGCTAAAAATGGGTATCCCTCATGTCATAGACAATTCTGTCTTGCAGCAAAGCCAAAATTTAAATGGTTTCTGACATATTGCTTCAACCACCAAACTTCTATTTTCTGATTTGTTCTGTATTTTTACTACAACAACTTTCTAAACACTCAAGCAGCACTAATTTTTCATTTTATAAGATGGTAAAGTTATGATTTTGCTCTATGCTAGGCAAAATACTAATAAAATGTTATTGAACTACTGCTGAAATAGTTGATGGATCTTGAGTGCTGTGCTCATTCCACTGAAGAGCTGCTGTCATGACATGGAGTAAATGTGTGTCTTCCTAGGAGAAGAAAACCCTTCCTTGTCTTATTGATTCTGTCATCGAGTATTTAAAAAAAAAAAATCCCTCTGGTTAGGTAACACTGATAACAACCTTTGTAACAGATTGCTCATGATCTTGAGTTTCTGCATATGCTTCCCATGTTAGCAGCAGAACATTCTTAGAGGTCTTTTCCCTGCTAAACAACTGCCCTGGAAAAAGTGTGAGATAGACTGAGTATATTGAGAATATTTACTTGCAACAGTGTCACTGCCTTAAATAAGAGTGATCTCCAGGTTGCTTTACCTTCTGCTCCAAATCTGAAGCTTGAGGATTATCCCTTTTCCCCTAATCCACCATGCACCAATCCCACTGGGCACAGCACATGCAAGCATACAAGTCCCAGGACACTGAGGACATCTGCTATCCTAAGAAAAGTGCAATTGCAAAATGTCATGGTAGCACTTGCACTTTCAGAACTTTTAACCAAATAAGATGCCCTGAATTTCATGCACAATTGGACCAGAAAGGTTTACAGGAGCATGCTGTCTATCCTAAAACATGTCTCACTCAACTATCATAATCTGAGCACGGAACTTTATGTCTGGTTAATTTGATTGAAGGATTTTTGAGAACTCATAGGCAAAACAAACAAACCAATCCTCCAAACAATAACAAGCACAAACGCCTCAAATAGCTAATGCAACAGGTGAATATTCAAGAGTTATTTGCAGCAGCTAAATAAACTCAATTTCACTTTCCAGTTATTGAGCCATGTCTTCAGCTGGTTTAAATTCACAGAAATTTGTGAAATTCAATGGAAAAGTTCCAATAACTATTCCTTGTATACTATTTACCAAAAAAGCAAAATTTATGAAGATTATTAAATCAAAACACAACTGCCTACACCCTTACTCTGCCTCTCAACTTCCCAGTCACCTTCTCCTGGCCACAAAAACATGCCTGGACCTCAGAATCTCCTATCAAAGAACTCATAATCCTATGTGCCTCAAAATGTTTTTGGGAGAGAGGTCTTTCAGCTGATTTCCTAACTGTTTTGCAATCAGCTAAGACTGTTCTGACAAATCCCCAGTGAGTTAGAACAAAACTGAAAAGAAAAGCAGATTCTGGTAAGTGAAAAAGCATCACGGGTTAAAACCTATGACAAACTCTTTGTGAAACAGCAATGCCATCTGCTTTAGTGAGAGAGCTGAAACCAGACTAAACGGTCCTCAATACAAGAAAGTTCGAACTAAAACAACATTTCTACCTTTAACAAGTCAAAAATAATAATGAAGATTCCCAAGATGCAGAAGTTGGAACCCGATTGGAGAAAAAAGGTCTTATTTCTTTTACTTATTAATCACTTTTTAAAAAAATGTATCTAGTAATCTTTATGGGTTTGAGGCTTTCTACCTAATAGTTTGGAGACGAAAGGTCTTTCCTGCCTCAGAAAAATGAAACCAACACGTTAAATAAATTCAAATTGAAGTCAAGAGAACCTGCATTGCCTTAACATCAAGGCAAAGAACTGAAGCCAGGAGCTGTGCACTTTGCCTTTTGAAGTGGAATCTCAGAGGATCAAAATCTGTTTCTCTCCCTTATGTCTTCAATTATTTGACAAACAAGCTCCTAATTATTTGCCTTGGCTGCCCTGAGTGAAAAATATATAGTCTGCTCATTTTGGTTATCTTGCAAACCCCACAGATGAACCTCCAGATACAGTCTGAGAGCTGAGATCTGTGAACATCTCCATCTAACACAGCCCCAGGATACCCTGTCCCCATTCCTGCAGCAGCAGCTCTTCTCCTCCATTCCACCAGGCTCTTTAGGAGACTCATCCCTTGACAGCTGCCCCAACCATCTCTTCAGCAGACACAGGAGACAGACATTCCCTCTGTACCCCTCCCCAGTCCTACTATTCTGGTGCTCAGATGAACACACAGGACAAATTGCCACTAATAAAAATACCAGAAAAGGCTCTTATAAAGACTTCTTGCCTCACATCAGGTGGGCAAGGTGTTCCTACCTAATAAACCACCAGAATTTGGGCAGGAGAGTGTCAGCTAGGCAGGAGTTAACACAGAATCACACTGCTCCTTAAACTCTGTGGCCTTACTGTGAATCAGTTCAGACCCTTTTAATCTGCCAGTTTTCAGGAAGCATGCACAGGTGTTGGGAAAAACTATTGAAGTTTTTCTGCTTTTTTCCAGAAAAAAGAACATAAACATGTGCCTATTAATAGAGCAGGAAAAAATGCACATCTTTGCTACGTGTCATTCTTTGGCTATTTTCACAAAAAAAATTATTTTTTCTTTTGTGGCAGATATGCTATTTTTATGTTTGGAAGTTTGTCTGTATTTCAAAGGGAAGGAATTTCTTTGACAACGTAAAAGAGAAGCAAACAAACTGGCAGAGAAAGCACGTGGGTCACTAGGACCAATGCTGACACAAGCCTTCAAATAAACTTTGTCTTAGGATTGTTTTATCGTTTATCCAAGAAATTTAGTTCTATTTTTCAAAGTGTGCCTTTGGGCAACTACACAAATCCTATTCCATTAGTGTAATTGTACTAATTTTAATCACAAGCAGCTTGTAATCACTGAAATACCTTCTGACTAAAACTATTAAAGCATTTGACAGTGATGCATGCAAAACAGCATCCTGTGATTAGGTTGTATCATTAGTGGGAGATGTTTCAGCTCATATGATTAAATCTTCTTGACATTTGGTATTACATTGGCGATGGCTGTTTGATCATGCACTTGCACACATGACAATAAATCTGTGCTCATTCAGACAACAAGGTCAGCACAGAAATGCTGCAAACAGTATAACAAGCAGCCTTGCACATAGAACAGAAAGAAAGAACCTGTCTTGAAATTCTTGAAATATCCAAACCCTGCTGTGGTCAGTTTCTCAGTGCAAGCACTGGCTTAAAGAAATTTCTTCTCAAACAGCTCATTCCCAGCTCATCCTTGGCCTGCAGTTGTACCAGTACAGCTTGGACGCGGAAAAGAACTGACAGAAAAACTTCTGTGTCAGTCTCCCAATCCATTTCACCCTTTTATCTCACTAACTACTGTCACAACTGAAGATGAAAACTTAGCCTGATGTTAAAGAAAAGTTTCTGTCTGAGCACCCAGGCATGCACTGTTGGGACTGAGGCCCCTTGGCAGCAGGGTGTTCCAGTGACCCAATGGGTGTCTCACTTGATTCCCAACACACCTCACACAGTCAGACAGGTTTCCCTCACTGGTTGGAGCCCAGATTTCCCACAGCAGAGTCCCAGTTTTCAGCATCCTTCACATTATTTTATCATGCTGCAGTAACAGCTGAACAGAAAGAGTTCCCACTGGTACCTCTGAGGAGGGACACAAAAAAGGAATCCCTGGGCTTTTGTCCCCTCACAGTTTAAGTGTGCCATAGTCTGAGGTCTTCCTGCCCTTGGCTCCTGTTGGGCCTGAGTGTCTGATCACCTGGCTGGAGCTGCAGGTCCCTGTGTCCTTTGTGGTGGAAGGGGCTGGTGGCACCTCACGGCCCCTCAACCTTGGGACTCCAGCCTTTCCCCTACCCAGGATCAACCTGCAGCTCCCACTGCTGCTGCTGCTCCCTGGGCCACTGGCACTACACTTCAGCTGGCAGAGCCCCTGAGAGGTCCAGAACTACATTCCTTTTGGCAGCAGTATGTACAGCCACACTAATTTAAGTTAGCCATCTAAGTGTGGGTTTAAAATTAAAGCATTGGGTTCTACTTCAAATAATGCCATGGATGTGGGGACAAACTGTTCTGAGCATGTTCTCTTTGATAACCCAGTAAGCTGCAAACTGCTGTTTTCATCTCCCTAATGTCTGGCCAGCATCCTTGTACAGATGGCTGTTGTACATGGCTCTGCCAGGACAGCCAAACTGCCAAGACTGTGTGGTGCTGACATCCTCACTCAGCCAGGGAGAAACCTTTATTTAGGCACAGTTACACTGGCAGAAGATGAGTTTTGGCAGCACAGACTGCACTGGCACAGGATGAAGTGGACAGAATTTGTTCAAAGCACAGATTTGCTTGCCATGAATGTACCAGTCTTATCAAAGCCCTTTTGTTAAATTCCCACTTCATGCATGGTGCACAATTCCAACAGGACCAGGATTCTCCTCTCAAAACCGTAAGCTGTGTCATGAGGAACTGCTAAATTCATTCCCACTTGGACACAACTGAGATTTGAGAAGCCTTTCATATAATAAATTTATTTTGAGGATGTAATATGGACAAAAAGTCTCTGTTGGTAACTGTGCTGCATGTGCTGGCTCAAAATTGAAGAGCTGTAATTTTGGAGGATGCAAAGCTGATATGAAGAGGTAGATCACACATATATTCTGCTTGCTTGCGCATAGAGGAAACTTCCAGCAGTATGTATCATCCCAGAAACTTTTCCTTTTTCCTTTTTTTTCCCCAGAAGTAGTTCCTTACCAGAAGCATGCAACTTATAATAAACTAAAGGCACGTTTTGGTCTTCGGGCTCTGATTAGAAGCGAAAAGTAACATGACTGCTGCAAGCATTCCTGAATTAGACGTAATCAAGATCCTGAGAAGATCACTAGAGGCAGGTCAGTCTTGTTAAACCCTTTGTCATCTTAGAGCAATCAATTCCAGTTTCATTTGGTTTCTCTCAAAACCCAGCCTGCAGCTAAAAGCATTTATTCAATTAGGACATTTACACTGAGTCTGTTAAATTGCAGGCTGACAATGTTTACTTACCCAGAAACTTCTACCTCGTTTTCACTCTCTCTGGCACTCCTCTGCCTTTCTTTTTTTATTTATTTTATTTTTTTATTTTTATTTTTATTTTTTTTAGGAAAAGCAAAGAACCCAAGCAGGGTGAATCAGCTCTTTAAAGGATTAGATATGAACACCAGAGCCAAAGCCATGGAATCAGGCAGAGAAGTTGAATGGTTAAATTGAGATGGACTTTGTCACTACTCAGAGAGAGGGAATACTTGTGGAACATGATTCTGGTTTTCCCTTTCCTTCCTTTTACTCAAGGGATGATAGGAGATGGTACCACAATAGTATCTCATTTTTCATTTTTATTTCCAAGCAGAAATTTCTGGTTAAATGTTCAAATTAAATGCCTAGGAAGTAGACGGGGCACTTAATAAAAACCCAGGTGTTTTCCACTACACACTGTAGTTCTGTTGTAACCTCAAAATTCAGTACAGATTCAATGAAATCACCTCAAAATCCAACCCCAATTACATGCGAACTTTTACTGAGTTTCAGATAAACCTTAATGATTTTGGCCAGAAACCGTGGGAAATATGCTAACTTCATATGATCAAACCACAAAAAGGATGAAAATAAGCAGTTTAAACTGAGCTTTGTTTTGAAAGGTTTTGCAAAATGAGGCCCAGTTACTGGGAATTCACATCATGCAAGCACAGAAATAAAACCTCCACAAAGTCCCTGAGAAATGGAGCAGGAGCGTTTGCCACTGTGCTCCAACTTCCCTTTAAGTGTTCCTAAGTGGCAATTATTGCTACTCTGTTTTCTATGCTTCTTTGTCCAAGATTGTACATGAAAACTCAAATCTACCTCAAACATCAACCCTTCCACCAAGGGATTATGTTGAAGGAACACAGCTCTGAGTTTGTATATTTTTACTTGTATGTCTTGTTTGGGTATTTTAATGTGAAAAAGAAACCCCCACAGATGTCTGTTTTGCAATTGAGTGCTTGTTTTTTAAGTTTAAAATTGAAAACAGGGACTCAACAAACCAATGTTATCATAATCAATATTCCTGATCCTAAGTAAAGGCAGAAAACACTTTTGAGTTTTATTTGTGCCAGTTTGAATTGAGATCATGCAAGGTTACTGCTGACATCAAAACAACATTCAAGGGTAAGGCTCTGAATTAAATCTGTGTGTTAGGCTGTCTGAAAGCTCCTGAAATTCTGCATTTCAGAACAGTTAAGGAATAGCTGGACATGGCATTGTGGCAACAGCACAGCCCTGGTGAGTAACTAGTACTGCTGGAGACACAAATAAAAATGCTTCCACAGAGGCCAGGCAACCAAGCCTTCAGAGACGTGCTAAAATCCTGAGGCCCAAAGACATTTTTTGACAATATACCATCTGCTGTATGGAGTTTGCCGGAGGAGCTAAGCATCCCCTTGGTTCCTATTCCAGCACAAGCTGAGCTGCCCCTGCCTGTTTGCAGCATTTCACATATTTCCTCAACATCATGTGATGTCCCTGTCCATAGCAGGGATCGCCTCAAAGTTTAGATGCCATGCACTCCTTGAGGCACTTACAAGTTATTACAGAGATCCAGGTTGAGACCCAGAGGTCTCATGGGATCTGTTTCTGTAGCAGAACAAACTGGCAAATACTCAAATTCTCATCTCCTCCTCCTCAAACATCACCACTGCACTTCGTGCATTTTATGTCATTTCAGTGTGCTGAGTGAAGGTGCTCTTAAAATCCTGTTATAACAGGATTTGTTCAGTGAAAAAGCACATTGCAAATGCACTTCCATTAGGAGTTCTGGGCAATGCCTCCTTTTGCAATGTATTTACTTGGCTCTGTAAATATCCAGGGCAAAGAGTAACCCTTGGCTAATAATACAACCCACTGATACAGTCAGTACACTTAAGTTTACTGACAAGAGGCTGGAACAGTCTGATGCTGTGGAAAAACAGAAACCAGGCACCAGCTATGCCCGTGTTCAGAGCTGCTTGCTGAACATAGTGTTTTTCACTTAGCAGGCATCAGGAACTATGAAAAAAAAAAAGTTTATCAGGAAGACCTCATGCTCCTTTAATCCCTGAAGGAATTATTTCAAAACACATTAGGCTTCAGCTCTTCAAGTCAAACTTTGCAGAGGCTTCTCAGGGAGAATGACATATGCTAGAAGTCAATTTAAATGGTATCACCAAAATCTGAGGAGTTAAAAGCACATCCTGACATTGAGCACTCAGGAGACTTTGCAGCTTCTTCTACCTGTGTCATTAAATACCATCATTTCTGAACAAGCAAAGGATTCAGGAAACTCCTTCAGAGTCTTGGTCAATTTGCTGTTTATTTACTGTAAGACACCTCCTATGAGGAGGTTCCATGTCAGGTTAATAAACTCACAGTAACACCTGCAAGGTTATAAAGGGCTAAATCATCCCCCTGTAGGATCTAGCCTCAAATGAGTGTGATAAAAGACTGCACTGTGCCATGGGAAGGCTGAACACAAGCTGGGTTGCCTAGGGCACTTCCAGGGCTGGAAGGATCCTGCCAGACCACCCAAGTACATCCCCAAGGGGGCTCAGAAGGGGACATTTTCTCCAGAGCAGGCTGGAGCTTTGCCACTCACTTCAATAAGCCAAACCAGGTTGTTTGGAAATTCTCTGAACACCAGAGTAATAAGCTTGTAAAAATTATAGGAGGGGGATTTTCTCAGAAGAAATGAGAGTATTATTCTATCTGCAGAAAGGCCTACAAACAGAGAAAAGAAAGAAAGAAAGAAAAAAAAAGAAATTCCAAAAATGCCATTCTTCTCCAGTAGACATGCTGTAAATACACTGTACCTCACCAGCTCAATCAGCTGAGTAGCTGTGCCACCCTTAACTCAGGAAACAAAATCTTCCAACCAAAACTTACCCTTCTGGGCTGGGGGGGGATTCACATTTCTGGTGTCAGGGGAATTTTGACATGGTCATATCTTTACCTAAAGGCACACAGAGAGACACTAAGAACCTGTGTAATCAGTCTGAAAGCTTACCTAATCAGGTAAGAATTATTTTTTTCTTATTTTATTCCTACACTGTGGCTGTGCTTTCATTTTTGGCAGTGCTCAAAAGAACAAGGGTTGCCCATTATCAATAATCAGTAATGCTAAAGACATTTTACTAGTTGCACCATCAGAGTGCAGGATTTGCCAGCTGTGCCGGTTCCTCATCTACCTGCCAAATCCAGGCTTTGGACAATCCTGGGACAAGAAAGAGCAGCCCTTTAGGCCAGTGGGCCTGATGTGGCTTTGTCCAGGTGGCTGCTCAGGAGCTCTTGTGCCTATTTCAGAAGCAGCTCTGTTTCTGCTGGGTACCACCCCGTTCATGAAATGTGTAATGCCATCAAGGCATTGGGGAGATGCTTTGATTTGACTTTATACTTAGCATTGAACCACAAGATGATAAAGAGGACAGAGGAGTTAATACTCAAAGACAACATCACCAACAGATATTTTTGCTCTCAGGAAACCTGAAGATTTGCTACTGACAATTTTTTAAAAGGTTCATCTAACTGGAGCCAAATTGGTACAGTAACTTCACCAAAGCTGCTTGCTTGGAGCAAATTCAAAATAAAGAAATTGGAGGTCAAAATGAAATTAGTGCTAACAGCCCTATTTGGGCTGTATCCTGAGAGCTTTGCATGGTATTTTTCACATTTTGTTTTTCAGGTTAATTTTTTTCTGAGGCTGCTAATCTTGTGATATTCTGTCACTTTAGTCCCCCCTCCTACAGTGACAGAGTTTCCTGTGGGTTGAAATGAAGAGACTTCTTGAAAAGGTCTAATAACTTTGGGTTGGTATTTTTTTTCCCCCGAAGGTGGATCTGAGGGGCTGTTAGGAAGGATGGTCCTGCAGTTACCAATCTGCTTGTGAAATGAGAGCACCTGCAGTGAATTCTCAGCTGATTTAACCCCACTGACATAACTCTTGACCAACAAAACAGGAATGATAATGCACAGGTTTGTCATCCTTTGCCTCGTGTACCAAAAATGGCATTTTGTTGAAGCACACCATCTTCTCAGTCTTTAAAGAGCATGGTGTGGGTGCCTGCTACCAGATGCTTCACAACAAAAATTCTGAACAATGCCACCTCCCCCACCAAGCCTGAGAGACACTGAAGTGAAGAAAGAGAAAAAGCATCTTTAGAAAGGTCTAAGACTGATACTGTTGGGGATAATGACACACAGGAGCCACACAAAACCGAGAAAATGAGATGGAATCTCTGAAAATTACTAACTAACAGTTTCCTTTTGAGATTAATGAGCCATGGGAAGCAATGGATCTTACAGGACCGTGGGGCTGGACAATCCCCTAGCAAGAAGAAAGCCACCTTGTTTTTGTAAATGGGCATTTTTCTATTATTTCTTCATTTTCCAGTGGATGTAGACAAATTTATTCTCATTCTTTTTTGTTGTGTAACTGACTTTCTGCTGAATGCAGATGCCCTTTTTATGGAAAAACAAAGGATAACTCTCCATGTGCTATTTTTTTTTTCTGCTGAATGGTGTTTCTATTCACCAGTTCATCATATGAGGAACATGGGAATTTTTCTGACTATTTGCTCTTTTTTAACCACACTTGGGCAAGGCTTCAGTTCTAGCCTGAGAACTTCCCATAATACTCTCTAAATTAGCAGTTCTTTCAGGCTGCAGCTCTCAAGGGGACCAGCACATTTGCATCAGTGACAGCCAACTACTGCTCCAGGGTCACTCCAGTCACATTTCTTTTGCATCAAGTTGACACTCAAGGTCAAACGACATGTTAGCTTTGACACTGCAGTGATATTTGATTTCATCAGCCTCTCAAGGTCAGGCTGTTCTTGGCTAAGTAGCACAGAGGAGCCTGCTTGCCTCCCTCTGCTTGGGTTGTGAAATGATGGAGCAGTTACTTCTACAGAAGGATAAATGGTAGGCAGAAGAGAGATGCTGGCTGAGACTCAAGTTCACTTTTGCCTCGCTATTGCTGTAGTAGAATAACAAAATAATTCACACCTTTCTTGTTAAGGTAGAAATACTGAATGCCCACCAGTCTGTCCAGTTTATCCTTAGGCTATGTTAGTAGCCTCCTGAATTACAGATTCTTACCTCCTTTTGGGATATGCTATTAAATTCTCAGGACAGAGAGAGAGTTCCCTCACACCCTTAGAATCAAAAGCTGTGTTATTTTTTCTAATGGTCACATGCAAACTAGTGAGTTCCATTCACTTCACTCGTTCACCTGATCAGTTTGTGTCCCACATCAGTTCAGACAAATCCAAAGCATTAACTCTTTGACATAAAAGCTGAGTTTTAATTGCTTAATAATAAGAAACAAACAACCTTTACAGCCCCTGACAATCTAGCAGATTCTTAAATGGGCGGTGTCAGGCAGGCAGGTCTGTGAGGCAGCTGTGCACTTCCACAGCACTACACACACATGATAGAGAACCTCTGTTTACTTTTGCTACATGGGGGATCTGGGAAAGCATCCTGGAAACAGACACGTATCTTAAAATCCAGGACCAAAACAGGCAAAGTAAGAATATTCACCTTATTGAAGACACTGTGATTTTGGACAAGCAGCATCCTTCCCACCCTATAAAAGAGGAGTAACCAGCACTTGGATATTTATGTCTGAGAACAGTCCTAAAAATGAGTTGCACTGCGTGCAGACTGGAAAACAGACAAAGTGACACGTTCAGCTTACATAACACCATAAAAAAAGAAAACTTGCTATAATTCAAAACTAAAAGAATAAAAAAATCAATCAGGACATGAATGTCTTCCGGCTACCACATAAACAGCCACCTCAGCTTCATAAAAAGCTCTAATTGCATTTTGGTTCAAAACCCTCAGTATAACTTAGTCGATATAAATAAATAATAGCAGATGAACAGTTCTGTGCCCTTGTAAACACAGGAAAAATAATCTACAACACTTCAGCTATCACTTCAATAAAATCTTTTGGAACACAATATGTTAAGAAATGTTATATAAGAAGCAAAATCAAACTGTGGCATTTGAAAACTGAACTCACTTCTATTTGTCCAAAGTAATTTCTCTTTTTGTTTTTCCCATATGTGGAAAATTTGTTCTGCAATTTGAGAATGTCTCCATTGAATTTTGTTCAATGCCATTCTAGTTGCTGCTTCTTTATCATTGAGTTCTCCTTTTATTTGGTCCATCATACCAAAATGAACTTATGTAAGCCAAAATTCTCTGTTTTGATGCCACTAGTTTGTTCCTCTTTCCCTCACTAAAACATCTCCAGATCCAGTTTATTCCTTTTCATCTGGTATTTGGAAAGTCTTTTCTCTTTCAGTACTCTAACCCAACATGCTGTTTTTAATAGGGTTTGGCACTGAGTTGTCTTGCACTAAGATAATATAAACCTCTTTTCTTCCTCTCCAAATGGTAGAACAGAAAAGTGGTAAGTGACAAGACTTGATGATTAAAACCACATGAAAGTGGTACAAAATAGCTTCTCAAATTCTACTATCACATGCAATATTCCTCCTATCCCTCTTTTCCACTCAGAATCTTCTGGTATAGCTGTTGATACCTGGGCAAGGAGAGTGTGAAATGTACTTTGAAATACTTTGCAGAGAGGAAACCCTCCTTCCTTCTTCCTTGCTTGTTTGGCAGTTTCTCCTCAAATACTTGTGCCTTCCCCTGCCTGTGTTGCAACATTGGAATGGAGTTTCTAAAAATCTATTCCTAGTCTCTATCACATTCCTTTCCTCCATCTTGTACTTCAGAAAGTAGACCTGCCTATGAGGAAGAACCTCTTTACTGTGAGGGTGACTGAGCAGTGGAACAGGCTGCCCAAAGAGGTTGTGGAGTGTCCTTCCCTGAAAATATTCAAAACCCTTCTGGACACAATTCCAAGTCTAGGGCACCCTGCTTGAGCAGGGACATTGGACTAGATGTCCTCCACTATTTGTTTGCAATTTTACCCATCTGTGATTCTGTGACCTAAATCATCTTCTGTGGATTTCCTACTGTTGGACGTAACCCACTAAGGAAATGCAGAATATACATTTCAAATGCATTGAGCTGACACAGAACCCTCTGATCATTGCATCCTAAAAGAGATTTCAGTAGGCAATAGAATAAAATCTGCATATTTTATATGCTGAGAGAGATCCTGGCACTGGAGAAATACGTGGTTTGCTGACCCTTCTTCCAAATCTCCAGAAATCAACTTGAATGAAATCTAACAGAAAGACATGGAAAAATATTAAATAATTTCTCTTGATGTAATGCGACTGAACCTGTGGCAGAGTAAACACAGATTTAGGGTAACTCTGATCCCTAGCAATTGTGTCTCCTGTTCCCTCACAGCAGCCACATTATATGCTACCACAGAAGGGGGCAACTTCATTTACAACAACTCTTCTTAGGATTTCAGTGACAGCATCAGATCAGTATTAAATGGGTAACCTGAGTCTGACAGTGACACTGCTTCCAGTGTGCTCTGCAAAAACAGACTTCTAAACTCCATAATGCAGGAAAAGGCTTATTCCTATCATCAACAGGAGATGAGAGTATATTTAGAATCCTCTTGTAAACAAAACCACAGATGGGGAGAATTATTTCCTTGCAGAAGAGGCTGCCCACACATTTTGTGCCCTCGGAGTGGTTCAGTTTATATCAGCTCCAGATGATCTGCTTTTCAGCACCGCTCTAAGTAAGTACTGCAAAGTGGAGGCACTCACTGCAGAGAGTGCAAAAAACAAGGCAAAGGCAGCTTTGCCACTGCACATTAAAAAGTAGCTCTTCGAGCATTAATCATACAGGTCTGGAGGAAAACACAAGCCTTGGCAGGGTTACAGAAAAAGTAGAAGCTGTTCTGGGTTTGAGCCTTGCCTGGGATTTCAGGATTCTCAGAATTAATATTGAATTCCTTGGTCAGATACTTGGTCTAAGAGAGCAGCTCTGACAGTTTAAAGTAAAACAAATCAATTAATCAACCATTAATTAATCTACAAATACCCCCAGCAAAGCATTGTTCTTTGGCTCCAAATAGGTGATAAAAACCTAGTTAGACAGTTATCAGTGGAATTAAAATGGGTTTACAGCTTCAGACCCTCCAGGACCTTGGGACCCCACAGCACTGACCTAATGCTGAAAAGCTCCATCTTTCTCACAAACTACCTAAGCCCATCCCTAAATGACAATAACCCCTGAAAGATCACACTTTGGTTTGTGCCAGCTTATTTTTTTCTTATTTGTCTCCCCAAAGCAGCTAAAATTTCCTTGAATGAAGGCTTAAAATAAACATGTGAAGGAAGTGTTTAATTCACCTTTGAAAGAAA
Source organism: Sterrhoptilus dennistouni (assembly GCA_013397095.1). NCBI lineage: Eukaryota > Metazoa > Chordata > Aves > Passeriformes > Zosteropidae > Sterrhoptilus > Sterrhoptilus dennistouni. The sequence continues at coordinate 305,763 of VWZU01019326.1, read as the reverse complement.
AGGTCTCTCTTGCAGTGTCCATCCCATCATAGAAGAAGAAGAAAGGGAGCTGTATTGGGTACTTTATTTTTTGTCTGTATTTTCCAGAGCCCTGTTTTTTGCAACCAAGGTGAATACTGGAAAAGCAGAACCTTGAGGATGGCTCTAGGAGGAGGAGAAAGATAAACAAACTCCTCCTGTGATTTTCATTGAACGACATCTTTTTATAGGATGATGCACTGCAGCATGTTTGTTTTAAATTAAATATACTTGAAGTTCTTGGGTATATTAAAACTAACTAAAGGACCCATTTAAAATGTTTATTTATTTGGTTCAAACTGTTTACATTCAGGAAAAAAAAATTCCTCTATCTGTTGATTAAACAGATTCTGAGAGGGTGAAACTGGGCACATAAACAAAAATTCAAAGCTACTCCTTAAAATAGAAAAGCCTCGGCCTTGCTGAAGGCTTTCTGGGCATTTTAGCAAGCAGCAACAAGAAGTTACTATAACTAATAGCCATAAGACTGCAAGAAGTATTGAAAGGCAAGAGACTAAAAGTATTCACGTGAGGAAACAACACCACAGCAATGGTACCATCGTAAGAAATCTAAAGAAAATTTCACGTCTTGAGCTGTTTCTGGAAAGATGCCACAAAGTCACTGTGGCCTGGATTAAAAATCATGAAGCATTGTCATGAAACTAATTGTTTCTGATACGAATACGTTAAGTAAGAATGTAATTAAAAATGTTCTGCTTTATTTCCCCTCAATATGTTGAGCACAGCTAGCTCTCAGTAGACAATCTGGAAAACCATAAAAGCTTAGGATCACTTTGAAGACAGTGTGGGGGGTTTTTTTGTGTCGTTTTACTCCAGCTTTTATCACCCATGTGTAATTATTGTAACCACACGTTTAGTTTGAATTCATACTTTTACCTGCAGAGGATTGTAATATTTCCATTCTGTAAGCATCTTGATGCTTGACTCATGCTTTGAAATACTCTCCATGAAGTAAAATATGAAGTAGATGAGAAAGCAGTAACTTTGGACCCACATCACTGCTTGAGACCAGACTGTATTTCCAGTTGCATTTGCGGGGGGGGGAATATAATTTTAAATCCATAGCAAGGCTCCCACTGAATGAAATAATTGTCCCTTCAAATTGGAGGGTGGGAGATGACACCTGAGAGAGCACTGTCTGCAGAAGCTAAAAGCACTCCTGAAGGTACATGTGAAAATGGGGTGATTATCTTGCAGAAAGAATGTAACACCTAAAACAAAGGTGAAATACGTAAAACAAAGGACATCTGAAGGCAGCTGAATGTACAGGAGCCTCAGACTTAACACTCTTCACCCTCAGTGCAAAGTATCACCGATTTTGAGGTAAAGGAATTTGAGACATTCCAAGTGAGGGTGATCTGCTCAGGCTGATTTCCCGCATCCCAAGCCTCAGCCTGCTTATCTTACAGCAGACATTCCTTGGAAAAAAAGCCACCAGTCCATCACTGCCTTCAACCCACTATTTCATGCAGCCTCAGTGTGCCAGGGGATTGCTCTGGGCCAGATACATCACGGTGTCATTGCCCTGTTTCTTGCAGCCTCCTGTAAGCATCACCACAACCACTGCCAGAAAGCACAGAAGGGCTACTCTGCACTCACACTGCAGGGACATCCACCTGCACTTGTTATTTTGAAATAATTATGTTTGTGAAGAAACAAAGTGAAGTCTATAGGCTGTGGTGGCTAATGAAAAGCTGTGTGCCAGATGTTTTGAGGAATATGACAAGTTCTCCTGAGGGAAGAGACTTGCCAGAAGTTGGTCACCGAGCACAATACACTTTCATATAGTTAAGGTTTTAACTTGGCAAGACTGAGTGGAAATTCATGTCAGGCTTTCAAGTTGGTAGCAGGTAAAATATTCATGAGTCAAAAGGGCTCTTTAATTCAGAGCAAAGCTTTTTTTGCTGACATCCAAGCTAAGCAAAGTAAGTACAACAAAAATCATTGACTAAACAAAACTCAGATGAGTTTAAACTCCTACCCCTGAATCACAGTGAAGACCATAAGATTTACTTAAAGTTTCTACTTTGACACTGAAACAGTAAGGTTCAGTGGTCAGGAATGTTGCCTTCCCTTAGAATGATTCTGCTGTAGCATAAATAACAACTTGTACCAGAATCAAGCACAAAACAATTCTCCAACCAAATGGGGTCTCTCTTAACTGATAATTTTGGAGGTTTGGGTCTTATTTCAAAAGCCTCTTGAGGGAACCCACACATAACTTCTCTGCATTATTGTAATGTTTGCAAAGACTGAGACACTCAAATCTCAAACTGTTTACATATTTTAAAAACCAGAAGATCAAGTGCAAATTATCAACAGTAGCTTGAGCCTGGGTTCTAAATCTATGACTTTATTTGGATTTTTTAAAAATAACTACGTGGCCTAGAATACTTGGTGAAAAACATTTTTGTGTGAATCTGATGCCTCTCAAGCTGGTAGCTTAGTTCTTTTCTTAGCATCATCTTCTGTTGTTTCACAGGGAGGAGGCATCTAAGATACAGAAACAGATTTTTTTTCTGTGTCAGGGAGTTGCTGAAAACACACTCAAAGTCAATCACAGAGGGTAGGGGATCTAGGCAGGTTCTCCTTGCTGCCACAAAGCAACCTTGCCACAGGGCTGGAACAGAAAGGTAAGGCTGGCAAGGTGACTAGCAAGCTGCTATAAAATGTTCTGTGAGGGAATTTACTCACAAAGAAATGGACCCTGCATGCTGAGACCTCCTTATGCCTCTCAGGACAAGAAATGATAAAAAGAAAGGCAAAAGGGGCATTGAATGACTGCATGTGTCAATGTTTAGGCTGATAGGCCATGAAGAAACGGCCCCATCTTTTCCTCTGATAGAGCTAGCAACTTTACAAGGTAGATGGAAGGGAGAGGAAAAGAGGGAATCCATAGGCAAGGAAAGTCAGAGGGTAGCACAGCTCTGACTCAGCTGTCAGCAGGCATGCTATTCTTTCCACTGTCACATGGAGCCCTCAGGAGTTTTGGACTGGAACACTTGCACTATGTGGCTGTTCGCATGACCTCTCCCACCTGTGCACACTCCAAGAACTTGTTCATGTGATGATTCCACTCTAACCATTTCTCTGCAGGATCTGCTACCTCCTTGCTTAAAACCATCATCTTTAACAAGAGACTATTTTCATCCTGCTGTCTTAAAACCCTTAAACTAGCATGGTAGTCTCCTATAAATACACTGCTCAAACTTCCTGTATAGGTTTTTCTGTTATTTTTTAGCTGCTTGAATGTTTCTAGTGCTGTATTTAGCAATTCCTCTGGTTTTTCATAGTCCTTGCAGAGAAAACCCCAGACAACTCTACTCCTTTACAACAACAGAGTTCAAAAGAAATTAATAATAACCCTGTGATGACAGTAGTGTTTGGGACTGTTAGAAGTAAATTCCATTCAGTCCACCCCCACAATTTCTTATGGAAATCTACTAAGGTTTCCACAGCTGTTAAATACATGTTTAACACAAAAAAACCCTTTGGTCTCTTAACTTCCTTCTCTTGCTCTCATTGCTTCAACTTCCTCTTTCCTTTTTTTTTTTTTT
>VWZU01019326.1:83001-302150 GCA_013397095.1 Sterrhoptilus dennistouni | reverse complement strand
TTTTTTTTTTTTTTTCTCCCTGATCCTTTTTAAAAAAGACTGAGCTTTTTAATCACTGTAAAGGACTGATTTTATTTTCAGCTTGTTTTATGGTGCAGGTGTTATTCTGTTTGGGCAGGCAGTGAGCTGACGTTGCATTGCAGCTGGGGCTCCTCTTTCCTGTCCCTGGGGCAGGACTGTCACTTGACTTTGTTCTTGAGCTTATCCTTCTAGATAGTACATGTAATTCAAACAAATGAGCAAAATTTAGCTAATTCTTCAAATTCAAATTGAAGAGGAGATCTTGATTTGCACTGTCACCATTTTGGATCTCTCGAAATTTCTCTTGCAACAAGATAAGGTAACGGATTCTACCCAGGGTTTCTACTGTACTATCACTTATGGACTTGATATTATAAGAGGAAGGTTGAGGAGTTTCAATTATTTTAATATCTCTGCCTAGCATGGCAAGCAGCTTCAGCTGTGGAGAAACTGTAGAGCTGCATCTTCCAACCAACCTGTATTTCCCCTGGTTTCCCTAAGAAAACAGTATTTCTGTTTATAAAAGAAGACCGAAGACAAACTGATCTTCAAAAATCCCTCCTGGCACTCCCCTATTGTGTCTATTAAGTGCAAACAGGGCTCTGCCAGCCACATGCCATTATTAGCATAACTCCTGTCAGAAAACAGTGTGGTAAATGGCTATAACATGGTCATGGGAGCTTTCTATGAGTCCTCTCTCTATCCTCTCAACACACTGGCTGAGCATTACCACTTTTTTCTCGCACTGCCCTTCACCACCCAGGTATCTCCACTGTGTTTCACTGTTTACTCAGTTCTGTGTCGCACCATTGAACAAATTATCCCAACATGCAAATGACAGCCCAGAGTGACCTGAAAGCCGCCTTGAATCCCAGAGCTGGCTCACAGCTTGCATGTGCTGAAAGAGAAGCACACGTTGCCTTCCTTTAGAATGATTAATTTCAATTAATCTGACAGTTCTGTAGTTATGATGTGCTAATTTTCAAACTGCTGCATTAAAACACAAACACTTCACTGCCACGGGAGAAGGCCTGCTATAAAATTTAAGGGAAAATTGAGTTCTAAGGAAGGAAGAGATACATGAGCACAACTTTATCCCTGGCTTTGATGAGATAGCATCTCGAGTGCCAGAGGCATTGAGACTGACCCAAGGTCCAGAACGAGCTTGTGGCATAATAAGAAGCTAAACCCACATGTCTTACATGTCTTTTCTACTGGTGTAGAAAACACAGAACCAAAATAGGAACTCGGAACTGAACGATTTTCTCAGCTACGGCTTTGCAGGAACAAACCGTTCCCTGAGAGAATTTGCCACATGGGTAAGAATGTTAAATAACTCCCTAAGCAAAGAACAAGTAATCTTCTGTGAATTCATTCTGAAAAGCTGTGTTCCCATGGGGAAACTGTGATACCTAATAAGAGTAGCTCTCATACTACAACCTCTCCTTGCAGATTGATTCTTGCCTCTTCAGCTGCCATACTCAGGCAGAAGCTGAGTTTCCTTCAGCCTTCTGTTGAACAAATCACTGTCGTAAGTCGGCAGTGACAAGAGGGTGGGGAGAAGAATCACAAACATATAATAAACGTGAAAAAAGAAGGAAAAAGTCCCATTTCCCTAGAAAAACAGACTGAAAGGAAATCACCAATCCTGCTGATACATAATACAAGTTCAAGTTTCCATGATAGTTCCAGCCCAAGCGCAGCAAGTTTTTGAAGACTTCTCCCTTTTTTAAAGTAGCAGCCTGAAATCTTGAAAGTAACCTAAACAATTGGACCACCCAGTAAACTTATTTAATTGAGTGATCAGGGCAAAGTCTTTCAGAAATGTTGAAGAGCAGGCAGAGGAAATAATAATGTTACATATACATTTTATGCCTAGATATGAGCTAATAGAAAAAGGTAACTTCCTCTGCATTTAGTCAATATTCTTTCCCCCAAAGTGAACTACAACTACCAGTGCAGATAATTTGACACTAATTTTAACTAATATAAGGAATACAACAAGAAATCTGAAAAGTGGATGTGTAAATAGGATATACACCTATATCCTCTCAGTGTAGATTTTTCTGCTACAAAATCATGTCTTCAGTGTTGTAACTAACATTCGTAGTCCGTGGTGCTGTCCCAGGAGCTGGGCTTAGTGTCAGAGCAGTGTATATGAAAAAGAACAAGTGAAAGGAGAACTCTTGAGGCTGTTGGACAGGTCAGCCTGCAAATTCTCAAGGATCTCAGTGCAAGGAGGTGCTAAATCCCACTATAAATTTAGTTTTGTTAGGCCAAGTGCTCAGACAGGGCAATACACAACTACCACACTGACTTCAAAGAAAACTGACAAGTTGTCATCATCTCTCCCAAGAGGCTGTGTTTTGCTCTTTTGGAGCAAGGGAGCATACATGTATTCACGAACATATTGCTTCGTAGTCTCAGTACAGAACCAGAACTGACACGTAGATGAGGGCTGGGTGAAAGCAGTGACTAAATGTGTACCACCCAAGGTAGTTCACTCTTTAATTATGCAGAAAGCATCAATCAATCAATACTTTCCTGGGGCAGTGGCTGCAGAGAAGTTCCTTTTCTCTACTGCCTAATCACTATCTTTCAACACCTACAGAGCTTCCCTGCACTGTTTGCAGGAGTGATCTCTGAACTGTGCTGTGAGTGACCAATGCCAAAGCTTTACAACCCCGTCAAGAAGAGAACAAAGCCCTTTAGAGCACACTAAGCCCACCTTATGTCAGTCAGTCCAGGCTCCTGCTGATCAGTAAAGGCCAGATACTAAGACCTGCTGAGCACCTTCTGTTCAATTTAGCACAAGACTCAAATGCTTGCCAGCTTTCAGGATTTAGCCCCGAGCTAAACTCTATTTTTGTATCCTCATTAGCACAGGAACTTTCTATCTTTCATGTCAGCAATACTTTTCATAAGGATAAGCCTAAAGACACTAATGCTGGCTGATTTAGGAAGAAAGAAAGAAAAAAATCCTTTCTTGTAATTTCTATCAAAACATTCTTCCTGTTGGAAAATGGAATGATCTATTAAAAGGATTTCATCATCTGGAAAACCCACCAAGTTTTTCAGCTGGCAAAGATCAGCCTTGGTCTCTGCACCAGAGCCAGGCACTGCAGTTTTACCCCTGCTAAGCTCATGTTATCTCTAGCTGATTTATTAAAAAACTATGGATATTGATCTAATACCAATATCCAACTATAACGGACAAAGACTCTCTAATAGTTTAAAGTTAGAAAGTGTATGTTTATTACGACGCCGGGCAGCGTGCGGGATAGCTCCCAAAAACACACGCGCCATTTACAGATCATCACAGGGTCTTTTATGTACAGGAGTATTGAATACACAAACTACAAATGCATATTCATAACTCTGGTACCTCCCATTCCCCGCTTCGTATGGTAATTAGCCCAAAAAGCCACCAAGCATGCGTAGTTTGTTCTTTAAAATGGGTCGGTGGTCTTTTTTATAGGGTGGAGTCCCAAAATGATGAAGTAAGATGGGTCTTCCTCCCTTGACTTTTTAACCTTTAGTGTTCGTGACAGCTAAATCCTGCTTTTTTCCAGGACTGTTTGATTTATGATTGTATTGTATTCATGGGGTCTATTGATTATTCAGGATGCAAAAGCCTAGTTTGACAGCTTCCCTGATTTATCAGTTCCTTCCAAAATTTATCAGTTCCTTCAGTCTGGCTTCTGTTAGCAAAAGGGAAGTCCTAGCTACGTTATCTCAGCACTATCTATTTTGACTACAGTCTTTAATTCTTCTAAATCAATGCCTCATAGCAGGGCCTGTTCTCTGTGTGCAATGTGTATACACTGTGTCCCTCAGCTGAACTCCTATGGATAATCATTGCAGGCTACACTAGGATAGACTGACTGTACTAATCAACGACTTGATTTCAGGGTGAGATTCAGGACAGAATTAATATGCTCTATGCAGTTCCTGCTTTTAATAGGTTGAAAAGCAGTATGTATATAAAACAACACATTATCATGGTTCTGGTTTTTTGCCCCGTGAGAGCAAAGATCACATAAATAGCTCTATGCAACAACTTTCACCAATAGCCAGGCTCTTGTCCCTATCCTCTGGAACATTTGTGAATGTTGTAGCTCAATAGCCATGTTAAAACTGTACCAAACAAGCTTTGTCTTTGGCCTGAGCTAACAAGGTGAGAATTCACCTTCAGATTGCTCATCTCTAGTCAACAGGTGGCTTTCTATTCTATGCAGTGTGATTTGAATGACCAGAGAAAAGACATCCTATGTGAATCTGGAAAATGGTAGAAACTAGCTAAAGCCATGTAATGCAGACTTTTTCTCCTCTTACAAAATCTCTAATTTTCCACATGTCACCTACTGGTGACAAATTATGTGTTTGCCCTGTCAGCACTTAAATTGCAGGTGTTTTTCCATCCCATTTACAACTTCAGATGTGGCACTTGAGGACATGGTTTAGAGGTGTAAACAGTGGACTCCAACAGATGTTGGACTTTGTGAGCTTAGAGGTCTTTTCCAACTTTAACAATCCTGTTCTTACACAAATCCCCATCAGAGTCATCCCTCTTTTTGACTGCAGGTGTACAAAGGAAAGGATCTCTCTTGAGGGCTTCTGTGAAAAGGAAAACATGGTCAGGCAGCACCTTGAGAAAGCAGACCAACTACCCTTGTCTTTTATCTTATTACAAAGGAGGTTTTAACAAACCAACAGTGTTTAACAAACACTCACTGCTCAGCCTTGAATCTACAACTCACAGTGACTCATGTCACAGAGCCCAGAAATCTGGGAACCATCATTTCGTTTGTTTAAGAACCCGAGGGAGAAAACGAAAAAAGCTCCAGGAGCAGCAGCCAACTGTGACAGAACAAACCCTGGCTTTCTCCAGGATGAGCCAGTCCTCCTACTCACTCTCATTTAAGCAGAAGCATATCAATTACAGCATAAATTAACTGCCCAGTTGGGTTAGAAGGTTGTTAAACACAGAGAAGCAGTCCAGCCTGTAAAGCTGAGACAGGAAAGACCAAAGAAAAGTTGCACAGGGAACTTGAGCTGAGTTGGGTCTTCAACACTGCAAAAATCCCCCCATGAAAAGATCTCTTTTCTAAGCCTTACATGTCAACTTTTAGTTTAAAGTAGTATCACAAATCAGCATCAGGTTCCCATCTGCTAGAACTACTGGAGGCTTCAAAATAATGCTTGAGTTATGCCTCAGAAATACATGCTTGACTGACAATGCTCTGTCAAAGGCTCTCTGAGCTGGAAGATTCCAGACTCTCACCTCAGTTTGAAGTACTCAAACTGCACAAATCTGTCTAAAGGCTCTGTTCAGATCAAACTGAACAAAATGGTTGAATAGGCATTCAGCATCCAAAACCAAAGAAAAACCTTGCATGCTGTTCAGAAGGCAGAAACCTAATTTAGATGACAAGCTTCTGTTAGTGAATCCAATCGCTGAAAGTTTGGGGAAGCACAGAATTTAAAGCCCAACGTGAAAAGGATTGATCATACACAAATAATTCCAAAACCTTGGCAGAAAATACAAGCATGTGCAGATCCAGAGGAAGATGGGACTAGAACTGGAAATTAAGGCAAGTACTCAATGAGGAAAACGAAAAATTATCAGACCTTCCATCAGGCATACTTTCTTGCTTATTTCCTCTCTGTGGTCTGTTGGAAAAACAGAAAAGTGTCTAACTGTCTTTATTAATAATCTTATTCTTAGAGATGTTCAAATTAAAGTCAAGGCATATGCAGTTGGTAAAAAGTAGCACAAAATCATTGAATAGAAATAAAGAAATCAAGTGCAGCCTCCTGACAGCTGCAACTATCTCAGGGAACGGGGAGATGCCAGGCATTTGAAACAGCATTAAGAAATTACTCTGCTCTGAGGGGTGATATTTACACAGCCTATTAGAGAGATCAGAGCTGCAGGAAGCTTCCTTTGATGTCAGTGGCCGTTGTCAGATCACTGCACTTCTGAAAACAGCTCACTGTGATGCTCTGACCTCTGCTGATCTTCTCAAGTGGCCTGTTTGGTTAAAAGTTGTCAATTCCAAAGGGGAGTTCCACAGCTGAGTAGCTATCAGGATTCTTAGTAAAAAAACCTCACATTACAAGACTATTGGTCATGAAAGAAAAACCCACATTGATTTTTCAGGTACTACTGAGTCTAAAATAAGAGAGACAATATTGCAATTGTACTGTAGCAGATGACTTGATATTTGAGAACAGAGGTACTTCTGCCTTCTCCAAATGACCATGTATTTCATGACATGTTGGTCATAATGAGAGGTTACAAGGACTTTCAAGAGGTTAATTCTCCAAATAGTTCAGACAAACTTACTGCTGGCCCAGCTCTTTTTCTCCCTTCTCTTTGGTGAGTGGGAAGTTTCTGTGAATAATGTCACTCTCTGATTCATGGGACTGGGAATTGTCCCTTGGTAAAGAGGTTATGTGTGAAGTCAGGAACCATGGGTTGGATCAAAAGGAAACCTGTTCATTTCAGGGAGTTTAAATCAGCCTTTTTGTTATCAGCCATCAGAAAGCAGAAAGGCTGGGTCATGCTTTCCAAGTTCTGTCAAGCCAACATGAAATATGACAGATGAATTTACAATGAAATTATCAGACTAAAGAACTACAAATTTACAGAGATATTTTCATGTAAGTGTCACATTTACATTGAAAGTGTACATTACCACATTTGGAGAGCAGAAAATAGACATGTGTTTGGATTCTTAGGAAAAAAAAAAAGCAAGCAAACAGAAATGCTGATTACAGAGTAAAACCAGAAGCTTGAAATGAGTCCAAGAGCCAGAAGTGTATTTAAAGTCTAGTCCTACAAATCTACCTGCCTGACTGGACCTTTCCAACACTGTATGTTCCCTCTTAGTCACTGTGTTCATCCTCAGCCTTAAGAGACTGCCCATACAGGTTTTCTATGGAGGAACCTGGGAAATTATTGCACTGTGAGACAGCAGATCTCCAAAATCACAGCTACCTTGAGTGACAGCTCACAAACAAGAGCTACTAAACTGTTGCTCAAACTACCAAGAGCCAGGTCAAATATCAACAGGAGAATATGACACATGGAATTCACTGCAGAAGGTGACAGTAGGTACTAAAAGCTGACCTAAGTTCAAAAGAAAACCAACAAACTTCATGAAAGAAAAATCCATCTCTAGCTGAGAAATAGCTCCATACCAAAAATCAAAGGCCTGAAAAACGCTAGGACAAGTGTCACCTAAGGATGCCCCATTTTACCATACTCCCTATGGGTTTATATGTTGACTGATAAATTGGTTAATGGTGTTAAGGAAACTTTCCTGCCACAGTTCCCTGTGACCTTTGTTGTGCAAAGGGTTGGTGCAAGGTCACATCCTCTCACCTGGGGCTGCATCCATTCTGCCCACCCAGGAACAACCTGGAGTTGCTCACTGAGCCACCTGCACAAAATGTATTCCTCATCAGTGGATAGGCTGCAGACTCCCAGCCATCTGGGTCTGACCCTGTATGTATAAGGACCATCTTGATCAGGTATGTTTTTTCTACTGACCCATATGTGTACCCATAAAATGTGGTCTGTTAACCACAGCTGTTCTTTCTGCACACATGATTCTTTCCTACGCTTCCTTAAAACCAAAGAAGACCCATGTAAAACAAAGAGTGGCTTGGACATATGTAAACACCCCAAATTACTCACAGAAGACAAGGACTGTGGCAAAGCTTCCCACATCACCACACAAGTGTGACTTGAAATAAGAGGAAAGCCACATTTGCATGTTGCCAAGTAATGGATTATACAAACATAATAAATCCAAAGTGCACATTTTCCTGGTGTTCCTGAGAACACAGAGATATGACCCTGGAAGGCCATTTTCATGGTTTGTGCATTCCCTTGTGGGCTGACAGCAGCAGCCCCATGAGCAGGACAGCTGTGATTTTTTTTCTCACATGGAAAGTGTGTAGGTGTATAACAGCTTTGCTACCAAAAACCTTTTGGAAAGTTACTAGTGAAAGGAATGATTGTATTTCTTTTCACAGCCTACACAGAGCAAGCGGAGAAATCAACAGATCTCATTGCCATAGAGTCAGCATAAAAACAGTTTGGAAACAGTTTTCCTAAACTTTAATAGCAGATACATTTCATACAAGATTTAGTATAATCACCCCAAATTCTGTCTATGTGCAATAATATAGACTCAGAACATCTAGAGGGGAAAAAAGGGTTTGAGGTGCCAGACCAAGTGAAGAAGGCAATTCCAATTATGAAATCATGAAGAACATTGAAAATATTCAGAAAAACAACACTCATACCTTCCCTTACAAATCAGCTGTATTTTATATAGATATATAAAATCAATCAGATGTTACAAATAAGAATTTTAGCTTAAGTACTGCCTTAAAAGTTTATGAGCTGAATGTTTAATCTTTATTCACTCCCTCTCCCCAGGCACCCAAACTACAAAGATAACATCTAAGGTAGCAGTTGGACTGTAGCTCCTGCAACTCCTGCAGATGCAGCTACAGGCCAGGAGGGATGTCCTAATTTTATTCAGAAAGTGAAGAATGAAAGTAGAATGATGTACTCTGCCAGTATAAATCTGAACATAAATCCACAATACTTTGCTTTCAGACTTAACAGCTGAAAATTAATCCTAGCATTAATTGATGTATCAGCTGAGATGAATGCAGCAGAGAGAAATCTCGATTATAGTAAGAGCTCTATCCATAAATTATAGTATGTGGTAAAGAGCAGCTGAAGTCTGCTCTTTACCACACAAGTAGACAGCACTTGTGTTAAATGAGTGGACCTGGTCCCTGGGCTGCTCCCCTAAATGTTATCCTGAGGGGCATGGCATGGCACCCTTGTTTTGGATTTTACCAGTCACCTGCTCCTCTGCAAGTCCTGGACACAGACTGTTTTTTCATGAGGACTTTGATATGGACTATTAAGCATTCACCTTTGCCTCTCCCAATGGAGAGGATTGTAGCAATACTCTCTAGATAAGAATTCAAATTCGGGTCAAGCATTTACCACATTCCAAATTATTTTATATTCATGCTCCTATGTGTAGCTCCTGTACATTTCCCTTTCTGTTGTAATTCAGCTGCCTCTCTCTCTGTCTCTCAACTTTCTCCCCTGCTCCAGTCTGATAAACTTTTATTACAAACAACGTCTCAGAACTCCATCAGTTTCCCCCTTTATTAACAGGCTAGATGGAAAATTGCAAAGTTTAAGATTTCTTCCTCTCTTCTCTTCACCTCAGCCATGTCCAGACCTCAGCTTGTTTGCATGTTGCTGCTCTAATCTTCAAGGAAGACTTTTAACACTAAAATCTTTGCCCACTTCTTTCTTGCAACAATTTAGGGTACTGTCACAACCACTGCAGGTGGCACATTACATTATTTCAGGTAAAGAAACAGAGTTTGCCAACCACGTGTCAGATTGCTGATGCTCCCAGTCTGATGACTCTGTACTCTAATCACGTGTGTCAAAGGAATAATCTGCCCAAACTGAGAAAAACCAACTGGATCCTTCTCGGGCTCAACCTCTCTGTCAGCAGAAATCTAAGAGCAGAACTCCTTTATATATTCCTATAGTATTTACTGTGTCATAACTAGGGATTTTCTCATTAACTGTATAAATGTGCAATTCCCTGACTCCTGCTATGCAATAAGCATCTGTTTTCTTGAATCATTAAGATTAAAACCTCACTCTTCCTCTGGGAGGCTCGCAATAAAGTCAACCTCATCCGTGCTGGAATTCTTCCTTCCAACATCTGCTATTTGGCACCAGCTCGAATTTAATCTCATCTGCTGTGACACTTCAGATCTTTGCAGCTCTGGGAGGTCCTGCTAATGCACTGCAAACTTCTCTAGTTTTTGGTAACATATATTGCTTGCCTCTTGCAAATTCTACCTCCTTGCTGCTGGCCTCTTCTCTTTATCAGTGTATTGCTAGATAAAACAGTTTATTGTTTTGATTTCTATTCCTAACTTTGATAGCTCATACCAAAGGAAAAAAAATCCTTAGAATTTGGATTTCCCTCCCACTGCAACAGCAGAACATAAACAGGAAATCTGTGACATGTGGAAAGACAAACCAGACATGTAAAAGATGCTGCTTATAGGCAGGAAACCAATAACTAACCAGAAGTGCCTTCTCTGGTTCAATAAAAGAGACGCAACAAAAGAATTTTACCCCAAAATATGGCAGAATAATCAAGAAAAAAAAATTAGTGTTTTATTTTCAAATAGCTTTATTACTCCTGTAGCTTTTGTAGTGTTCTTTGCTTATCTTACATTTAAAGAAAGCTCAAATCCTGTTTTTTGTCTGTGTGACACTGACCTGGTGAAACCTGAGTTAGGGATCTCAGGTAATTCCTGTAACACTCGAAACTTCATGAATGCAAGCTAGAAGAGAAACTAAATTGTTTTAGTAGCAGGACTTTCTCATCACTTTCTGAAGGTGAACAATCAGAATCATGAAGTCTGTTTTTTCCTTATCACTCACCCAACAACCATTTTCTAAAAATACATCACTTAAAAATGGCAGTTACCAAGCCTCCAGCATAAATCAGTAAGAAAACAGGCAATTTGGGATCTTCAGTTTTGTAATATCAGTGTAATACTGATTACAGTTTTGTAACATCAGTGCAGACTTCTACAAAGTCCATGTGGGAAGACTGGCATAACCTCTGTCTAGAATCTAGCAGCTTTTTGTATTTCTTGTTGGCTAGGAAGACAGGAATTTAGACAGGAATGGGCGTTGGAGGATATCTTAATGGTTAAAACTAGGCAAAAAGTTGGGACAAAGTAGGATCTTTATAAGAACCTGGTGTAGTGGTATTTTCAGAAATAATGTTCACAGGGAGGAACCTGCCCAAACACCATTCTAAAAAATAAAAAAACTTCCCCCTGCTCCCCCAGTGTGACAACGGTGTCTTAGTTTGATAGGATTACCCTCATTTCTCACACACTATTGCTAAAGGATGAGCAGTGGTAGCTGTTAAGGCCTGTTAAAGCCCAAGAAACAAGAGTAAAGAAAAATTGCTTTAAAGCAGCAGAGACAGTAATCTTACATGAGCCCTCAGAAATCTCAGTGGATGCTCTGACAGCCATTTAAAGCTGGTGCTTTCAGCAGAGGAGCTGTTATCTACTGCTGAGCCATGATATCAGAGCCTTCTCTATTTTGTGCTCAAGGAAAGGACTTGAGTTGCTGTGGAAAGCAAAGAGAGCCATTGCTCCTGAGGAGTGGAGAGAGCAATCACATCAAAGCAAGCTACAATGGCTATAAAAAATAACTGGGAATCCTAGGGACAACAAGCTAAGTTCAGCAGCAGTAGATCTTCTCACCACAAGGAAAACACTGACTGCCTAGTGCAGCTCTCAGCACACTTGGCTCTCTAGCACAGCCATGGAGAGGATGCACACTCCAGCCCAAACTCACCCTTGGCTCCCACTGGAAGCTGTACAAATGGGATATCTTATTAGCAATTAGCACCCATTTTAACCTGAAGACAATGGCAGCATGTTCATTATGCAGTCCACCTAGGGCACAGAAGGTGTTCAAGAAGATAGCAAGGACATAAAAACTTTTTTCACCATCATATTATCTTGGTTTGGTCTTTCATATTGCACACTCTCTCAAGTACTGAGTAAAAAAGCTTCCAAAGATATAATGCTGCTTTATCCTGCGCCAAGACTGAGTTCTGTAGCAGTGCTGACCATAGTTTAGCAACAGCTCTGCCTGAACAAATAGTATTTTCTATTTTTGCACCTTCAGACTTCCTCCTTTTGGAGCTTCCAGTTCTGTGCAGTGCTATTATGGAAACGGCAGTTCGGTTGCCTGGGGCTGTGGGACAGGTGGCTACACTTCCATTGCAGGATATCTGCTTCCCCAGAGTCCTTCAGTTTCAGGCTCCTATGGCTCTTCCTATACCTGGTGATCACCACAATACCAAAGCTCAGCTGAAATTTGCAGCCTTCTTTATCAGCAATACACAAAGGCAATATCAAATGAAATATCATACCTAGGACTCCAGGCCTTGAGCAAAATGGGCTATTTACCAGACAATGAACATTTTAAAGAGAGCAGTCTGGCAGTGATCACAACTAGGCATTTGCAAAATAAATAGGGAAAATGTATCTGAAAATGTCAGGTATCGTTATCCCCCCTTTGTGAATTCCTAATTCAGGTGTACATCTTCTTATGGTTTATTAGCCATAAAGGCTGGAGTAACTAACTCAGGGAAAAAAAATCCCTTCCTATTCCACACACATCCTGCATGATCCTGTATGGCCCATGGTTGCCACTATGATTGTTTCTTCATGCTACATTTTAATTTTCAATGCCTTGCCTATCTGCTGATGGAGTCCTTACAAAGCCTAACCTTTTGTCCTTCCTGTTGTAGAGACACACGTCTACATTTTTCCTTTGTGGTAGTTTTGGTCATCTCTGACAGAAGTTCCTCAGAACTGAAAATATGGGCTGCTGCATGGAGCTATATAGAATTCTTAGCTGTCCTTGCTTCCTCTGAGAGGTTCCAAACAGGGCACATGCATAAACCGTAAGAATTCTGATTATGAGTTTTCAGGGGACAAAATTACTGTGCTGGAGATGAATTCACAAGTTCAGACCTGTCAATGCATCTGTTCTTTGCTTACACTGGATGAGGGCACGCTGGAATCAACATAGAACTAATTTCCCAAATTTGAAAAACTAAATAAAGCCCAATCCCAGTTTCCGATAGCAGTGTTTTACAGAACTTCAGCCAATTCAAAACCAAATAGCATTTCCATGTCTGTTGTAATGTGCAGTTCATTTTAAGGGTCTTTACTCTCAAAGGCTTAAAATCCCTTCTGATTTTCTTCAATAAATGTGGAGTGACAAATCCTACAAGAAATAAGGCTTATAATATAAACTCAGGTAACAATAGTTTCAGTGGTACCCTCTCTTCCTTTTTTAAAACCAAGGACTCCATGAAAACTTCTGAAATCCTTTCCTTATGAGAACAGATCTGCACATACACACTCAGACTTTCAAAAACTTTCAACAAATACTCAGTTAACACTAAAAAAACCCTTTTAATAAAGTGTTTTTAAATAATCTAAATGCTTGTCCTAGGGACAGACTGCTTCAGAAGTCCATTTAATGTATCACACCATAATTAGCACACTGCAGATTGGTAACAGACTGTGGAAAGCAGATGTTTCTCTGTTATGATCTTTACAGGCAAATCACAGCCAAAAGCTTTCCAAGTGACTCACATTTCCACAGATGTCATGTTCCTTGTGTTGTGCCTGGAAATGAAGGGAAAACACTGATGACCCCTGGCAGACTTTACTGTCCCACCCATGCCCTTGGGTGAGTTCAGGGAGATGAAGATAATGCATAAGCCATATGCAGAAGGGAAAAGTTCCTCTTCAGATCCAAACTGCCAATGATTTGTGTGACACGGCCACATTTCAGGCCTTGACTTCTGCTTATGGCACAAACTTTCATTTTCTTCAAGAGATGAAAATTCTCTTTTCTACCTCATCTTCCCACCTGTGAAATGTCAAAATCAGTAATATTTGCAGGTTTCAAGGCAAAGGGATCCAGGGTGCTCTTTGTATAGGCTGCTATGTATTATTATTGGTACTATTTTGATTTGGTGGTGCTTGTAAATGGACAGTTTATTCTGAGCCCAGGAACCCTCAGGATCCTTAAAAGTGCCCTTATATTATACTGACACTTGCAGTCTTAATATGTCTCTTCCAGTGACATTACAAAGGAAACCCAGAGTAAAACATGACCAAGCACTTGGAAGATAATTTGTCCCCAAGGAAGCAATGAAGCCTTGGAAGTCACAGGAATCTCATCCTGCCTCAAGTTAACTGCTTTTACTTATAAACCTCATTGCACTAATACCAGGAATCTGCCTCACCCATTACTGTCACTGCAGTTTGTGAATTCTGCAAGTGACAGATGACTTGGATATTGTCTGGAAATAAATTTTGAACATTTTTCTACTTAGCTTGAGAAGGCAGTCTTGAACTATCCTTGTTAGGATTAAGAATAATTAAGAAATAGTGGAACAACAGGATGAATTGAACCCTTCCATTAATTCAACATGTAGTATAATGCAATTGTAAAGCATAATTTAACTGTTATTTAACTGAGATAGCTGTTATTTAACTGCATAAAATATACAACTTTTTTTTCTGAAACATTTTCCAAAAAAACCCAAGGTTTGTAGACTTACTGGAATGCCACACTGGGCATCCACATTTACAGTGCAGGTTTAGGAAGATATGAACAAAACGTATGAAAAGTAATTCAAAGATGTGCTTTCAAAGTGCAAGTGCTGATCACTTATTTCCTTTTAACAAGTTGAAATAAGGGTCAGTTTCAAAGACACTAGCAACAAAATCCCTGTTGGCATCAAGAAAGTGTGAAAAGAGCTTAATAGAAACCTCAAGTGATAATGTGATTCCTCCTGAGTGGGAGGAAGGAAGGAATTATTCCTAAATCTTTTTTTTTTAATGTTGTGTCAATACATATTCTGATGCTTTTATTACTGGATTAGAGATCAGTTTAAGACAGCTGGTCCCCAGTTACTAATACATGCTAAAAAAATAAAATCAAAATCTCCCTTCTCCCTAGCCAAGATCCAACTCAGTTTTAGAAAACTTAAGAGTTGGAGTGTCTGAGTAAAACTTCTGCCAAAAAAATGACCAAAACAATATGTGGGAACATCCCCTGCTCTGATGTAGGATTTCTATTTACAGTACTTTTTTTCTTTTTTTTTTTTTTTTTTCCCAANTTTTTTTTTTTTTTCCCAAAGTGGACTTAAATTACTGAAAATATTTGAGAAATTTTACATTTCAATTTTCACCATTACAGTGTTTTTTCCCCCTACCATGTGAGTACTTCCTCTGCTTGCTCAATTTCATCTTCATTTTAACTGCGCCAAATGGAGGGATCTGAGGCACAGCATTTTAAGTGAAAGGGCTGCAGGCAGCCTTTCCGGCCTAAGACACGTGCTGCTATTTGTGAGGACAGATGCTGAGCATGGGGAACCTTTGTCAGAGGATGCTGTCCCAGAGCATCCAGGAAAGTGAGCTGGAAAGCAGCAGTAGTTGGAAATTTCCATGTGGCATGTTGGAAATCTCAATGAAGGTTTCTGTGGTCAAACTGCAAGCTGATATCTAAGTAACTCCTAGGGTGACACGTATCCTCTCTCCAGGCTTTCAGTGCTGCTGAAGTCAATTTCTGTAGCACTATCACATCAACAGCCTTTTTAGGGTTGATCAATTCATCTTCTCAACTATCATGAAGTTTCTGGATCAGGAAGATCAGTGAGCTCTGGTTTAGGATAATTCACATGAATAGTTCTACCAAGATTAGCAAGAAAAGGTAGTATATGGACTTAAGTGCTTTGCTGAATTGGGGCCAAGCCTTCTAAAGCATTTTAACCTCAAGAGAGACAGAAATCAGAGCTTTGAGCTTTTACTCTTAAGTATTATATTGTATTACAAAGTTCTGTTTCCAGATCCCTTCCTTCTGAATTGAAGCCAAAAAGCAGATACAGGCTTGCCCAGAAAATAGCAGTATGTATTACTTGTTCCAGGTTTTCCTCCTCTTTTGCCATTTCATATCTTTCCTTTAGTTTATACGGCAATCTGACATCTGAAGACCAGTCCCATTTCCTTAATGGAAAAAAATAGGAAACCAACACCCCTGTGCCAGTGCCCACATCAACAACTCACGTACAACTAGATATCCACCTCAAGCCAACTATAAATGTTTTCCAGGGTTTTTTTTTTTTTTGAGAAGCATTGGCTCACTAACTTCAGTAACAGTACTCTCTTCTGGCTGCATATGTCATCAGCCCCTTACCATGTCCATTTACACCAGAGATACCTGTGTGGATCTACAGAGCATTCTAAAAAGGACCTGACAACTGAAACGGTATTTCCAAACCTGAAGTCACTCATCCTAGCAAGCTACTCCCTCCACAAAATATGTACAGTAATCTTTAGAACTGCATGGATTTTTAACACGTTTAAAAGGGCAGGATTACTGTCCTATTCTCTTGCACTTCTGAACCTGCAGCATTTCCAAACAAGATTACTACTTCAGGATTATGCTGAGCAATAATCACATGAGAAGCTGGAGTTTTCAGAGCCATACTTAATAGCCAGATTTTGCAAACACCATTCAGGAGGCTGCAATTGTGTGCAGGATCTCTGTGTTTTGCACTCTCTTTGAAAAGCTGCTCAGGTTAACCTCTTCAGGAAAAAACTCCTGCTTATTTTCAATGCCCTGATAAACAAACATAAGATCAGGACTTTACACAAGAATGGGGCAGAGGACACCTGCCATAAATGGTCCTTCAAAAGACTATCAAATGATAGCAAAAGTACTTACATCAAAGAAGCCACTTAAAATACATGGATGTTGCTAGAACCTGGGAAAAAACCTTTGTGCTTACTCTGAGCTAAATATTCAGGTACAGAGTTCTGCCATCTGCAACGCTGCCTAGCTGATCCTGTCAGTGACATTGCTGTCTGCCACTTTGGAGGAAGAAGGAATGGGATGTGTGTGTGTGAGAGGTATCACAGATAAAAATTATAGGGGGGAAATAAATAAACAAACACACAGGACAACCTTGGGGCAGAGGACAAAATTTCATTTAAGACAAAGGCTCAACAGGTTTTGTATAAAAAAATCCAAAGTTTTCTGGGTTTCAGGTAATAAGAGAGGTTCATATAATGGATGCTCTTATCCAGAAAGGTAATGTCTCTCTAATGTGTTCATGGTGAGATAATTTAATGAGTAGCACATACTCTATAAAACACATCTGTGTAAAGAGGAATGGATTTCAAACCTCTTCAATGAGTTTACCTTGAACAGGAGTTACAAAGTGGACAGCTCTAAGTGACTGGAAAGAAAATGATCTCTGGGCTTTTAGAATGAATCTCTAGATTCTTAAACAACTAACATGTTTTTAATTAGTATACCAGTTTTTAAACTGCTGCAAAAGCGTTTAACATTTGCAAACTGTTCAGATCACACAACTTGGTGAACAATTTGATCTCCCTTATTTTTATAAATCACTGTTTGTTTCACCATTACTTCTCAAAAGAAGGACCTGTAACCATTGAACTACAGCAGGTTTTCATTAAACTGGACAGAATATGACAAGAACTGTCAGATGCCCTAAACTATCACTCAGGCACTATACAGAAATGATACTTATAAAGTGCAATCAGTAAGAACAAAGAAACAAAGTTAAACTCCCAGAGTCAGAAAATATAAATATTAAGATAATCTGGACACTTGGGCAAGTTTCAGTCTTCAAATTTGCCAGGTTCAAAAGCAACTAAACTTAGCCTCTGCTGTCATCTTATCTAAACTTAGTGGAAGTGGAGGATTAGTTTCCACCATATGTTTGGACAACATGTCTGATGTTAGCCAGGGTTAATACACGTCTGTTACAACATCAAATTAAAAAAAAATAAGAAGAATTACAAAGCCAATAATTGTGATGCTGCTTTAGCAGCTGCAGAGGCACATCTTAACTTGGTTCCCTGACCCATCCTCTATCACCATGGACTAGGAGACAAGTCTAACATAAATACAATTCATTTGGGACATATATATGGTGAAACAGCAGACAAAACAGAAAAGAATTTATGCAGATGCTTTTTTCCTTACAGCTCTTCTAACTGTCTCAATCAGGAAAATATTATATACAAAATACTCTCCATAGCACCACATTAGGGACCACCATCCACCTAAGAGACAAGTAAGGACCCTTGTTACTGCTAAATTCATGACTGTCCAAAACCAGAACCTGAGCTAATTTCTGCCTCTTATCATCTCATACTTCTCTTTCAGCATATGCTATCCCTTACCTCTTTGGATAATCAAATAATGTCCATTAAAACAAATGGATGCCCTCAGGCATAACTATTTTTTTGCATAGTAGTAGACTACTTACCTCATAAGTTCTGCATAAAGTGACCATTTACTCCCCCTACTGTAAGAAAATGCCCTCATCTGAACTCCTTTGGCTCCCTCCAAAACCCAGAGAGCTGTCAGAGAAAAAGGGCAGATATCTCATTTTTAAGCCCAAAAGTTTCCACACATTCTATGATTTTCTCCTCCTAAACAATTTATTCCCACTTGGAGAACCACATTAATTTCCCTGCAATCTCAGCTGCAGACCACAGAAAGCCATTAGCACATGGTAGAGCCCCAGGCATCCACAGACCCAGGATGGAAAAGGTTGCTTTTTGAATGGACTGAGGGGTCAACTGCTGCTGGCTGAGCTGCTCAGCCTGGTTCCACAGAGCAAAATGCTGAGGCACTGGGATGTGGGCTGGGGGCATTTTTCCAAACACGTTGTCCAGTCAGAACAGGGAGCTGCAGGAGCTGCTCCAGACAGCGACACCTGACAGGACAGAGCGTGGCTGTCTCCCTTCACCTCAGGGACACATCCACTGTTGTGGCTGCACCACAGTTAGGCACCAACTCTGCCTGTGCCAGGACTTAGGGCAAGCATATGAAGCATCCTCAAGTTTCTCCTGACCTTCCCAACAAGCTGAACCAAAGCATCATAAGATTTCACCTTCCCTTTTTCCATTTCTGAGAATGACTAAAATACATTGCAGGTTTCTATTAATCTGGAAAAGAATTAAGAGCACTCACTGAACACAGAGAGAAGCCGTAAAAACCTATTTTGTTTGAAGATTGTATGACCTAAGGATAGTTAAAAAGAGTAATCAAAATCAGTGTCATGTCAATGTACAGAGCATTGACATAAGATTTTTTTATATCTGGTTTGCTCCCCCTCATCTCTTGGTTAGCATTGCAATCAAGTAATCAGAACACTCAATCTTCCTGTCTTCATTTCAAAGTATTAAGCTTCTTAGAAGCAGCTGTTTCACTTCCTTCCTAGAAAAATATTTCTGGGTTTTATTCTAGTTATTTTTTTAGCCTGAGAATTTTTTTTCAAGCTACAGCTGACTCACTACCTATAAAACTGCCATTGTACTGGCATAAAGCTGAAAATCAAGGGAGTGCCTCTTGCTGTCTACAGGAAAGGAAAATACAAAGGTAAAACCATCCAATTTTATCTCACTATAAGAACACTCAGAAAAATATTACCTAAGCACTTCTTGAACCTGACATTCTCAGCTCAAGAGACAGATGCTTGATGTGACATTGCTACAGTGAGAATGTCTGCTTAACACCCTTTGCAAACCATACAATTACAAGAAGCAAAATTTAGAACAAAGTTACAAGGAAAATTAAAGTAACAAACTTGCACTGAGACCTGTTTGCTGTTATTGTCTGTAAATAATCCAGACAGGCCTCTGATCTCTCAAGTGAGAAAAAACAATCTGTGACCAGGATTTCAGTGCTGCTTTCTGAGAGGCTGGCAGAGGAGGAGAGAAAGCAACAGATGGAGCCAGTGACTTGGGGAGATTTAAGCTTCTTATTTGCAAGCGGGATTACAGATTGAGAGGGGCCACGCTTCTCTCCTTCCCTCCTAGATGGTCTAGCATACAAACAGTATTTCAAAGCATTAAAAGCCCTGTGGTTTTTCTGAAGGGTACACATGCAGTCATTATGACAGGAGAATACTGCACAGCTGAAAAGTAGTTGCATTCTACACTTCATACTGAAAAACTATTTAATCTCCCCATCTGCAAACAATGCCCCAAAGGTAGGAATTCCCTGTGGAATTCAGTGTTGTGAACAGGTGCACTGCTAGTACGCTTTCCCTGACCTGATGTTTGGAATTTTAAGTACCCATCTAAATCAGGGTAATTTCTGGATAACAGCTGCTTATGTGCATGTGTGACACATAGGATTCCCTCATGGACCCGCTCTGGCCAAGATGAAGCCTGTTCTTTTCAGAAAAAGACAACAGTGAGAACTAAGCAAGACTACTGAACATCCTGCTACTTGACTGCAACACTGAATCAAAACCTCCTCTCCTCGTTTTGACAAAGTAATTTCCTTCTATGTCTTTCAAACTTCCATGCTGCCTTCAAAACCTGGAGAGTCAAGAAACCTATGAACAGTAAGTTTAAGGTGGGATGGGCAGAATGGGTCTGCTTGTTTACACAGCAAACTGAAAAGCCAACAGACCACCAGATGTTCAGTGGTAGGAGACTAAAACCTGTTTTTCCAGAGCAGAATAGAACAGTGGTGCATTATAATACAATGCTAATAACATGTTCAGGCTTTCACTTGGATCCTCAAATTTGCTGCGTAAGAAATAAGCAATGCAAACCCTGCGGATCATGAAGTGATGGATGATATGTTTTACAGCCATGAGGGTGGGAACAGAAAAAGGCTCTGTTCAATTACACTGACCTAATTTCATGTCTGAAAGTGCCATCCTTTTCAGATTGTCTTCCTTCATAGAATGATCCTGCATTGCCAAGACCATACTCTCTAGTTGAATCTCTCAATTGAATTAGCAGTTTCAAAGCCAATTTCAGTACAGCCAGTTCTAGAACTGTGTGTGAAATCTTCCAAATTAATTTGAAGCAGCCATCTCTCATCAGTCAAGAAACCAGTTAAACCAATGAGACTGTGAGGATCCACCAAGACTTATTAAAAAAGTTAATTTTTGAGTTCTGAGAAACTGTACATCTTGTCTATCACTGCTTGAAAATTACAGGCTGCAACTAGAAACATCAGTCCAAGAAACTTGGCCTAAATCATCCTTGCAAAATAAACAAAGAATATCCCAGCTTTCTTTTATCCATGGGAGAGAGCAGCCACACAGTGTTGAGAGAGAATTCACTGTATAAGTAAAAAGAGGTGATGGTAATTGACTCTTCCAACTCTCACTTCCACATTTCACCACAAAACCAACCTCAAACCACCATGTGTGATGACAAATGACCTACTGAGTTAACTCCCCTGCTTTCAGAGCTTCCTCATTACTATTCCAAAAGGCTAAACAAGGGCTCCTTTCTTCAATAGCTCTTCCTACTCCAGGAAGGTGTGTGAGTTGGTATTACAAGGTGTTTGACCAAATTAGAACATAAAATATGGTCTGTAATTCAGTAAGACTGGGATTCAGGTTCCAGGCTACCTTGGCTCCAGCTATATTCCCAGGAATAAGCTCGGTTGTCTGCTATAGATCTCCACTTCATGGCCTATAAACAGAGCCAAGATGCTTGGCTGTAGCTTACATGCCTATACATGGACACCTAAGTTTACTTGCCTTAAAATACAACTTGAGTGTCTTAAACAATATCCAAGAGAGATTTCTCACAACACAAATGGGAAATAATCCCTAAATGCATTTAATTCCATAGCAGGGGTTTCACAGAGATCAGGTCTTGGCCTACAGTTTTCAAATATCAAAAATATCCCTAGGAAGCATAGAACTAAATAATTATAAGCTTGCAAATAAATAATATGAACTCTCACCTCTGGCAAAAGATTTGGCAATTAGATGGCTTTCTATACTAAAAATGATACTGTAAAAACAAATTAATTTCCAGATCTTCTAGGGCCCATACACTACATACACTACTAGATTGCAGTTTTTTCAACTCTAGAGTGCATGTAGAACTCATTTCACTCCTGAAGCACTTTTCATTGTATTTCCCTCTTCAAAACCCTTCTGTACAGCAACAAGTGCCTCCACCTGCTTCTGTAATGCCCTTTTAAGTAGAGTCTCTTTCTAGCCCTATTCCCTCTTGGCATATGCCCTGCCTACTCTGGGAAAGGCTTTGCTGAACCGAATTTTCTATTAGTTCTTGCCGCAGCACAATTGTCTGTAAACTTATCTTCTTCCTATACCCCCATTAGGAAGCTTCACAAGTTCTCTCATCTGATCTTCACGGCCACACAGCAGGTTGAAGAGAACACTTTGCACGTTGGCAAATTATCTATAAACACCCAGCCTTCTAGCATGCTTGCTTGCAGCATGACTCAAACCACAGAACTCTTACACAGCAAGAAAACAGCCTTAAGGACAGGATTTATATCTGACAGACATCAGCATTTTCTTAGGTTTTAACTTCCTCAGAACTTCTTTTTTGAACACAGCAAGTAAAACAAGTCTCAACATCAAAAAGAGTTTAGCACACAGGACTAATTTGATTTGTGTTTGTTGCAGCATTAGCAGTGATAATGACAATTAACAGCCACACCACTCTCCCAAGTCTCTTTGATAAACTAATCCTTTACCTCTTTACCGCCTTTATTTTATTAACGCTCCTTCTGTTCTTAAAACTTCTTAGGAAAGCAGGATGCTTGAATCAGGAGATCCTGGAAGAGTGTTGGGTATTTGATGACAGCAGCCATCCTAAAGAATGTTTATACTTTTCCATGTCAGACAGGGTAACCAAATTCTTTTTTCACCATAAACATTGAGTATGCACCTTCAAGAAATACCTTAATTCTAGGGATACACTTGTGCTACTTACAGAAATATTAAACTTAAGTATTAACATTTCTGCAAGGACAAACCAAAAACCAGCCAGTGCTGAAAAGCCTTCTCTGTGTGCCTTGTCACAATCAGCCCACAGGAACTTAGACATTAATTCAGTTACCTGCAACATTAAATGCATTGCAATTACCAAAACCTGACATTCGCTAGATGGCCAACAAGAGCTAAAGAAATTAACTATTCTGACCATAAAGGTCATACTCTCCAAGTGCAGACCAGAGTTCCTCAGGAGCCAGGCGATGTTAAATATCCAAGACGTGGACAGTGGGATTGAAGGCATTCTCAGAAGGTTTGCTGATGACACCAAGTGCAGTGGACCTGCTGGGGGGAATGGATGCCCCTCAGAGGGGCTATAGCAACCTTCAGGGGTGGGTCTGTACAAACCTCATGAAGCTCAACAAGGCCAAGTGCAAGGTCCTGCATGTGTGTCAGGGCATTCCCTCTAATTTTGTAACCTTCCTGTTCATAGATCCAGTATGTTTTCCTATACAAAATCTCCCTGTTTTCTCCCCATCTCCATTTTTGCACATGCAGGGCTATGCCCTGGTATGAGTTCAATGCTGGTTCCTCTCTTCTGCACTAGGCTAAACACCCTGCTGAATGTACAAAGATAATTTCATCCTTCCTCTACCTGAGCAATACAAAAGTTAATACAGTAGAAAAAAGCAACAAACAACAAACCCCCCAAAAAGCTGGTGATTTCTAACACTTGGATACCCATCAATTGCGTGTCTGATTTGATAAAAACCTTTTCAGCAACTGCATTGCTGAATGCAACTCTAGATCATCAATGCTTACTGCAAAGATTCTACACTACTCTCTCTCTCTTGTCAGATATTATTATCCATCTTCCTTGGGGCTAAAATTTCCATCAACAGTATCTGTAGCCTGAAAGGATTATTTTTGTTCTCTGCCTTCACTTGCCTGAAGGGAAGAAGCTAAAGTCCTGTATGCACGTAATTAGATGTATTTCTATTCTTCAAAATATTACTGGGGCACTTACTGTATGAGATTTGTTCAAAGAAAGGCAGCAACATCAGAACTGTTTAGTCTGACATGCAAAGTATGAGCCTAAATACTGAGTTGGATCATCATTTCTTTCAGTTACACTCTGGTAACTTACTTTAGATAGACCATTCACGTTTATATCACAGAAGATCAGCTGGATAGCCTTACTCCTCTACCCTCCCTAAAAATTACCCTGCAGTCACAACGTTGGATAACCCAGTTTACTTGCACCTATTGTAATCTTATGACTTCATGGCAGTTACAGCTATAAACTTCTACATTCTAATTTACCTTTTCAAAACTAGAAATACAAACGCCACCTTCTGAAATAGAAGAGAACAAACTATGCCAAAGAGGGAACCCTATAACCATTTGACATATAACTGCTCCTCACTTTCAGCAGACATTTTTACAGAGGATCATGGTTTTCATTATCACTGTCTCGCCTCAAGAGAAATCTAGATGCTAAAAGAAATTATAGCCTTAACCAAAACCATCAGGCATAAACCACTTGTATCTCTGATAAAATGCTTTTTTCTCTGAAGTGCATGCAGGAAGCTGCCTATAATTGGAAACATTAGAGGAACCACACAGAAGCAAATGCAGCTTGAGTGTCAGACAACCATTTTCATGCAAAATGTACTAAAAGCCTGCAGCTAAGAGCCAATACTTAGAGGCTTAGCCATTTAGGAAAATATGCGAGCATATCTACACCTTTCATCCAACTTTACAATGCGTAAATGAATGTCTCTCATCAAAACATTTAAGCCATCTTTCAGCAGACTAACTAACATTTTAATAAAATGGCCTCTCTCCCTCAAAAAAAAAATTCATTTTTCCCACAAACATGATAGCAGACCATCACATAACCAAGAATATGTTAGGCTTGGTGTTAACTGCTAAGTTCACTGGAGAAGCAAGCAAAAGGAAGATTTTACCTAATAGGATATTCAAATTTTTGGAAATAAAACCATTTCTCTTTGGTGTTCAGTGAAAAGCTCTCCTACGGCCCATGACTGTTTCCAGAAGGTTTAAAGAAAACAAATGTTTCATCATAACTAAAGCCAGTTTACCCCCAGCCACCTTTCTACAGAGGTCTTCTCTTTTCTGCTACAGGAAGCATTGCAGGCTCTCATCCCCATGTGGGATCAGGACCCCCTGGATCTCTGCACAGCTGTCAGCCATCCAGGAATGTATTGAGGACAACTTTATGGTCCAGATATTAGACAAACCAACCAGAGGAAAGCATGTGCCACAATGTTTTCTTGTCATCGATATTCAAAGGGGACATTACAAACAGACATTGACTACTTGTCCATGGAACTGAACCGATGTAAGCCATCCTCAGGCAACGCCTTCTCGATATATGTGAGCTCATCCAGTGTCACCATGTGTGATATGAAACCATTGGAGCAGGTGCTCTCACTCCTGGTCACTACTTAATGTAACAAATGTACTGCCATAATTTTCTGAGCTTGCTTCAGAAATTTGGATACCACCTGCAAATCTGACTATGTCTGGGGATTTCTCTCACAAAAAAGGTGCTGAGACAGACTTTTGCTGGCTTTTGCCTCCTCGAGGCAGAACATCATCTGCACTACCAGCAGTGGGGATAGATGATTTTCCTCCCAAGGAAAAGTAGTCTCACCTACCTTCAGGAGCTCACATCCCAAATTTGGCTATCCTCTCTAGAGTTGAATACATTAGGGATTCCTCCTGTACTAAATGTGACAGGAAAGAGAGCCTGTGCTGGCTACTACCTCTCCTGGGCAGCACATATCTGCACCATCCACACTGGGTTGGGTTCTTTCCTTCCATCCTGTTACCACTGCCAGGAGCCCTCCTCCAAAATTTGGATATTGCTTCAAAAATGATCTCATGAAAGAGCATGACAACTAATTTAATTGAATTTTGGAAGTAGGCTCCTGAAAACTATGTCAGTCCTTTTGTTTTGTCAAGGCAAACTCCTATCCCCAGTCTCAGAGGTGGAAATGATGGAGTGCCCAGGGGAGGAAAAGGCCTATATCAGCTTTCAGTCCGGGCACATTTTGTATGGAAGCAATCCTCCAACTCAGTTTTGCAGGTGATACATTGTCATTGAGATGGCCACAACATTCAGTGCTTCATTAAAAACCTCAGAAGGCTTCAAGCATCAGCACCTTGTTATCTAGAAGTCTTTCATACCTTTTTCTCTGTAGTGTCCCATGGACAACTTCACACAGCTCTGGCACTTTCTCTCCTTCTTTTTTCCTTCTGCAGCTCCAGCTTGCTCCTTCCTGTCCCTAGCAGACCGCCTAACCCTGTCTGTCCCTTGTACAACATCTTACTCTTTCTGTTCCTTGTACAACCTCCTATCCCTTCCTCCTCACAGCATATCCAGCAGTTGCCAAAGGATTCCTTATTGCCTCACTCACTCTTTTATCACACCCAGAGCTGTGAGGACAAGGCTGTTCCCACTCTTTGGTAATTAATGCAGTTGCAATATATTGGAGGCAAGACTGCCTTTAGCAATATCTCTGTCTCCCCACACTGGTATCCTAATTTGGCTCTAGTGGAGCATTCAGTGTTGGATCTTGGGTCTGCAAGAGTCAAATACGTTATGGTGTGTAGACATGAGCAGGAAAGTGCATAGAATCAGTTTTTGTGATGCAGTTCAAGGGGTGTGACTTAAACAGAGAGCCTCTGACAGCTTTCTCACCAGGCACACGAGGTGCAAATTAAGGATTGTAAATAGAAGGTCAAAGTCAGCAAAAGCCTTTTGTCCTGCCCATTTTATTTGTCAGTAATGTCTAGGCGTTTTCAACCTTGGATCTGCACTTTGGATTGAATAGGGAGCAAATAGTACATTTAATTCTTTTACAAGTACACAGCGTCATCTGGTGGAGCTGAACGGGGACAGTGAGAAGGTTAAATGTACCAGCTTTTTTATTTTATTTATTTATTTATTTATTTATTTTTCTTTCTGGCCCTGGCACCTCCAGAGTGGGAGCAATTGGTTGAGGGGTTCAGTTTAGGATCTTGGCACTGCAAGAATGAAAGGATGTGATCCTACACACACCTGGCAAGGAAAGTGGATAGTCTCAGTGTTGGTGGTACAGTTCACATCCAAGAGTGAGTAGGTTTTGCTGGCCTTTACCTCTCCTTGCCAGCCTGTTATCTGAACACCCTTGAACTGTTTCTTTGGGCATGTGCTGTTGCTTCTTGTTACATGACTTGCCAAAAATCCCTCACTGTAGCCCTCTTTAACTGTTTCTCCACTGGTTCCAGCTACATTTATCATCCTGTGTACATACCTTTACATTCTTATACCTATTTTTCTAGTTAGCTCTAAGCTCTGTTCAGCAGCTTTGGGGGAACTGAAAATTTCTATTCTCTGTTATTCATCAGGAGATAAAGGATAGGAAATGTAAGGGAAAAAGAGTGGGAAAGGTGAAGTAACTGGGCTTTCAAACATGAAGTAATTGGCTGCTCATGCAGAAATTAATTGCAAACTTATTAACACCTTTGTGCAACAAAGGAAAGAGATTGTCCTGCATTTTGAGAAAATATCTGGCAGAATCAGTCCCAGAAAAAGAGACTTTCAGGATCTGAAAGGTCACGGTCCTGAAAGAAAGGCAACTTCAATATTTCCAAGAATTGTCTTCTGTTTTACAAGCACATCTTTCCCCAGGGGAATTCTGTATTAACATCACAAAAAATTCAGCTTCTGAAACGAGCAAAGAGGGTCACAAAGACCTGTAGGAGAACTGTGTCTAGAAAGGCTTTCTCCACCCTCTGCAGTGAGGTGATTTGATTGCAGGACTATCCCTCACTGATGGGTGTGAATAAGTGAAACGGTAGTCCTTTAACTCCTCTTACATTTCAAATTCATGATGTTGCTCACACTATTTATGGAATTTAATTTTCTCAATTTAGCAACATGGGTGTAATTTCTGCTATTTATCTTGATACAAAAGACTGGGATCAAACACCATCATTTTGCAGTGAGAATAAATGCGTTCCACTCTATGGGTTTTATTCCCTTCCATTCTGCTCCATTGTATTTAATTTCATTAAATTCCACACTATTCTATTGTATTCCATGCCATTCTATGACTTTCCCTTCCCTTGCCTTCCCTTGCCTTGCCTTGCCTTGCCTTCCCTTCCCTTCCCTTCCCTTCCTCCTCTGACATTCCATTCCATTCCATTCCATTCCATTCCATTCCATTCCATTCCATTCCATTCCATTCCATTCCATTCCATTCCATTCCATTCCATTCCATTCCATTCCATTCCATTCCATTCCATTCCATTCCATTCCATTCCATTCCATTCCATTCCATTCCATTCCATTCCATTCCATTCCATTCCATTCCATTCCATTCCATTCCATTCCATTCCATTCCATTCCATTCCATTCCATTCCATTCCATTCCATTCCATTCCATTCCATTCCATTCCATTCCATTCCATTCCATTCCATTCCATTCCATTCCATTCCATTCCATTCCATTCCATTCCATTCCATTCCATTCCATTCCATTCCATTCCATTCCATTCCATTCCATTCCATTCCATTCCATTCCAATGTTCCACTCCATTCCATTTCTGGAGTGATGGGAGCAGGGACAATCTCCATCGCTGATGAAGTGGTTTGGATACCTCAGCCAGCCTATTCTGAGCCTCAGACCAATCTATTTTAATAGCAGAGGAGATGCCAGGGAGTGAGAACAGGATTTGTGTCCCTTGCCGATCTTAAAAAATGCTCCTGACTGCAGTGGTGTTCAGCTGCTGAGAAAGCAAAGAGGGGTGAATCTCCACAGGATGGCAGTAAAACCCAGCATGTTCCTTATCCACCTTTAGGGTAAGGGTAAAAAGGACTTTAACACACGAGCCTGCATTCAGCTCCTGGATTATTTCTATGACCACAAATAAATTGTTTACCATCTAAGTGCTTTGGTTTTCTATCTAAAATCTGCACGTGTGTCCATGCGTAGGAATGGCATCTCCAAGATCAAGCACAGGAGAAGAGGCATCAGTAAACCTAACTCCTGTCTACCCACCTGCTTGAGTAAAAATGCCCCAAAGAACATTCCTCAGTTCTTTCTCAACCCTGAAGCTGTGTAACTCTGTCCTTCCTTTCAGGCCTAGTTGCATGGTATGGAAGGAAAGCAGAGGTCTCCTGGCAAAAGCAGCTCTGGTTGTGATAGAGCAGAAAATCAGGCAAGAAAGAGAAACTGCAAAGTGGGAAAACAGTAAACAGGAAAGGAAATATTTTGAAGAAAGTTTATGTTAAAAAAAAAAAAAAAAGGCAAACACTTGCAAAAGAGCCAAACACATAAAAGCTGATGTACAGATAACTACAACCCAAAGGAGGCGAGAAGGGAGGAAGCAGGAGAGGAATTAGAGGCCTGGGTTGTCTCTGGATGTACAGAAATCTCACTTATTTGTTGGAGAATGGGGCTTTTCCTTGAGCTGATCGATCACTCACTTGCCAGCTGAAGAACAGACAGGTGAGTTCGCTGACAGGTTTTGTGATTTTTCAGGGTTGTCCAGATTCCCTGCAATTCACATCACAGAGTACTGACAGAGGAAGAACCAGGTTTCAAAGTAGTCAAAATCTCCACTGAGCAGTGGTAGGTGGGCTGCACTTCCTGAACAGGAGGTGATTGTTAGCAGGTCTTTTATGTCATTTCTCTGTCCTTCCTGACATATCCAGTCTCTGGCCCATCATTTATGTCTTGCTTTATCTGAGCGAATGGCAAAGTTTCTGGGTCAGGGACTATAATTTTCTACATATGTATACAGAGAGTTCTGGTCCTAATTTAAGTGCACCATACTCTAAAATTTTATGTGATAGATCTGTCAAGGGTCTGAGAGGAACTCCAGGGAGACAACAGAGGGATTTGGAGTCAGCACGTGGGTTGCCTTGCATTTTTTTGCTTTCAAGTATTTGAATTTTTGCAGCTTGATTCTCACACTGTTTTATGTAAGCTATATGTATTTTTAAAAATTATCTTGTGTTTTGCATAGTTCTTCTCTGAGAGGAGAACTCGACTGATGGTCAGAGTGACCAATCAAGTCATGAAGTTGTAACTTTTTTTGGCCAATCCTGGCCTTCTGTAAAAAGTGTATATAAGTTAATGGAGTCAAAAAAATAAAGAAGCTTTCCACGTCTTCACCTGCTGCTACCTGCATGTCTTTTGTGTGTCCAAAACAGCGACACATGTGTGTGTACAGGAGACACTAAAGGTCCTGAGAGTGTTTTCATTCCTGAAACTGGGCCTCCTCTCCTGGCAAAGTTGGACCCCATGATACCCAACTGCAAATCTCACCTGGGTTTGGCATCCCTGTCTGCACCATTACTGCTACCTGCAGCTGATAGAGCAAAACATTTCTGTCTTTGTTCTTGCCAGCATCCACACTGTACCCCTTTTATTTCCCTTTCTTACATATGCAGGCATATGGAAAGTTTTGCGCACAACTTCCAAGCAGCCAAAGCTTTTTGTTTGCATCATAGGTAGAAAAAAATTCACAAAATATAGATTTGTTGGCTGGACTGCCTGAGTAGCATTTTTCTGGGATTTTCAGTAGCAGCAAGTAAATTCTTGATGGGCCTTTCCAGTGATTATAATCCTAACAAATGAGAAGTTTAACTGCAGTAAATGGCAGGTGTCTAAACTGTAGGTGTGACAATTTAACCATTTAATCCAGCAAGATTACAGTGTCTGCTCTTGAATGTCTTAAATTCTCGGGTGATATAGACAAATGTTCTACAGTTCAGAGAGCACCCCAAAATGTTAAGAACTGGACTGGATTGCCCTCCTTGAAGAAAGATAAAAGATACATTATGTATGTGTCAGCTGAGGGAAAGGAAACATTCTTTCCACGTATATCTGAAGGAAGAGCGTAAACTTGAACTATAAATTATTTAGGGAGCTCTGGGGAATAAGAAGAATAATGAGGTATACAAATATATATATATATGTATAAAACTCAACAGTGGGATAGAGATGAGGGAATAGGAGAGAAATAGGGGAAATTTTGTGCATAGGAAGGACTAGAGCTGTTCAATACTTTTGTGCAGGCTGGGTCCTGAATAAGTCTCTGAAGTTTAGAGAGAAAGGTTGCAAAGCAGGGAACTGCAAAGGATTTGGGTCAGCATGATTTTAAGGAACCTCAGCACGCCATCTGGGGGGAATGTGGGGTGCTTTTAGGGACTTTGCTGAGTGCCAGCCTGTCTAACAGAGGATCTCATTTGGAGGCACAGACTTGCAGCCAGCCTTGTCCATACCCTGCACGGCTATTACAGCGCCTGGATGTGGCCCTGGGGAAATGTTCCAAGGAGCTGCTCCTGAACTGCTCTGACCTAGGAGATCAAGCAAGCGATGCCCAACATCCGTGCACGTTTGTCTATGAATGTAGCTGTTCTCACAGACATCAAGAAAAGTTTGAGGCTGTGGCTCATTTCGTAACTAAGCTGGTTGTCAATTAACTGCTTGCTTTGATTATTGGTTACTTGTAAAGTGTGGTTTGCCTGACTCAATTGTTTTGTCTCCTCGCTATCACCTGTTTTATCTACTGCTTGATTTGCTAATAACCTTTCTGAATAAGAAAGTTAATGATTAGCAGCTAATATATAATTACAGAGTGAATATTCTGGCAAGTATTTTATGAGAGAGTCTGCAGAAAATACATTGTTCTACTGCCACACCCTTGCTTCTTGTCTCTGTCAGGCATTTGAACTATTTTTTTATTTTTATTTTTTTTAAATTTTTTTTTTCCCCCGGCGATAACCAAGCCATGAATTTCTTGTTTTAGGTTGCAGATGGGAATGCAATGTATACTAGGAAAGACAGTGTGACAGCACTTGCTATACACTGGGATCTGACATTGTGCTTTTTTCCCACTCGGTTTTTGTTCTGTCAGAGTAGTAGGGGAGAAATAAAATGTTGTAGGATACTGTTGAAGTTGGTCATCTTGTACCATAAGCTAATTACGGGGAATGATGTTTGACACAGCACATGTCGGTCTCTGGATTATTTATCTCCTATTGGTGTTTGATCAAGGGGTAAAATCACTCCTTGTCTCCTGTCAGAGCTTTTGGAATCTAGCCACAAATTCTTGCACAGAGAGTTTCATTAAAAAAATTTATGCATGCAAGAGCAAGATATGAAGTCAAACACAATGTCAGAAAACAAAGACCTCATTTAAGAATTTATGGGAATTTTAAAATGCTATTTAACTCCTAATGGAACCAGAGGCAATAAGAGGGATTTTAGTAGTCTGTTTATTGAAGCAAATGCATTTGAGGATCAGAACATTAATGCTTTCTGTTAAAATCTATTTTTGGTAAACAGCATTAAATTAAAGGAATTTTTGTGATGCGTCCTTTTGAGGACATAGTAGAGGTAGCACTTGTAGCTGATGCTCTTCAACATGCAGGAGATGTTTGGCAATTGGTGGGTGAGAGCTGCAGAGCAATGCTGCTCTTTGCTGTCTCAAGCTCAGAGGGAGAAATTCCATATGCTGGGTCTGACTTCAGAACTATGCAGCTCTGGTTACACCCACTGATGTCGATCCACATTTCCAGACCTGAGAAGCTTTGAAAGCCCAGCTCCAGGGCAGGCAGGAGGATAGGTCAGTGGGAAATGCATGTTACTTTGAAATGCTGGTGGAAGGCATCCAACTAAATGATGGTTTCACTCTTGACATTATTGCTGTTACAAAGAAGGGATTGGGGAATGAATTTCTGATGAACGTTGGAATTAATTGAATAATTAAGTGTAGCATTCATGTGATGAAAGAACAGTTCCCCCATTCCCCTGAATGAATATAATGCATACATGGATTTTTTTGTTTTTGCATGTCTTTTATCATTCGGAGCAACTACAGTCAAAATGATGATGTGTAAACAATTTGAATTAAAAAAACCTGCAAAACTTAAAAAATAATTTTTTTAGGAGGATACAAAATTGCAAATATTTCTTAGGATTCACAAAGCAGATTTTGCTCTTTGGTATAGCATGAACTTAGCCAATATATCCTTCCATGGAAGAGTTAAAGACCATATTTCTTAACTGTAGCAGATAAAAATTGTAACAAGTGAGGAAAATGTATTTGAAAATGGATTTTATTTACATAACTTACACTGCTTAAAATACTCCTTTAATATGTCTTGTCATAGGTAGTACATTGGTTCAAAGTGAAAAGATGGGAGTAAACAGTCACCCTTGTGCAGATCATCCTCTTCCCATTGTTGTTCCTGCATCTCCTGGAGGATACAGGTTCACTGTCTAGGACATGGCTTCTGAAAAGCAATAATTAAATCCTACACAAACTCTTCCACATGACTCTGGTCATCACCTCCTTAGGATGGGAAACCAGTGCACTGCTCCCAGAGTGTGGTTGCTTGTAAACATCTTTATATAGGATTTAGAAAGTCTGGGTTTGGGAGTTTTCTTAACACAACCATCAAATAAATATGTCAGCAGTGAATTGAGATGCCCAAACCCAACTTTTCTTCTTCTATATACAAAGCATATTCCTTTAGAGTAGGACACAAAACTTGGAGAGGAAGCCTAAATTCTGATCTTAGCTCTGCAAAACCTTACTGCTTTTTAATCAAAGAATCATAGAATAATTTGGGTTGGAAGAGACCTTAAAGCTGGTCTAGTTTCAACCCCTCTGCCATGGACAGGGACACCTTCCACTAGACCACATTGCTCAGAGCTCCATCCAGTCCTGCACTAAACCCTTCCAGGGATGAGGCACCAACAACTCTGTGCAGCCTGTTCCAGTGCTTCACCATCCTCACAATAAAGAATTTCTTTTTAATATCCAATCTAATTATTTTAGCTTAAAGACATTAAGAATAGAAAAATTAATAGAACAGTGTTAGTTTTCATTCTAGAGTAAACTTAAAAATAGCCAGGAGTGTACACAGGTATATCAGATTGATTCTGTGACAGAAAAATTATCATGATAAGCAGGCACTTCAAAATCATAACTTTTGACAAAGTTTTTAGTGTTTTCTGACATTACTTGTTTGAGAGTGGAGCTGAATATGAAAGGAAAATTCCAACTGGCAAAAATAGTCTCTTTTAAAAGACACTCAAATCATTCAAAAAATTTGAAATGCCATGCTTTGTGTTCTTTCACTATCCTCCTCCCTTTCCCAAACAGTCCTAACTGTGGTAACACAGTCTCTTGGACTGCAGTCCTGCTGGAAATTGTTTGAGGCACCTGCTCCAGAGGAATGCAAGGGCGTTGTGTAGGCTTGTTTCCACAAATGTTCTTTAATGTCAGCACAAATTTACACTTCAGTGCTCTGTACTGGGCAGTGTTCAGAGGAAAAAAAGCCTTCTGCAATCCAATATTAGAGCTTCTTCCAGACTGCAGCTCCAGGAGCTGTAGTTACATGCTGGAGAACAGATGTTCTTCCTCAGTTCTTGGACTTCTTGCATTGTGACATTAGTAATTCATGGTCTAGTGAAGTAATATGGTTTGGAGTGACGCTATTAAAAAAATCAGCAGCAAACCAGGAGTTGTGGTGGTACTTGTTTATTACCCAAAGCTAATTCCTAGTGCCTCCTCTTTGGACCTAAACTGTTTTTCAATAGGTATAAAAATTTTCATATGCAGTTCTAGTAAGCATGTGTTTGTATTCACATCAAAAGTGCACATGTATTGGTGGCTTGTGCTACTGATATATTATGCTTTGTTTCATGATGCCAAAACAGTCACTGTCAAATTGGATAATTCTCTCATAATGTATACTGTTTTTATAAATGATCTGGATGCAGGAATACACTGGGTAAGTTTGCTGGTGATACTAAATTAGGAGGAGCTGTGGACTCCCTTGAAGGCAGAGAGCTCTAGGTAGACTGCAGAGCTGGGCAATCACCACTGTAAGAAATTTAACAAGACCAAGTGCTGGATTCTCCCATGGGATGGGGTAATACTGGTTATATGTACAAAGTAGGGGATGAGAGGCTGGAGAGCAGCCCAGCAGAAAGAGGTAGGGGGTCTGGGCTGATGGCAAGTTGACTATGAGTCAACAGTGTGTCCTGGCAGCAGATTCTATCTAGGTGCTGAGGTTTATTGAAAGGAATGTGGTCTCACTTTGAGAGGAATGTAGAAAACATGCAGCTTCTACACACAGGGCCCTTTGGCTGCATTGGTGAGAACAAATTATTTTAAACTGTTTCTTTAAGACGTTGCTCAGACTTAGATTAAATGCTTAATCTCTAGACAGCTGCAGTTTGCTGAGGTGAAAGCTGCCCTTGCCTAGCATTTTTCATAAGCATAAAGTGGTACATCAACACAACAAATTCCATCAGAACTATTTACTTAATTCCCTGAAATTTTTCTGTTGCTAAGTCAACATTTCTCCATTTTGAAGGCCCAGTTGCAATTTATGTATCGTTATTAAGTAGGTACTTGGAATGAACTAAAAGCAGCAGTAAGAGCTCAAACTGCTGCTCTGTTCCACTCTGTCTCTCTGGATTAGACTTTACAAATACCTGACTAAATTATCTACCAGGATGTGTCCTGTTCAAAGTGATTGCTTATTGTGATGATTTCTGTTCCATCAAGGCATGAAAAATGAAACCCAGGGCTCTTTTTTGTATGGTGTTCTGTAGACAAGGTCAGCTTATTTAGTAAAGTGAAGTGGAAATATGACTCATCAAATACAAAGCAAAGCCTCAAAGTCTGTGATTTCCAGAGGCAGCCCCAAAGAAACACTCATATGTAAGGGATCAATCAAAGGTAGATAAATAGATAGATAGATAGATAGATAGATAGATAGATAGATAGATAGATAGATATAGATAGAATTGAGAGTTTAACCCACGGAGGTATGCAAAGATACACAATGAGTTCAGCAGCCCACCACCTATCTTTCTCATCTACCTGTTCATTCAGGTAATCGACAAATGCCATCTCTGTGGAACAGCAGACACTTGATGTTTCAGAGAACCATGTATGGACCATTTTTAAAAAAATTAGATAGTATTTTTTGTTTGTTTGTTGTCTTTGTGAATAAGGCAGGGACAGCTCTCCTGTTAGCAGCAGCTTCTATGAGATAGGGCAATATAGAAGACATATCTTTTTTAAAATTATCCAGCCCAGATGTTTCTTCACTATCTGAAGCATCCATGTTTAGAAATCAGTGCACTATCCAAACTCATTTATTCCACCCTCCTAATCTCACTTGCATAAATGGATTATCTAGATCATATTTTTGAGGTACTAAACTGTGTTAAAAATTTTATAGGTAATTATCACTTTATCGAGTCTGTCTGTTTACTAGAATATTTTTGTAGACTCTTAATAACCCTGAAGACATTACAACATAGTAAAAAATATTTCAGTGGTTTACCTATAACGACCTTTATTGAGACAAGCTGAATATTTTACAGGGTAAATTTGAGACCAGTATTTCAAAGACAGTACAAACTTTATCTGTTTGCCTTTCCTGAACAAGCTGGGAATTAGTTCACTGCCTCAGACATCCTGCAGCTATTTCTCTTCTCTCATCACTGCAGAACTCTGAACAGAAATCTTCTGATCAACAGGAAGGGAGAGAATTCAGTTTAGTGCTGAATTAATGGGACCAGCAAAATGTGTGTAAGATTTAACAACCAACTGAGGGGAAGCCACATTTCTATCATTGAAGAAAGTGAAATACAGCAGTCGCAGAGTTAGACTTTATTAGGTCTTTCTGGGGACAGAGTTTAATAATAGCTGGTAAAATGACAGAGTTAATACCATATTATATTGTTTGAAAGTACAGAGACAAGGTTTATTTTTCCAGTAATTTCTTTGCACGCTGACAAGTGATCTCTGGTTACATTGCTCATTAGTTCTTTCAAACACGCTTCAAACTACATTTAAAAGAGGATGAGAGACACAGAGAAATGGGCAAAAGCTAGCAAAAAAAGCAGTGACTGACTCATCTATCTACATGTGAAGTCCTGCACAGTGTCATGGAGGTTTCTAAATAGCATTTGAATATATATTACTTATAATACATATTCAAATGCTATGTATTTTATAAACCGGTATAGACAGGTAAAGCCAATTAAAGCTCCATCACCATTAAAGTCACAGAATTTGGTACATTAGAATGTACTAAAAAAATACAGTCAAGAGGCCACAGGTCTTCATGCTATTTGTGGTTACATGGTTGCCATTTGGGAAAAATGCTCTACTTGTGAGCTATTTGCCCCATCTCCCTATTTCAGGAGCGCTCCCAAACTTTGGCATCTTTTATTTTCATTTTTATTCCCTGTATCTGCATTGGAAAATGGCACCTGTAACAGCTTGGGGTAGGATTGGGTTTGAAGATACTCATCCAGCCCTTCCAGTCAGCCTTAGTGGTGAGCAAGAAAACCCATAAAGGCCATGGGGCAGCTGGGCACCCCTGGGCATCCTGGTGGAGCTTTGTCTCTGACTCCTTCATGCCTTGTTTGACTTGTTCCTGGATGGGCATCCAGAACCCTGAGTGGGTCATAGCCCCCTTCCCTGCAACTTCTCAAGTGCTTGAGGAGGGTTATTACTTTGCCCTTAAGTGAGGGCACGTTAGAGAAAATAATGTCAGCAATGGATAACAGAGCAGACAGTCCAGGTAGGGTTAAAGCATTCATTCATTCATTGACATCACTACAGAATTGCTGTAGAACAGAACTGGCTTGAAATAATATTATCTTTTAAATTTATTACACTCTTAATTATGCTGTCCTAAACATGCAGCACTGTCACAGCCTATACATTGAGCCCTGCAGCTAGGTAGGATTAACTTGAAACACAACCAGAAATCATATTTTTACACTCTGGAAATCTGTTTTAACTAGAAAAAAAAAAGTTTTACGATGCTTTAGTTTATCTGAGGAAGTGTGTATAATTATAACTTTTACATTCCTGTCAGCAGCAGGAAAAAAATTTTATTTTTCAATTTTTCATTTTTTTCCTTTTAGGTGGTGGTGGTTTTTTTGTTGTTGTTGGTTTTTTTTTTTTAATTTTTAATTTTTTTTTCTTTTAGGCCTACACATTTCTACAGTAAATCAATGAAAGTGTTTTAAAAAAGAAAATAAGAATAGAGAGGTGAGGCCTCATTTTTTGACTTTCTGCATCCCATGGTAACCATAACAGGTTTGGAAAAAATAAAGGTTTGGCCTTAAATGTCTGTTAAGCAAGATTTCAAATATTCCAGTGTTGCCTTTTTCCCAACCTGGAAATGAAACTCGAGATAATTTTAGTAAGGAGGTAATATAAAAGGGGATCTTTATTTGAAGGCCTCTAGAGGCAGTTATGGAAAGATGTCCACAAAAGCCCACCCCCCCAGGGGTGAGTACATTTTTTAGGTTTTAGAAAATCAGCATAATTGATAAAAAGCACCAATTAGGAGCACAAGTGGTGATGCAATTTTCCCCCAGGTCAAGCCCCTTCTCTGGAGCCCCCCCTCAGCACTAATTGTACTTTGTCCATGAAAATGTATCTTGAAGAGTTCCCAGGAAGAACAAAGATAGCACAGAACCTTGCATGCCTCGAGGCTTGGAGCTCTGGAATTTGTTTTGTCTTTCTCCCTACGGAAAGGCCATGGAAAAGTACTGAGAAAACTAGCAACTAATACAATAAGTGACAGAACTACAAATATACATGTGTGAAGAATACAGAGAACATATAAAAGAAAAAAAAAAGGCAAAACCCAAATGGCATCACCAGAAGGTAATTGCATCCACTAAATAGCTTTAACTCTTTTACTAAGGACTTAAATCTTCCTAAGACCTCACTAGAAGTCAGTACTTATCCCTCCTCGTTCCTTCCCTGCAGTGTCCTTCGTCACACGGCTAAGTCAGAAGGTGCAGCCCATACGTCCAGCCCCTTTTGGGGCTGTACCATTTATGGGCGTT
This sequence comes from Sterrhoptilus dennistouni, assembly GCA_013397095.1. Taxonomy (NCBI): domain Eukaryota; kingdom Metazoa; phylum Chordata; class Aves; order Passeriformes; family Zosteropidae; genus Sterrhoptilus; species Sterrhoptilus dennistouni. The sequence continues at coordinate 263,743 of VWZU01019326.1, read as the reverse complement.
TTACAGGACCTGTAAGTCTGTGAAGGCATTTTGTCCTGGCTGACCTGTGAAGCATTGAAGCTGAGGTTTAGATTTGGGTACCTGCATACCAAGAGCCTCCTTCTGTCTTCAAGGCCCTTCTGACCTGCTTGGTCCCTCTGAGTGCAGATCCTCCCTCATGTCAGCCTGAAGGACACTCAAACACAAAGGTAGTTTGGATAGAGGGGCAGAAGGGCTTAGGACTTGGGGATCTAGGAAGATGCAAACTCAAAATTAACTCCTCCTGCATTCAGGTTAGGGAGAATCGGCACTAAATATGACTCTATGTCATGAACCTTTGATACCTCCACTTTTATAGTAATTCCCATTAAAAAAATCATTGGTCCTGTCAGTCTGTTTTTCTTCACTCAACATTTCTCCTGAGGAGGCCATTCTCTGCTGACCAACCAGGTCTCTGTGCTCTATCTTCAATTATTTGGTCAAAGGAATGTGAGAAGGAAGTGGAAATGTCAGGCTTGGGATCAGGCTGAGTGCTTTTACTAGAAGTTAGTGACAGTCTGAGGTAGCTATGCACTGTTTCCATTGTCAACGCTGTGATGTGTTTGACATATGTGAGACTTATAGCTGTGCTGTTGTGTGGAAATATATGGTGGAGCTAATACTTTTGGCATTGTCCTTGTGTCTAAACAGAAATGAGTAGGTACTTTGCTAAGCTGTAACCCCAGGCCACATTTGCCTGGTGGAGAAATGCATTATGTGGCACTGATTTGCATGATGCAGATTCCACAAGTAATGCTAAACTAAAAAGACTTTCCAAATTTTCAACACCGTTCCTGTGCAAATCAATGTTCTGGAAGGGTATGTGTTGGATTTCTTTACATTCTGAAGCCACATCCAACAATGGACCTGTTGTTTAAGTCTTCTCTTATGCTGAATCTGGTGTTTACTTTTGTAATAATGACTGGCAATATCAGTTTTTCAGAGGTGTGTGTGGCAAGGAAAACTTTCATAATTAATGGGGCTCTATTTCAATTTCAGTTATATTTGCATGTTATGCTGGCAAAAATTAGTAAGGTTATGAAGACAGCTTTAATAAGGTTGTGAGGATAACATACATTTAACATATTATCCAAAATGTACTTAGTTTATTAACAGCAAGGGGACTACAGGGAAACAGGGAAGGGATTCTTTGTCAGGAACTGTAGTGACAGAACAAGGAGGAATGGGCACAAACTGACAGAGGGGAAATTTGGGTTAGATATTAGGAAGCAATTATTTTCTTTGCTGTGAGCGTGGTGAGATACTAGAACAGGTTGCAATAAGTTCCCCTGGGAGGTTGTGAATGCCCCATCTCTGGAAATGTTCTAGGCTGGGTTGGATGGGACTTTGAGCAGCCTGGGCTAGTGGCAGCTGTCCCTTCTCAGGGCAGGAGATTTGGAAATAGTTCTTTCCAAAGGTCTCTTCCAACCCTTAACCTTCTATGCTTCTATAACAGAGCGCTGATTTCATTATTTTAATGGTTTTAACATCAGATATTTTTATTATTTTTGTTTGTTTCTGGAGCAAAACCATATAAAAATGGTAAAGAAAAATGTTCTTTTTAAAATACAGATTTTACACTGTCCTAACATTAACAGAACCTATTTAGGCAGGAGCATCTACCCTAGGTATGATCAGCTCAAGACAGACAATGTGGATGTGAAGTCCCTCTCCAGGGAACATTCATCTCTCTGGGACAGAACTATTAGGAGAAGTGAGACCCTGTATTTTTTCAGGGGGTTATCTGGAAAGCAGGTTTAAATTCCTGTTCCACCATCATCTTCCTTTTGTCAAAAATCACTGCACTGAAGCACATATACTAAAACATGCAAAGATGTCATGCTGTCATTATGATTTACTACATACACTGAGATTATTTCTGACAGTACAGGAATATTCTTGTTGAAACACCGCAGTGTCCCTCTTTCCCAGCTGTTTTTTTATCATGGAAGTTCTGGCAAGCAATAACACGATCTGGGAATACAATAACATGATCTGGGAAATTGAAGAAGATTGTTCTTGTGCTGAAAATAAACACAACTGCTGTTCAGGGCAGTGTATTAAATTCAGAATTTTAAAAGAAATTTTCCTTTGAATTTTGAAGTAATGAACTTGCCTTTCTTGTAACTGTTACACAATTCAAAACAGTCAAAAATATTTATTAAATTATGTGACCTTTAAGAGAAAAAAAAGTGCCTTTTTGATGTTTCTAATTTAAATGGAAAGCCAAACCCCAAAACTATGTTCAATTGAAGAGAAATTCAAACTTATGTTTAAGTGATTGCAAAAATAAAAAGGACAAATATTATTTCACATTGGATGTTAAGAGACAGAGATTGTTAGGGAAAAATTGTTAATTACTTGGATAGAATTAAGTTGAAAATTAATAATATATATTTTTGTAAGTTTTTATTGCTTAATTACCTCTTGCTTTACCTACTAAGAGATACTATGAGACTGTAAATAAGCACTGTGTTGTTACCTTTAGAATTATAGTGTTAGATGTTGGCAGAGCTTCAATTGACTTAACTGGTTTATCTATTTCAACTGTGTTGTTTTGGGTTTTTTTAAATCTCATTTAAATATATTACTTGTCTCAGTTTTACGAGATTCTGTGACTGGCTGTTCAACAAAATACAAGTCAGATGTGCCATTAGGGCTGTGTGTAAAGTCAGGATAGTATCTACAAATCAACTGAAGTGATTTGCAATAGTCTGGAGAACAACTGCTACCAGCAGCAGAAGGACACAAATAATCCTGGATGTGACAGCTCATCGATTCCTTTGTCAAGTCCACAATGAAAGGATGAGAAGTGGAGGCATTTCATTGCTGTATGTGGAGGGAGTGAATATGTTAAAATAAAAAAGGAAAATAGATATTGACCACAAGAAATAAATAACCCTGAAATATAAAATCATGGGCTAATCTGGCTTTATTTAAAAGGAAGAATAAGCCCAAGGAGGTCAAAGTTTGGGAGCGGGAATTCATGTCACCAACAGTTTGAGACATAGGAATAAGCACAGAGAGTAAGAAGAAAAACAAACTGTGAAAAGTAAGCTGAAACATCAGGATGTAAAAGAAGGATTGTCAAGAATCAAGATATGCTAGATTTTGATAAAAGATTGATGCTAGTACTCAAATGTTTGTCCCTTTGAAAAAAAAGAACAACGGAATGATGCTGAACACAGATAGGATATTAATTTAGGTTGGCCTGGTGTTTTGTCTCAGGCTTTTTATGATGCTATTGAAATAAAGCAGAGATTTAAAATGGCAGTGAATGGACAGAAATGAAATGCCCATCTTGGAGAAGAGAATTCGGGTTTGGGAGTTTGTTCACTGCTAACTGAAGGTGAAAAGTGAGCTGATAAACTCTGTAAGTCCCAAACATCTCATGAAATTGCCAACTCAGAAGCAAATATTTTAAAAAAATTTCCCAACCTGACATGGAGAATAACTGAAAAGATATTTAATTTTAAAAAGAAGGAGGGGGAACAGCCTTGAGAGCTCTAAACACCTAAGTATAACCATAGTGGCCTTTAAGGCTTTTGGAGGAACATATCACCAGAGACCTGGAAGAGCAAGTCTGATAGGATGCATCAGAACAGGCTTGTAGTGGAGCAGATGGCTCAGATTGAGCTGGTAATTTTCTTTCATGGAGTTACTAACATTTATGACATGAGAGCTGAGATGGACCAGCATTTTGGTAAAGCATTAAACACACTGCCTTGGAAAAGGGCAGGTGGGAAAAAAGAGAAGAGCAGAAAGAGCAACACTGTTAAAATTATTCTTGTGCAAAAAATTCTGATACCCTGAAAAGCTTTGGTTCATTTCAGAACAAATGTTTTTTGTTTGTTTGCTTGTTTGTTTGTGTTTTTCTTTAAGCAGGAGACAAAGGTATATTGTGGTGGAGCAACATTCAGAACATTTTGGTTAGCTTCTGAATTGAAAATGAGCTTGAGAGCACAGAATCATAAATACTAAGGCTGAATAAAAAAGCACTGGGCACCCTAGGAGCTTCTTGCTAGAAAAAAAAAATAAAAATAGGTGGACACAGCCAGGCCTATATTTCATCAGAAATTCACAAAAACTTTTTCATCAGAAGACCCTGTGGTTTTCTAATATCTTTCTTATCCAGTGACCCTGACTCTACTGCAGACTTGGAATTTGATTCAGTCAGGTTTGAGGCAGACTTTGACTTCAGCTGTGACCCTGCTGCGTCTCGGCTGTAGTTTCTACAGGGTTTTCTGTGAGTGGAACGAGCCAGTCCTCTCAGGGCAGACTGTTTCTTTCCCTTTCCATTGCTGCTGCCATATAACTGCCTCCATTTGGTATCTTTGTTTTATGTAACGAAGTAACAGAACCAACCACCTCGAGTGTGATCACAGGGCACATACGGGACAAGCAGGGATTGGGATCCAGCCTAGCCAGCAGGGGCTTGGGAAAGACAGGTCCTGCCTCACCAGCCTGACCTTTTGGGATCAATTGCGTGAAGGAAAGGCTGTGAGTGTGTCTACCTGGACTTCAGCAGAGTCTTTGATGCTGTCGGAGACCTCATCACTCTCTACAGTTCCCTGACAGGAGGTTGTAGCAGGTGGGGGTCGGTGTCTTCTCCCAGCGACAGGATGAGAGAACATGGCCCCAGGCTGTGCCAGGGGAGGTTCAGACTGCACATCAGGAAAAATTGCTTAAAAGAAGGGGTTATTAAACATTGAAATGGACTGCCCAGGGAGGTGGTGGAGTCATCATCTCTGGAGGTGTTCAAGAAATGTGGTTTAGTTGACAAGGTGGTGATCAAAGGTGATCTCAGAGGTCTCTTCCAACCTAAACAGTTCTGTGATTCTGCAGTTGCACTTAGATTCCCTTAGAAAAATGTTTCCCTGAAAGCAATTATAGCACAATTTGATTAAAACAGAATAACAGGATAATTGAATTATCTTTAGGTTCATTTAAAAGAAAAGCAATATGAAGGGCTTGCCCAGGGCTCTATGATGTCTGTTTCTTCAACATTTTCTGAAATATGCTTGCTGGTTAATGAATCCTTCCTGTCACATATGGTGGTAATGATTTCTCTTTTCTGTTGAAAACAATGTTTTTGTTATCTATTTTTCATCTTCATCTGCCTTGGAATTGACTGAATGGAGCAGTAATACTTTCTCAAGATTTTTCCAACAGATTTATTTTACTTTCTGCATTGCTGAAATGCAGGACTTGTTTGGGAAGGGAGATGTTCAAAACTCAAAGCAAGCAGCAACTTTTCTGCTTTGAAGCTGCTCCTTCTCAAAGCTCGCTCAATAATGACTATATGAAGTAACACCTTTTGTTGTCTATATCCTGTAATCTCAAATCCTTTTCACTGCCTCTTTTTCTATTCAAGGAAAATGTTTTTCCAGTGTTTGTCAAGCACTGTTACATCCAACAGCTCAATTTCCCAGGTTTGTCCCTTATGTGTGATATCCCACAATTTTTTCCTTATCTACTCTCATTTTACCAGATTGCACCTCTTCAAAGTCTATGAAATTATAATTTCATAGACAATACAGTGGTTTGTCTATAGATCTGTTTTGTGGTAATTTCCAGGGAGGCAGGTTCTTTCTAGAGACTGTCTGACAAAATTTGGTATTTTGTGTTTCCCTTCCCTTCCCTTCCCTTCCCTTCCCTTCCCTTCCCTTNTTCCCTTCCCTTCCCTTCCCTTTTTTACTTGCACTTGCACTGCTGGGCACATCATGGAAGTTCTTTGAATAGTGCCCTGCTATGTCCTACCCTGTCCTTTGTATTCTCCACTTCCTCCCCCCATTCCCACCTACTGCCCTGTGATGAGGAAACCAATTCAGCTTCCTCTGAAGGTTGGTATATTCTTAACCTATGACTACTGAAATATAAAATTATTTTTCACAGGGGTAATGACAGCTCATCTCATCAGGGACTGTGAGAGTCCCAGACTGACTTCAGAGGCAAACTACCATCCCATTTGGGGAATATCAAAGACATTCAGAACCTCTTGGATTATGAAAATATGCAAACTGCTGGAGGACAGAGTGCATCACAAGGAATTGCCTAGAGAAATGCTACTTCATTCTCTCAGATTTGATTACGGAATGGTAACTTGTGCTATAAACCACTGCAAGCATGACAAGTTTTCCTGCTCGGGGTAGGAGGCAATTAATTTCTGATACTGGCTGAACTGCATGAAAACAAGATTTTGTGTCCCTGTCTGTCCCAGCATCATATATATAACATATTAGAGAGTCATACTGGATCAAGCATTCAAATCCACAGTATGTCTGATCTCACAGTGCTCAGCCAGACTGCCCATCACTCATCATTTAGATCAGTCCCTTTGCAGTGCTGTAAAGATGGGATTAGGTGCTGGTTAGAAAGTCTCATGCACGCAGTTTTGCATGCTCATATATTGTGTGCTGCTTCAGTCAACAAAATGAAACTCTCCTCACAGGAATAGAGACTGGTTGCTGTTGATCTCCCTCCAGCAATACCATCTCTTCTCCTGTATTTTCATCACAACTGGCTTGATAAAATGACTTGGCATAAGCCAGTTTGAGCTCTTATTTTAAGCATGCAGCTTAAAAAGAGAACCCCCAACATTAAGACTTTCTTTGGAAAGTCTTGAGAAAGATGAGACAAAAGATGCAACACCTCCCCTCATATCATGTACACTATAATAATTAATTCCTAGGAAGACTTTCAGTTTATGTGGCCTACCTTTTCCAGCCAGCTTGGGCACTTCTCTATAAAGAAGATGATACAGAACATTTTGCCATCTGCTGCACAAAAGATCAAGGTGAGCTTAGCTCAGTTAAATGCAGATAGTGTATAAGGGCAGGGAACAAAACAGTACTTTGCATGGAAATTCAATCCCAGCTTTATCAGTGGAGAAGCTAATATCACTTAAATATTTTAATGACAGAATGTGATACTTCCTGGAATCTTTTCTTTGAACTTGCTGAATTAGCAGTTGTAGATGAATAAGATTTAAGTCATTTGATGAGAGCTGGGGGAGTGACTGTTCAGTATCTTTCACATTAATCTCAATATAATCTTTTCTACCCAGAGGTAAGGAAGGAAATGACCTTTACAAACAACTTGGAGTCACTCTGTGACAACAGTACATCCTACTGACAGTGATACAGGACTACAGTGGTGCTAGAGAGGCTGAGGCTGGGCTAGTCACTCCTCTAAACCTTTTCATTCAGCTTTGAGGCTCCATCTGACATAGCTGTAAAGGCTTTGTGAGTCTCAGGTGACAATGGCTTCCTTCAGTTGCACTGGCTTGAAATAGAAGAAACTCAAAGTGGAGTGATGTCCATGTGGAGAAACACACGGATGGGCTCAAGAAACAGCAAATATAGGGAAATCCAGTCTAGTCTAGGGCAGAACTCCTATCTGTCTCCAAACAATTCAGATGGCTTAATCCTGAGCAAGACCAACTATGGGACAATGAAAAATTTATCTCTGAGTAGCATCAGTACAGTGCTCTGCTTGTTACCCTAGCTCACTCTGGCAAATTCTCAGTTGTCTTAGGGAAGAGGGAAAATGGAGACCAAGTAATACACGGAGGAAAGGACAAAGCTGGATGCACACAGCAAATTCTTCCTGGACTGTGCAGAAATAAACAGGAGCCCTGAAGCATAGCATAAATGCAAAATAAACATTGTGTTTACAGAGACAACCCTCAGTGCTTAAGACTCTTTTCCCTGTAGCTCTTTTCCTTGAATATTGACCAACAGATGACGCCTCTGCTGTTCTGCTTTTAAACAAATGGGGAACAGACAAGCTGTTGCACGAAGTCTCCAAACACAAAGTTATATCCCTCTCTGCTCTTCTGTGAATCCAACCCAAATATGTCAATTTGCTTTTCTTAATTGCTTTTTGTTTATTTCCTCAACTGGCTCTCCTTGGGAAACCTACTGGCACTCTGGCTTAGATTTTTGGATGGTTTCCCTGTTTTAACCCATTCACAGCATCCCTGAATCTCCAGCCTGCTTCAGGAATAGTGACATGGGCTACCGTGGCTCTGGTCATCAAGAAGGCACGGTTCAGCATGAGGCTGCTCTTCTGACCCCTCTGAGACTAATCAGAGCCAGCCTGTGGGGAGGGGATGGCATCTGTCACAGGTGGCCTTGGGACCCCTCAGCATTCCTGTCTCTCCACAAGGCTATGACTTCTTTGTCAGGGGCTGTCATTGCTTTATTTTGGATTACCCCTCTAAAACTTTCAGAATTCTTAAGTCAGTTGTGTAGTTGATGAACCCATTTGATATCTTAAATTTATAGTTGATGGGATTTTAATTTGTTTGGAAAAATAAATTTCACTTCATTATATTATTTGTCTCAAACTCTCCTCAACAAGGAGCTCAGTGGCAGCACACGGGTGCGGCGATGCCACACGTGAAGACAATAAATGCATTGCAGCTGTTTTTCTGGCAAATACCTGGAGCGTAACCAAATAAAAACCTAAGGCTAAATTTTTGTTGCTGATCACAGGCAGTATGTCTTGTCACTGGTGAGTGCAAGGGGAATCTTTTGCTTTCAAAACATACTAATTAATTGAGTAGCCATTACATGCGTGACTTGCTCCTCTAAAGCGTGCCTGGGTGCATGGGAGCAGTATAAATCCAAAAGCCTCTTTTTAGATTTAATCCTGATGAATTAATAAGCAGACAATATTGCAAGAAGTCCCTTCAGAGTGAGTGGTATTTACATAAGAAAGAACAACGTCCTCTTCATTAGTTATGCATGGCTTTCATATAATTGAAGTTTCATTTTGTTGTAGGTCCTAACAAAGCTTTAGATTAAAATACAAAGCCATTATTGGATGCTAGTACTAACTAGCAACACACTCCTTTAATGGCCCAATCCTGGAAACTTTGAGGCCCACAGGTAATGAGACTTTATTGAGAGTTTCCTCACAATGATATTGAAAAGGGACACGTTGTTTTACAGAATTGCATCTTAGAAAACCTGAAAGCATCTTTTCATAAGAAAAATGGGAAGGTTATTTAACAACCGCAATTCCTTGTTCCCAAATCTTGGAGAGACCTTGTTAAGAAAAACAAAACACAAAATTCTCTTATGACTCAATTATAAAGAGATTTAATCCAGTAAATTTTGTTTTCAAAAATGAAAAAGTTTAAAGACAGCAATTTTGAAGCAGACAGTCTTGCCAATTGCCATAATTGTCTTTCTACTCTTATAGTCTTCAGGTCAAGATGTATTTGGAGGGGATTTATCCTGTTCTGTGATGGTCTCTCAGACTACTGAGATGAACTGCTTGCACAAAATTTTTATCTGTACTATTGAGTGCAGTACCAGCCTCAAGAGACAGAGGAATCCCTCCCTTTCTTCTCCTCTGGACTCTCTGAGACCTCGGGAAGGACTTTATTAAACTGCTGACAATGACATCTTGATATATGAGACTGCACAGTGGGCTGGAGGACAGGGAACAGTCAGATAATCCCAAATGCCCTGCATGGAGATCATCCTCATGTGTTTGAAAAGACAAGTTCCTGGGGAGTGGCACAAAAACCACATGAAGAAACACTGCATACCAGGCAAAGTGAAAGCTGTGCTGTGGGAGATGTTGTGTCCTGTTTGTAACCATTGTGGTACATCATCCTCCCAGAGGGCATAGAAATCTGTTGGCCCCTGAGCCATGCATACCTTTGGAGAAAGGAGAACAGTTCTGGCTCCAGTCTGATGAGGTAGCCCAAAGGAAGGTGTGCTTGCAGCCCCTTGTCATGCAATGGCACAGGAGCCTTGTCTATACTGTCTTCCTATCAAGAACTTCTCTTGAAGGAAGAGTGGAGCAGAGAGCTGGACAGACACCAGGCAATATTTAGAACCTCTGTGGTAGTGATCCAGCTAAAAGGAGGGTGAGAGAATGGGAGAAAAGGCTGAGAAAACAAGTGTTTATGTATGCTGTGATAGACTGAAATGTTAATGGGAATGACCCAAATAATTGCCCATCTTCAAAAGCAGTGGGTTCTTTGCTGAGGCCAAGTTTGCACCCTCTAAAGGAAGGGGAGAGGGAGAGCTTTTGGTGTGTGGTGGTATCCTCTGAGCTACATTAGACACGGGGTGTGCACCCACTCTAGAGGATGACCATGACAAACTGATCTTTCTTTGGATAAACCAGCTGAGCCCTGCAATTGATTGTGTCCCTGATAAGCTGTGAATGATGTATTAAACAAGATATATTCCAGCCCTATAAAGGAAAAAGCTGATAAGAAGCAGATCCTGCAGAAGTGGAGTGATGTCTTCTCTCATGCCAATTCCCTCTGATAAGGCTCAGCTACATAGGGGCCAAACACCTGTCATGTCTTAGAAGGTGTCATAAACCACCACGGAGCCCCAAAGAGCCTCCAGACTAATTTCTGGGGCCTTCCACCAAGGGACTGTGCATGATCTACAGTGTTGCATCACACAGTGTAAACTTCACCCCCCCGGGGGAGGTACCTGGGTGTTTCCAGCTGAACCTGAATATATTAACCCATTGACCTTTGTGTTTCATGTGCTTCCCCCACCCACAGCGGATCAAAACTGTGATCATCACTTCAAACCATGGACATTGAGACTGCAACAATCAAGACCCATTGCAGAATCCACTGGTGGTGATGTCTCGCCAGTCCTCTATACTCTTATCCATTCTATCTCTTTCTTTCTTTTCCTTGGATATTACTGCTATCCATTTCTCTCCAAGGAGATACGGCCATGTTTAGCAACCAGTAGGCTGGGGAGGGAGGGAGGGAGGGGGGCAAGGAGAACATGTATAAACTATTTCTCTGTAAATGGTGTGGCAGAGCAGTTGTCTCAGGAAGGTTACAGAAGTGGCAGTCTGAGCTGGACTCCGCTTTTCCACAAAGCTCCATCCAAATAAATCCTTTTTTGTTCAGTACAATACCTCTGAAACCGGCCACTGCACTAGACTGAACAGGAGGCAGTGAGCTCTGAAGACTGGATAATGATGCTACTCTAGAAATCATAACACATCCAGCCCAAGATTGCTTGGACTTATGGGAAGGAAGTCAAACCCTGTCATTTTTGGCGACCCCTTGTCGTGTCTGTGGCTTGTCAGAGTCAATTTACAGGGTCCCAAGGCCCAGCACTATATCATATAAGCAAGCTGTGTAGGCAGACAAGCCAACAGCAGTGTCTGGTAACACACAGTGCCAGCTGCCAGCCTTGCATCCAGCTGACATCTCAGATAAAGTCTGCATTACTCCTCAGTGAGGCCCAAGCTTCTGCTGTCCTTGGGCTCCTCAAACGCAGAGTCTCCTTTGAATTTGCACTGACCTAAATTGATTGGGGACCACAGGAGACAGATACCAACTGTCAGGCTTCTAGGTGTGTCTTAAAATCACAATTAACAGAGCAGAATCACTTCAGTCCAAGCAATCCCATGACTACCAGCCTGGGCCTGGTGGCCTTCCATCCAGATGGTTTTGCTGAAGAATTCACCAGGAGGAGTTGGTGTTGACAGGTGTTACTCTAACAATGTTCAGAGTTGTTTGGTTTCCCATCCTACTTTGGAAAGTGTGACATACTTATTCACCAGGCTCACTGCTCTCTGCAGTGCTGAAGAGTTACATCACACTCCTGCCCAGGAGGCAGGGAGTGAGTGAGAGAACTGGGCTTCTGCCCTCTTCTGGCTAGCAGAAACTGTACTATCAAATATAACAGAGTCAAAGTCTGTCTTAAATTTCAGCTTCTCATCTCCTCTGACTTTGTGGTCCTTGCATGGGTCCAAAAGTCTCAGGGAGAAGCCAAGGTTCCTAGAATGATTTATATATTGCATGTTAGGTGGCATGTAACAATTGGCAGAGCTGCTCCTCTCTGTCGATTTTCCTTTCTTGAAAACTCTGCCTAAAATAGCAAATATGTAGTAGTGACAGCAAGCGAGATATAGGAGATTTAACTAACATATTTAAATTATGAAGGACATAGTTAAAACTGCACTCTCACATTATAAGTGAATAAAGGGGTCACTGGATGAAGTTAATGGCCAATGCACTTAAAAAAAATTACAGGAGGTACTTCTTCATGTGGTGTGAAGTCAGCCTATGGAATTCATTACCGCAGCAGGTCAGGGAGTCAAACACTGCAGACACATTGAAAAATGGGCTGGATAATTTTATGGCCAATAATAACATTTCTAGCTATAGCTGTTGGATACAGTGGGAGTAGCAGGTGGTTTTCACAGTGCACACTGATAGCAGTGGGAGCAGCCAAGCCAAGTGTTTCTCTCTGGGTTCTTCCAAGAGAAAATGCTGCTCTTTCTTCTTATCCTTGTCAGCCTGAGGTGTGCAGTGCACCAAGATCAGCCTACTCCTCCATCTAGCCTGAGGAAAGCAGCTCATTGTTCCTGTTTGCTCTGGGAAAGGAAGGTCAGGCAAAAGCTCTGGCTGGGCTGGTAAAGTTTGGACCGTTCTGAGAATGTGTGTTGGGCACAACTTCAGGAGGCTGGTGAAAGTTCATCTTCTGTATGTAAAGATGTCCTGGCAGGAGCTGACGGCACAACTCTGACTCAGGATCTTGGTATGGCTCTTTTGGAGACCTGAACCAGCTGCTTCTGAGGAAAACCCAAGAAATCCTGTGGTGGCCAGGTAAGCTCCCAGTGGGGGGATTTCTTCCTAATCTTTATCAAAGGTAAATAAGCGCCAGTGCCTCATCCTGACAGACAAATTTTGCATCCCTGGGAGACATCTAGGATCATGCCACTACCTCAGTGATTGTCTGCCTAACAGGTATGTCAAGCAGAGAGCAGACAGAGGATTTTCCTATATACTTTTATTCTTCATTGCATTCGGTTTTCTTTTGGTCCCTCCCATCATACTGCTCTACCATCAGAACTACCCTGGGCACTTGTCCATGTGCAAATCAAATAAAATTTTCATCCCTGGGGAGATAAAATACTGAATTCCTATTGCCATGCAGACACAGAACTCAATCACAAGATGGGAAAAAAAAAAACAAACAAAACAACAACAACAAAAAAAACCACAAAACAAGAGACTGGCTTGGTGAGAGAAATGGAATCTCCCACTTATTTTCTTCAACTTAGCTCTTTGTAGTTTTTCAGCACAGATATACAGGGGATTTAGCTGTCATGTTTGCTGATGTCCAGAGCAGTCTTGCCTCTTGTTTTCTCTATCAAATAGGCCATAGGCAGACTTGCTTTAAATACAGCATAAGCTGTAGTGACAGTTACTTATCAAAGTTGATATCAGAAGCTGTGACTCTCAATTTGAGGTAAAGAGCCCCACGTGGAGCCCAGCAGCTGGGAATCCATAATGTAGACAAAGAAGATAAAGAAATTGGAAGATATTTTAAATATTTAAACCCTATCAAATGCAAGAGGATTGAAGTGTCCTTAAATTAAGCCAATATCTCTGATTTTCAGTGCACACAGAGGTCATGATTTAATCTCTGAAATGCTTTCTTTCACTGTTTAACAAGCTGAACTCTGCCAGACCTACAGAGTCAGGCAAGCATTTCGTTTCAGTCAGATTTCTGCCTGATTAGAGAATATTTTCGACATCTGAAAAGGAAGCAGCCCATTTAAATGTATGTAGAAACACATCTTTTATGAAATAACTCAATGGGAAAGGATGGAGGGACACTTCCTATCCTTCCTTGCTGCTGTTGGAGTTTCATTTACAAAGGACTGGTGCAAATGCCTAACAAAGTTTAGTCAGGGATGGAGGGGCGGAAGATGTCTTGGACAACCAGAGTTTAATTTGTTGTCCTGGGGCCAAGATTTATGGTTATCAGAGGAATTTTTATATATTTTTTCTGTTTACAGGACTTATTTAATCGAGCATCTCTGCTTGCATACTTACCAGAGACTTTTAAGCACTTTCTAAGCAAATGTGTTATTGAGTATTGGAGACCCTCTGATAGGTTGAGGAGTTGCCTCTGCTTCTCAGGCAGAGAACAGAGGCACAGCAAAAAATGAATGGATTTACTCAATTTTTGCCTTGCAACTGAATGTGAAGTGCACACACATCTGGTAAACCCTGATACCTATCAGTCATCTCAGCCACTATTAAGCCATCTTGCTCTCTCAGCTTTTTTTTTTGTTTGTTTGTTTTAGCAAGAGTTCTTCTCTGGTTTCTAGCCAGCCTTCTTATTTTCTTTTTTTTAAATGTTCATGAAAATCACCATTTATAATTAATCTTTAAAATTTCCTAAGTGTAATGACTAGCAATGGCATGAATAAGTGTTCTTTAAAAAATCCGCTTGCAGTTCTTATTTGCATTATTCCCTGAGCTCACATAGTAAGATATTAAAAGCTGGTAAGATTGTCACCCTAGGTTTGCTTACCAAATATTTTTTGCACCTCAAGTTGCTTTGTCGTTTATGCTCCAGCTCAAATCTCTACCCAGTGCTGGTTAATTACCCAATCACTATGATTATATCATAATAAATTTATTGGCATTTTAAATGCTGCAGTTTCATGGTGTCAGAAAGGAATTTCAGAGATGGCTCACAGTTGATTGGTATCATTAAATGTGACATATATAAAGCTGCAAATTTAAACTTTCCACCCCATTCCCAGTGAAGACAAATAAAACTCTCTTTCAGGCACACCGATAATGCAGACAAGTAAACTTTGAGTGCACTGTAATGTTTATGAAGTGCAAGTGTGTCATAAAATCAATCATTAATCAGACAAAATGAAAGACCCGTGAAGTGAAATTTTTAAGTATTGTGCACCAGTTAGCTCAAGAACTGTAACATTTGCAAAACTGAAATGGAGATGACTTACCAATAGATAATCCATCAGCATTTTTCTGAAAATTTGTTCTTCATAGTGACCACAATGTTTTGTGACCTGCCCACAAGCCTGATGATTTAGCTGTTTAAAATAGTGTTTCAAAGAGCAAGGAAGTTATGGATCAAAAAGTGAGTTATGCTTTGTGTGCCAAGACAATCTGCACACTCAGAATGAGACATGTTGCCTAGCCAATTGTCCTTGTTCCAGCCAGGACAGGGTTAATTTTTGCAGTCCTCAGGAGGAGCACACCCAGGACCTGGAGGTTATTCTTCACCAACTCATGTCATTTTCTGGGGACAGGGGAAGGGAATATTTTTTGAGAAGGTGGACTCTCTTCTGGTTGGTGTAGCATGGTGGAGGGAGTGTTTGAGTATTGTTAATTGTTAATTGTTAATTGTTGGGGGGTTTCCCTGTGAATCGTTCACCTCTTTTTTGTACCCTCTGTCACTGGTATGGTTGCTGTTGCTGTTCATTTTCTTACCTTGTTGCTAGATGTGTCTTCTGCTCAGTCAGTCTCACTACGTGCCCAGTAAGATCATGGAACAGAGCTTCCTGAAGATTTCTTAAGGCTTTTAGCTGACAGGGGTCATCATTAGAGAGAGCCAAGAGGCCTCCACAAAGCTCAAGTTGTTCCTGACCAATCCAGTGGCCTTGTAGGATGGCGAGCCTCTTTCAGTGGATAAGGGAAGAGCGCCTGATGGCATCTGCCTTGGTTTCTGACATGGTCCCACATAATATCCTTGCTAATTTGGAGATATATGGACTTGATGGATGGACTAGTCAACGGATGAGGAATTAGCTGGATGGTAACACTCAAAAAGATGCAGCCAGAAGTTCTATGGAGCTCAGTAAAGATCTGCATCCTTTGGGGGTCTGTACTGGGAC
This sequence comes from Sterrhoptilus dennistouni, assembly GCA_013397095.1. NCBI lineage: Eukaryota > Metazoa > Chordata > Aves > Passeriformes > Zosteropidae > Sterrhoptilus > Sterrhoptilus dennistouni. The sequence continues at coordinate 248,050 of VWZU01019326.1, read as the reverse complement.
CATTCTTGTTCAGTATCTTCATCAGTGACAGAGCAGGACTAAGTACACCAGTAATATGTTTGCCACATCAGTGGGGCTCTTAATGTGCCTGAGGGAAAGGATGTTTCAGAAAAAAAGTCTGCGGCTAAAAGCAAAAACTCAGAAAAAACCCGAGGCTAAAATTATTGTCACATTTTAACAGCAGTTTAACCAGCACGAGAATTCTGGGGTGAAAGGTGATTGGCATGCCCGGAATCCGTGCCATAGTAGTTTCCCACACAACTCAACCTGCAACCTTAAGCACCTTAAGTAAGAGTGATGAAATGGAGGGTGAGATGGAATGAAGACACCATGGCCAGGCTCTGTTGTAATTCCTGTAAGAATGGGAACTTGATATTACCAGATAAGTGGTAAACCACATGCCATCTCTCAGCCAAGGGACAGAGGAGATGTCCTGCTGCCGAACAAGAAAGTGTGGTGAAATCACTCTCCTTCGATGAACTTTACTTATTATAATCTCCTTGTCACAACTAACTTACACTTGCCTCCCATCTGCAAGGTATGACCATCCCTCATTGGGAATGTGATAATTTATTTTATTGACTTATCTCAGAGCCAAGAGAGTGAATTTTACATCACTCAGTAACAAAGGTATTCATGACTAGAGTCACTCGTGTCCATGCTTGGACTGTTCTGGCACTGGAAATAATTCTGTTTAGGAATTATCTTGTTGGTTTTTACTGGTCCTGCATTGGGAGGACAGAGAATCCTGTGAAGGGACACGCTGCACAGGGCAGCCTGTGTCAGCAGTACTTCCTACCTTCTGGTTTGGTCTGTCTTTTTTTTCAGATACATCAGACCAGTGTCACAAGTCCTTCAGAAGTCCATTGTAAGCTGATCTCCAGCCACTGGAAGCCACTGGAAGCCACTGGAGGCCACTGTCATTTGTCATCCAGCTTTTGCCAGTATCCAAAATTTAAAGGCATAAAATCCCTCTCTGTGGTAAAAAAGAAGTCATTGTCTGTTAAGTCTGAGAACATTGTCAACAGCAATGAGGATGTTCTCCATCTGAGCTGCCTAATATGAGCCCAAAGCAACAAATCAAGGGGGAATTTTGAGCTAAATTAATAGATAATATAAAGTGAACATTTAAGAAAATGCACTTGCAGAATTGTGGCAAGTCAAGAATGTGGCCACAGTTAAAGAATTTTCAAGAACACTTCCAGATGAAAGCTAATTATATTGATGCATTTTAAATTTAAAAGGAACACTATTGTACTTCCTGGTAGGTAAGTATAAGTTCATTATTTAAAATACCAAAATTTGAATATTACTAGTTAGGAGCTAATCCAGAAGGATACGCTATCCAATATATAGCACTGGGAACTGATTTTAATAAAACTATAAATAAAAGTTAGACTATAACAATCTGACACCCTCTTATTATTTTTAATATTAACACACCATCTTATTTCTTTCTGTGTAGCTATGGATGGGTTTATCTCTCTCTGAGCAAAGGGATCTATGGCCAAAATCTATGGAATTTGTCGGCAGGTTGAGCCATTAGCTTTCCTGGCATGAATTTGTTATCTTAGATTAGAAAGCTGATCTCAGTTAAAAGAGCTGGAACAGATGCAAAGGTGTGTGATTTTGAGAAGGAGACAATTTGATGTGAAAATGGCCATAACTTTACAAAATGTGAGATCAAGAAAACCATTTCAGATAACACTGGTACAGTCTTCTCTTCCTGCTGAAAAATAGCAAATATAGTAAGTGTTCACCATTCTGCAGAGCAGTGAAAATAGTTGGTTCAGTAATCAGATTGAAAAGTCAGGTATTTCCTTACAAACACATTTCTATTCAACCAGATGATGTAATATACATGTTGATGCAGAATGTTCTACTTGATCAAAAATCTGTTTATAAGTGCCTATTAATTTTCTAATAATAAATACCAGTTCAGGCCAATTTCTAAATGAAACCTTTCAGAGGGATAACAAAAATACTTCCTCTTTTTTTTTTTTTTTTTTAAGCAGAAGTTTCAGAAGTTTATCTGTCTTGTCACACAATTTCTTGTTTAATTTTCGATGAGCAGAGGGCAGATTGCTCAACAGATGGAGACAAAAGTAGTAGGTCTACTGAATTCTTGGATATCTTTGTTTAAAGCCAGAAACTAACTGCAATAATATATGTCCTTCAGCAATAAATCATCAGAGAAACTGACTGTCTAGACATATTTGAGGAATGCAACTAAAAGTTTCAAAATTTGACTTCTTGAAACTCTTCCTAGATTTTCTGCTATCTGATAGCTCATGACATGATGTTGTGTAGGAAAAGGCTCTGCAAACCCAAGCTGTTCTCATTTGGTCATATTGTTCTTTTCAGAGCAGTGCAATACGGATGTTTTAAAGCAAGTAAACAAGACATAATTGTTGTAAAAGCAAGAATAGGAGTTAATTTGTAAACAGGTTCCACCAGCTCTGTTGCAAATTTTCTTTAAAAAGCAAGAAGCATCTGGACTCTGCTTAAATACCCTGCTCGAGCAGGGTGTTTAATTAAGGCATTCAGAAATTGTGAACATTTGAATGTGAATAAAAAAAACAGGGAAATCTGAGAAAAGCAGAGAGAAGGTGACTAAGCAGGAGACTGGTAAAATCACAGGAGGAGGAGGAGGTTTCAAAGGAAGAGACAATAAAGAGAAAGATAAAAATCTTGTTGTGAAGTACTGGAATTCCCAACTGAAAAATGAATTTCAATAAACTGGAACAGGACAAAAAGGGGGTGGTATGGATGGGACAGAAAGGGGTGTCAAGGGGGAGATGTCACCCCAGCAAAAGATTTAGAAGCTCAATTTATAATAATATTCAACTCCACGAGGCACATTTTCATATTTGAAAATAAAATATGCCGGCTGATCTTGAAATCATATCTCTTCCTATTTAAATGTGCAGAGGAAAATTATAAGACTCTGTCAAATGAGTTGGGTTGTGAAGAAATTCAATGGCCTATTTAAAAGTGTACATTTTTCCTAGCCCAAAAAAAGAAAAAAAAAGAAAAAAAAGAAAAAGAAAAATTCAAATGCCAAGTGTTTGAAGGACTATATTTCAGAGTCTCAATTACAGTATGCAAAGGAGAGGCTTATGGATTTATCCAGACAAGGACATCTGACGTATAAACCAGGTTGAGAACAATGGAGTCGACACAAAAGAGTGCATGGACAAGGGGCTGAATGGGGCATTTCCTCTTGCCTTTTGTCAGGTGTGCTGGGAACCCTCAGCATTGAAGTAGATTTCCTGCTCTCTTGCTGTATTTCAGACAGTTATTTCCTGGCCAACCCTGGCTCCTGGAAGAAAATTCTCAGCTTTCTGTCTTGCTCAAACTACTCTGTGAAGCTTTTGCATTGTTATTCTTAAAGGCTGGATAGAGCTGTTGCTTCACTTCTTCTTTATATTACACCATTAACTCTTCTGGCTCATAACTGCATTTTTTATGGTTCATACCTCTATCAGCAATTTTCTGGCTCCAGCCTGTTGTCCTGCAGCCTTTTGAAAGCACGATGTCACAAACTTACATGATTATACATTAGGAGAATATTAACATCTGAAACCTCCTCTTGTGATGGATAGGATTCAGCTTGGTAGGAGTTTTGACTGGAATCAGTGTAAATGTGATGGGGAATTTAGACTAGACAGTGGTGCTATCAAGGCTGCACACCTTCATTTCACAGCTGTTTAGATTCCAGGCATGTGAGTTGGCAGCATGAACTTCATGAAATTCAGCAGAGAAAAATACAGAGTCTCCATCTGGAACAGAACCAGGATAGGCTGGGAACTATCTGGGAAACAGCTCTGCAGAGACTGGGGGTTCCAGTGAAAATCAAGTGGAACATGAGCCAGCAGTGTACACTCACACTGGTAAAAGCCAACTGCATACTCCAATCAGTATACATGGGTCATGTCTTGGACAAGGAAATCACGAGGGAGTAGCTTTATTCAATCTGGCAAAGGGAATGCTGATAGAAAGGAAAGCTAACTGGATCTGCCACGTCAAAAAGGGCATGACAAAGCCAGGGCAACACCCCTCATGGGGAAGACAACTTCTGCAACATAGGAAAATCTGATGGGCCAGGAAGAAATCACTCTTCTGCAAGAGAGTGACACAGATGTGGGATGTGGCCCAGAGATCAACAACCTTGTTAATCTAATCTTCTCCTTTGATTGAGATAAATCTGCATTTCCCCCTGTCATATTTCTGACTTCCTTTTAGACACAACTTTTGCCTCTGGACAGGGAGAAGGATCTGCAAAAACCTGTATTGTGCCATGAACTGTGAGGTCCTGCAAACTGCCCTGGGTACTGACCAGGAGTTGTTAATTTTGCTGGCCTTGGCAGTGGTGAGTGTGACAGTCTAATGGCAAGGGACCAGCCCTGGCAGTAGTTAAGCACCCCTTACCCAAGCTGAAGGCACTGGCTTCTGGGAGGTCACTGGACCCAGTATACTGTTACAAGAGTTCCATCAAAACTGTTTGTGCTCCCAGTGTCAGGGCATAGCTTTGCCCAGGGATTCCTGGATTAATTCCAGTTTATCATAGAGAACAGACCTCTGAGAAAAATTTGGATTGGTAGCTGCCCATTTGTGAAATGCATCTTTTGCTGCCCATAGCAGTATGTGCCCATGAAACTTTGTGCTAAAAGGAATGGTTATCTGGAGTGACCTTCCTTCTGTGCCCACATACAGATTTCTCTAATGAGTCACAGGGATTACTAATAGCTAAAGAGACTATCCTTGGTCTTTGCACCCAAAACTGTGCTGTTTAATATACAAGACAAGAGACATGAATGACAAAAAGCATTTATCATGTAAAATATCAGACCTTTTGAGCTGTTTTTGGAAACCAACTTGAGCTCTCAGCCTTTGCAGATCCACTCATCATATCTGACATGTTGTTGAAAAAAGAAAATTGTGAGTGTGGTGAAACCTCTGTGTGCTCTACTGCTACTATGAAGTTGTGTATCTTCCTATTAGTTTTCATGAAGATTAAAATAGTCTTCTGCCTGAAGATAAACAACCAACCATGACATTTGGAAGGCTCTCAGTTCCAGTTGACTTTGCTATTCCCTACGGTCAATAAAATCACTATTGACTTCCATTACATGGAAGAGTGCTTGTTTTATGACAAATAATGTATTGTCTTAATACTGTAAAATATGTACTGCCAGAAAACTTTACAGTTTTCTTTCCAAAAGGTGACATTTACACAAGGGAAATTACTCACTTCAGCAAGATTTATAAAACTCTTTAGAGCTCTATTCTCCAGTGCTACTAATTACAGCACAATGCATGGCAAACAAGCAGGGCAACCAACAATCATAGGAATACAAGTCAGACTTAAACACATGCACACACTTTTAAATGCTCTCTTCAGAGTCAGAGAGGATATTATTCAGCTCTTTCTGGGCAGAGCTGCTGGAAGTGTGGAGAGTTGTCATTAGGCTGCCAACAAGCCATCTGTTCCACCGTTTAAGCCAGAGAAGAAATGGTAGAATATATCTGAAGCTTTAAAATATATGTGATAGCTCTGGGATTTCTCTTAGGTCCCTTTAATAATTTCATTTACATTTTGGATCCGAGTCGTCATGCTGTTCCTTCCTCAGCTGGTTCTGCTCATCCTATGACTCGGGACATTCACAGACGTCTTGTTAGCCCAAAGTCTATAAATATTGATTGGTCTCTCCACTGGGCCAAGCTGTAAGAGACAAAACCTTGAGTGTAGTAGGAAGAACAAATAAATGGCTGCATGTTCTCTCTTCCCTCCTGGCTTCTTCTGGCTTTGTAACTCTGCTGAGTTTGATGCTGAGCTCGCCTGTGGTGAGAAAAAAAAATTGAAGTGATTTACTTAAATTAAGGCATATATTGTTTTTTGTTGTGAAAGCCCCTTAAAAACTCAGGTACAAAAGCATCCTACATTCAATACACCTGTGAAGGGAACCCAAAGCAGAAGAGCCTGCATATTCACACAGCTCTGCAGACCTGTGAGCCATGGAAGGGTCTGGGGTGGATCACTATGGTCACAAGGAGCAAGCACAGAATCCTGGGTCCTGATGATGTTCAGGAGAGCTGTGTCTAAAAGCTGCTCAGAGGATCAAAAATAAGATGCTAGGCATTAAAGGTAATGCAAGGTCTATTCTGAGGAGAGGGTAATTAGCTGCACAGGTGAACAATCTGAAGAAAACCAGTGAGGAAGCAAGTCTATGGAACAAACTTTGGGAGTAAACTACATAAAGTGGTTTTTAAAGCAATTGTGCTGATAAATGAATGATGGAATTGTCAGATACTTAATTTTCAGGGAAAGTTCACTAAATTTCCAAAGAAGGAGTGTTCTGTGAAATACCCAATATTATGCTTTAGCAGGGAATACGTATGCTGACTCACATGAAGAAAATGCATAACAAATTAAAAGGTAGGTTAGGTATGGAGACCCATGGTACTAAATTGAATAATCTTCCTCAGAATGTACATTCCAGAGAATTGAAGTAATATAGTGTGGCCCTGAATCATCATCATGGTGCCCAGCTCTGAGCACAAACATAAGAGCAGATCCAATGCCATCACTCCTGTGCCTGATGGTTGTGCTGGTTTTGGCTGTTGGTTTTTCTTCACAGGATCTATTGTGGGGCTGTTTTGGATTTGTGCTGGAAACAGTGTAGATAGTGCAGCAATGTTTTCATTATTTCTGAGCAGTGTTTACAAAGCATCAAGGTCTTTTCTGTCTCTCACACCACCCCACCAGGCTGAGGTGGATAATAATTTGGAAGAGGCCACAGGCAGGACACCTTACTTCAATTGACCACAGGGATATTCTATATTAATATATTCTATATAAAGCTGGGGTAAGAAGAAGTAACCCCATCATTTTGTGCTGAGTTCTAAAAGTTCTGTGTCTCAGGTCACATATTGAGGGGATTAAATACAGTTACTAACTCAAATGTAGGCTCCCCTTTTGACAGTTTGAGACAAAGCCTACTGAATTTAGACATTCCCTTATATTACAGTTCATTTTCAAGTTTTCTTAGGGTTTTTAATGAGTCAGAATGTAGGAGATTATTTCATTTTCCATTATAAGAAGCAACACAGAAACTTGAAGGTCTGATACCTGCCAAATTCATTGATTTTAAGAGCTTTAAAGGTTTCTTTCCCAGCAAACTCCACAAGTAAACAAATGTCTCTCACGTGCATATTTTTCTCTCATCCAAAATAAATAAGAATGCTTGCATTTTTATTGCAATGTCTCCATTCATATGACTTTCTTAATGAATGGCAATTGAGCACCTGCCTTTGCCTTGAAACATTGTGAGATCCTTCAGCGAAATTATTGTGATGAATCACCATTGTCGATGCTTTCTGAATGAGACAAATCTCCAACTAATCTGCTAGCTGCAATCCAAATGTAATGGGCTCATGGATCATAAATCTTCTGCAGGGAAATATGCCTCCATTCTGTATTAGCCAATAAACAAAGGTGTTATTCATATCTTCTGCCACTGGGCCTACGATGGAGGATAAAGGGGAGTGAGAAATTGGACAGAATGTAAAAAGCACTGTGCATGTTTGGATTCAAATTGATTTCAGGACTGTGACTGTTATTTACACGTGGCAGAAAAATTAGGCACAGCACATGCACCATGCATACTCTTCAAGTCAATGTTGTAACGTGTTTAGAGCACATTCTGACAATTATCTCAGTTATGAATATCAGTCCCAGCAAACTGCAATACAATGGTCATAAATGCATCTTAACTGGAAATATGGAGCAAGCAGTAAATATCTTCTTGGGCCAAAATAAGCTAGTGGTGTCAGTGTGAGTGAAGAATTGTAGCCAGAGACCAGACAAATTGAGCCTCATCATGCTCTAAATGTCCTTGGAGCAACAAATAAATTGCATTTAACTGCTCTTTAGTCCAAAGTCATAAACATTAGTTGGACACATTAAATGGATGAGGAACACCGGAGGCAAAGAGCTGTGGCTGTTTTCTCTGAATATTGGTTTTGCTGCATGGTATTTTTTTTATACAAAGGTACTTTTTTCCCTAACACAATTCCAGAAAAATGTTTGGTCCATGATATATTTTGTGATGTGATTCCAAATTCCTTTTCTGAATACTGGCTAACTTCAAATTCTCTGGGGGGCTTATATTTAGCCTTCTTTCACAAATTATGCCTGTAGGGAGTCAATTAAAATAATCAAATATCTGTGCAAGAGCTAAAGCAGTAGATAGGGTCTGTGGTGGAAGCAAAAGCCAAGAATTTAGAAAGAGTTCACAGTTTGTATAGAGGGACCAGGAAGAGATGGAGCTGTGAGAGTTTCTGAACAGAGCTTGAGGATGGGCAACACAAGCTTATAGTCAAAAGCCTGACTAAGTCTCTGCAAGGAATGATGTGTAACTTCCTCTGAAGCTCATGTCTAATTAAATTTAAAGCGGAAAATGGGTATTTTACTAAGGTTGTAAAATAACTTCTAATATCTGGAAGACATTTTAAGAGGTAGTCATGGTAAAGAAGATGAGCATTTGTGGGTATGCAAGAATGACAAAATAAAATACCTCCTTTAATTCTGAACTACTTTTGAGAGTAGATGCAAGTCTACTTTCAAATTTTATATATATATATGCATAATCTTCAAGGTTAGTTCTTGTTTTCTCTCAAGTAACTGATCAACAAAGCTGCAAAATTAAAAATGTGGACCAGGAATTAAAGTAGAAACAAATATTCTTGGTTGTTTTCTATTAATTTGGAGACTACAAAAAAGCAATGCTAATGGTAAATTTCCAGTGAAAATTACATACAATTGGAGATCAACCCATTTAGATTGCTGCATGCTTTTAAATTATGTGATTGCTTTCCAGACATTTTCATTACCTCTTGAAAATAACGAAGCAAATAATAGATGCTTCCCCTTTTAATTGAGTATTATCATTGAACCCCTAGAAACACAATATTTCCAGAATTTCCAAATACTCTCAGACACAAGGTGTGATTTTTGGGGTTATCATGCACAGAGTCAGGAGATGACCTTGACAATCCTTGTAGGTCTGTTGTGACTCAGGATATCCTCTGATTCTATGAAAATTTGTGGTGCCACTAGTTGTAGACAGCTGCCACTTGTGTGATGTTCCAGATCACCCCTCGTTTGTTTTCCATTTAAAAGAGAACTGGAGTGATCTTTGATACTGCCTTGAAGGATGCCAGTGAAGAGAATTAATCAGAGTGAGATGGGAGTGAACCATACAAAATCTCTCCACATCTGAAGAAAAAGGAAAAAGAAAATGAGAAAAGGTCAAAATCCTTTTGACTACTTTTTGCATTATGGATATTTTCACCTTTTTACTTTTTTCTTTTCAATCTTTTCTGCTATTGTAATTAAGAGCTAAAAATATTTCTTGAGGTGCTGTTTCCACGGAAGTTGCAGTACTTCGAAATACTGCTTGGTCACAGTGAAGTAATGACAAAAGAAAGAACAAAACTTTTTGTCTACATCTTACCTGGAATCTTTTCTCTTGCATAGAGGCAGAGAACCTGTGTGGGACCAGGGAAGAGGTGAAACCTTTGGGCTGTTACATTTCATCCACCTGTGTCATTTTGATGGAAGGGGCTGGCCATGCAATAGCGAGGGTGATGCTGGGTAGATTGTTTTAGTTAACTCTCTTCCCACATTAGTAGAGATGTACACAGAAAAACGTATGTCCTGTTCCTTTCCCTTGAACAGTGCATCACCCAATAAACCCTTTTCAGACCCAAGCACAACCAGAGAGGAGTTTAGAGAAGAAAATCCTCCTTTTAGTCCACAAAGCTGGTATCCCTAATAACATTTTACTCAGTGGAGACAGCCCAGCACCAATGTTCTGATTATTAAATAGCTAGTGATTAAGGGCAGGCTGGGAGAGAGGATGCAGGAATTTATTAAAGCTTAACAAAGAATTGTGATGGCCAGTAAATATCATTTATCATCATTATAGGCTATCTTAGATCACAATTTGCTCAGCCTTACACTTTCCAGAGCTGGGTTTCAAAAGAGGTGCAGTCACATATATCAAGTGAACCCCATTAATGCATATAAAAGGTACAGAGAAAGAATATATCTTGCCAAAGAAACAAAAGGCACATGATCACTTGTAAGGAGAGGAAAAGTCTGAAGATTATAAAGAATGCATAACAATGTTCCTTCTGTAGTACCTGCTTGTACATTCTGTCTAACTTAACCAATGTTCTGTTGTATATAGGAGGATAAATTCCAAGTGCAAGCTTGCTGAAATGGATTTGCATTCTGAGCTGTGGGATTAATTTAATCTGTCTTTATGGAGTATATCAGTGCTCTTAAATTGATAATAAATGGTAGGCAACCTACCAACAGATTTTTCCATGTTGATCTCTGCATGATATTTAAGGAAGAGAACATGAAATGGGAATCTTTATCTGCCATTATTACAGTTGCTTTAGTCATTATGTAGGGAGTGTGGAATTACATGCATTGAATTACAATTTTAAGGATTAAACCAAGCTGGAGGGCCCAATTCTGACACACAGCTGAGCACCCACACTCACCAGTTGAAGATAAAGGCTAAACCAGGCCAGAATCCAGCAGAGACTGCTGAGGATTAGATCCCAGGTAGATCCTCTCACAGATAACAGTCAGACTCTTGTGAGCTTCCCACTCACGGTGCATCCTCACTGGCAAATCCTATGTGGGAACAGTGCTTTTGGCTCTGTTCTTCCCACAGCAGGGGAAATTACTCTGCCATTGCAGAGAATAAAAACAAGTAGCCTGAGACAAATGCCCAGTAGACAGCACACGGTGACAGTGGTTTTCATTGCGCCGTGCTGAACAACAAACTAACTTTATTAACAGGAATTTACTTTTTGAAGCTACTTTAAAGGACTGCTTTCTCATGTTATTATATGCATTGTGTTTGTCAAAAGAACAATGAAGATAGCTGTCTGATTCTGGTCTCTTAATGTTGTTTAGACTTTATATGAAATGTTTGAGCTTTGCTGTCTTAATCTGACGGACATTTATAGGTGTTCTAAAAATCAGTAGATGGGTACATCGTATTACAGTCTGTTTACTAAAGGGAAACTGCCCCAAAGCGATGATTTAGATACAATTTACCCTAAAAACACACATGGCACTCCCTTCTCTCTAAAAATATATAGGAGTATATATGGGTTGTACCTGTTTGTCTGAATTTTGCATAGCAACTTTTAATCATGGTGTTGAAAATCTAAGTCTGCTCTGTTTTTTCCTAAAGTGTGTGGTGTGTTTTTTTTCTTTTTTTCTTTCTTCTTTTTTTTTACAAGCCTATGGAAAGGAAACAAAATCCAAACTATGAAATAAGTTTGTGATGATGAGGCAGGTCCAACATGAAGCCAATGTGTCAGTGCAGAACTATCTCACAATCAAGGACAAGAATAGATTTCAGTGAAGCTCAGACCCATAAGCAAAATCCATCAAACAGCACCTGATCAATGTGTGCTCTTCTATAAGAGTATATCAGGATGTAATTGTTGCTATATATAAGTCCCATTTTCTGTCAGTACTTCTATCAAATCTGTATTTACAAAGAGGGAAGGTAAATTCTCAAGTGCCATACATGACAATCCTTTCTTCATTCCATCAGTCCTATTAATGAGCCTCTCTGAAAGAAACATGGTATTACATTTTTTCCCTGTGGGTGAAACAGCTAGTGGCAATTAATGCTTAATTTGTAGTGGATTTTCAGTTCTCATTATGCTTTCTTTGGGCATACTTGTGTTTCAGGAAAAGCTGGATTTGGAGTTTATTTTGTTGATACAGAGCAGTGAATAAAAACAACTTCTGCAGGAGTATTTAATGGAAAACTTTAGCATTGCCTGGTGGGACAGTGGTTTGAAGGAGTTGAAGAATGTTTCCACACTCTCAGAAAATTATGATTCTTAATGTTCCGGGCAATCTTGTCTCACAGAGGGTGAAATTATACCAATATTGCTTTCTCTTTAGATAACCAAAATGACTCAAACATCTTGAGTCATTAACATCTCCTAGCTGCTCAAGTAAGCTAGCAATGGAATGTAGATAACATCTAGGGATTAACATTGTTCCTGGAGAATGGTAGGGATTGCAAACAGAGCCCAAAATAACTGCTTTTTTTCCCAAATCCTGATATGCTTTGTGAGATGCAGAAAGCAGTACCCAATCTTGCTTCTCAGGGAGGGCCATCTGTGTCCCTTTCCAGGCAGGGATGTTGCAGTAATGAACAGATTTGTAGTGTGTCATTACAAAGTGCTCAGTGTGAACAATATCTGACTGCTTCTGCTTACAGTTATTTTTTAAAATTGACCTGGAAGATGACATTCTTGATGGTGTAATCTGAAGTTGTTGCAAGCTTTGGTCACATGACAGTCAATGAAATAATCCTGCTTAGGCAATGTTAAATTTATCCTGATTATGGGTTTGGCCATGACATGATATGCCTTAAAGCTGCTCAGCACCATGGGTACACTACTGACTGTGCTGTCCTGTGGAAGAACCTGGCCACCCACTGTCCCACAGGTTTGGAGCTTGACAGGGGACATGGAGAGTGAAAGAAAAGCTGGGTGTGAGTTGTGGTATGTGAGATGAGGTGTGAAATGTGACATGTGTCATGGGAGCTTGGTGGGTGAGGTGAGGAATTAGCTGGAGAACATGGAGTTCTGCCTGAGGATGGATGAGGAGCCAACAGAGAACTTATGGGATAGGATTCAAGGGAAGATGTGTAAATGTGACATTATAGTGGATGTTGCCTCTAGGCCACCTGACAGGAAGAACAAGTGGATGAGGTTTGCTAAACGTAGGCAAAACACAAATTCAGTGAAGGCAGGAAGAATGAAGTTTGAATACCTAGGAAAAAATAAGGAAGATGGACGGTACTTCCATCAGAAGCAAAACAGCAGCTGGCATGTGCTCACACATCTTGGAAATAAGATTACGAATGCTGGGCTCCAAGGTGAAGAAAGTTTTTGTTAAAAAAGACATGTACATGGCAGACACAGGCACATTGCAGCACAATAGGCTGGATGACGCAGCAAGTTTAGCACCATTTGGCTACTGTGGAATGGAAGAACATTCTCATTTCTAAATTAAGATGGATAATCCAGGTACATTTCCAGTCTGGTGGGGAAAGGGGTGCTTTATCCCTCACAGCCTTCCCCTCTGACCCTGCCTAATTACAGGAACCTACTTGAAAGCACACAGGTATTAAACTCCTCCAAGAAAAGGGACAAACACAACCTGAATTCCATCCCTCTATGACTGGCCCAGCCCATGAGGCTGAAGTTTAAAGAAGAAATTAATTGCTATGCACATAAATTCCAGTGAAAATTTCAACCCACTCAACATCATTGAAAGCAGGATTTTCTTAAGTGTGTGCTGGAGACCAGATGCTCCTTATAATCTGTGTTTATAATTACAGAAAAATAACAAGCAGAATGCAGCAGGGAGGGGGTTTAAGAGTTCCCCTAAATCAAAAGCAGGCATTTCTATCCACTACCAAATTCAGTGACACTAAAGCCCCTCTGCTGATGTACAAAGGTAGCACGGAAATTATACATGAGTTCTGCCTGTAGAAAACCGACATATTTTATGGATACAGGACTTTGCAGACGAAGGGGTTTTTTTCCTGAGGGGAAAAAAGCGGACAAAGTGCATACAACTTTAACTGTGTATTGTCTGTACGATACTGAAGATATATCTCTGCAGAAAAATATGCAGAGGGTTCAAACTATATCGGATTTTTCTGTAAACCTGTTGTTATTTTTTATAGTATCCATTCATTTATAGAACTACCTGTCTTGAGATATGCTGCACAATGTTATACAAGATGAAATTATTCCTGGGCTCACCATACAATGGGATAAGTCTTCTACTAAACAGAGAGTTCTGGTAAAGACTGAAACGAAGAGACAAAAGTTGATAAAGTGTGAAGATTTATATATTAAGGTGTCTTTGATTATTCCTCAAAGAGCAGGAGTGCACATTGCATTTTCCACAGAAATCGATCACAGGATCACTCTGTCACTCTAAAACCTCATCTGAAGAACTTTCCCAAACTCAGCAGATTTGCAAGCAGAATAAATTCAATGTCCTTTTTTAAAAAAAGAAGTTCCAAATCTTATCTTGGTATAAACACCACTGACACTCAGAATTGTCATGCATTATTAATAACACAGTCTAGGAATCAAAATAGATCCCACAAAGCTCCTACTCAGGTATATAAGTGCCTCAATATCCTTGTTAGTTAAAAAGAGTACATTTTTAATTTTATCAGGAAAATGGCTATATTTTTGCAATTAATAATTCTTGCCATGAGCAAGCCATAAATATAAACAGGATGGAAACTACCTAAGTAAATATGTATGTACATACACAAATGGTGTTTGATGACACAGTGCTAGACAATGTTCCTTGGTACTTAGTCAGCAAATTATTGTCAAAGTGACTTTGTTTTTTCATTGTCAATTTCCCACCTTGGTATGTGGCTCAAGGTTTGAGAATGTGTTGATCTTTGCTAAGAGAACACTTGAATTGTTTAAATCAAATATTGTGTCTGACATGATTTGAAGTGTGCCTTCATCTTTAATGGCATCTCTAGTAAACTTGACATCTTGATTTTTGAGACTTTTTCAGAGAAACTTCAGCTTCCCTGGGGAAAGATGCAGAATCAAAGTTTGGTTCCAGCTGTCATGTAGCTTATTGAAAACCAGAAATTTATTTCAGTGTAAAAAATAAAATAAACTGAACCAGAGTCAGGCCTCAAGGGTTTCCCTTGGCTCATGGTGGTTAGGAGGCACTAAGAGACAAGGTAACTTTATTCAGGAGAGAATCTGTAAGGGTGGGATAGTTTTGGCTGGGATGGAGTTAACATCCTTCACAGTAGCTATTGTGGGTCTCTGTGTTGATTTGTGCTAGAAACATGTGGCTTCCCTGCCCATAGAAAGCAGCAAATGAATTCCTTGTCTTGCTTTGCTTGTGTGCATGGCTCTTGCTGTACCCATTAAACTGTCTTTATCTCAATAAAAAAGTTTTCTCACTTTTATTCTTCTAATTTTCTCCCCTATCCCAGTGCAAGAGGAGGTGGAAAGAGCAAACAGCTCCATGGTCCTCAGTTGGCTTAAACCGTGACAGAGAGAAAAGCAAACTTTCAGCTTGTAGTAGTGGAGTGGATCAGATACATTCATTAAATAACAATCCAGTCACAGGGCAGCAATTAAATACTCTGTGGCTTTAGGCTTGAGCTGTATGAAAATTTTCACATAGAAAAGCCCTCTTCAGAAATTAGGTCATTACAAAAGAATGGATGGAAAATTCAGCTTCTGAGGTTGTTCAGGAGATTTTTGGGCTTCATTTCTCTTTGAATAAATGTAAAGAATATTTTACAGACCAGGTTAGATCTTTATCTTTCATTCTTCAGACTTGTTGAAAAAAAATGCCCTGCTATGAAAGTGGAAACTGTCTGACAATGGAAATTCAGAAGATGAAAAGGCAATATCCCGTTTTTCAAACACTTGTTATGAATCCTGATTTCAGGCTATCTGGATTATATATTTCAACCTTTTCCATCCCTGATTTCTACAAATATATGAATACTGTCATGAATTTATTTCCATGCTCAGAAAGATTTAGTAAAATAAACTACCCAGCTTTGAGCACTGTCTTGCAGAATTAAAGGCAAAATCAATAGGGAATTAAAACTCTCTAGCAGTGTGAGGAAATATAGGAATTCTCTTCAGCTGAAGATAAGATATGATACATTTCACCTTGGGGAGCTTGTTAGCATTAATTTTTCTGAATTAAAAGCTTGTTAGCATTAAGAATTTTTGATAGTATTAAATGTACTTAATGTACTGAATGTTCCTTCACATGGAAAACAGCAGAAACCTTATTTTGCACTGTAACCTGCAGCTCTTTTTCCAGCAGCACATGATGTAAAGTGTTATACACAGTATAAGATGACTGGATTTTAACCAATAAATTAATGGGACTTCCCAGACATGCATGGAACAAGGTGTGGCTATTACAGGGTTATACCCAGAGGCACTGCTGTGGAGGTGAAGAATGTAATTTCAAGAGGTACAAAGGACCAACTGCAATGGCTTAGCCAGCAGGCAAAATATATCAAAATACACACCTGAAGGGTTGCAGGGAACTCCTCTTTCATTGTGTGTTCAGCCCAATCTCCTCTTGTCCAACACTACTGTCTTTCACTTGCTTACCACTGGCAACCCATAAATAACTGCTTAGACTTGGGGGCCCCATTTAATAATGCAATAGAAGGATGTTTTCTGTCATCTACATGGGCACCCTATGGCACTTGGTTAAATTCTGCCTTTCCTTGAGTCTGAGGAGAGCTTGGGAAGGTCTAATGTTTTGGCTGGGCATTTCAGTATTCACTTTTGTATTTCAGAAATGTTTTTTCTCCACCGTGTCTGTGCCAAATGCCACTCTCAAAATCTCACTGCTTAGTCCAGAAGGATTGATTTCACACTACAATCACAGTCTGCTGATTAAATCCATCCATCTTCAGAGAGAACAGAAAAGCTCAGATGAGTTCAGGCCCTAGACAGCATGAAGCCGTGGCCTGCCTCAAGTTTGTAAATTCAAAACTCCTTCATTTCTTTTGAGGGATTCTGTGACAGGTTAACTCTGCCAGATGCTTGCACTCTGGGAGGGAAGAGCTGAAGCCACAGTCAGCAGTGAGAAGCAAATCACTTTCACATCTTTTCCCATATTAGGCCATTAAAACAAGAAACAAGAAGATTTTTTTCTTGGTTTGAAGTTATTTCTGCATGCAGAGGGGTCTGTAGGAGGAATGGCCAGACAGGTCTAGTACACTCCTGATCAATGGAACAAAGAGGACCCCAGCAAAAGCTGTATGGCGTTGTAACAGGGAGGACAATGTGTCACAGTCCCTATTTTCAGGGAAATCTGATTACATTTTGTCTTATTATGTTAATAGCCTGAACTAATGCACATAGACAAGGGCTTTTTCAGCAAGAATCTACCTCAGACAAAGGATACAAGGTATTTTCTACTCTAAAAGGCAGACAGATCAAATATTCTGTGTTCCTTGTTGGACACTTGTTAGCACAACAGAAAACTTAGAATTCCCCAGCACACGTGAGCAAGGTCTACACAAGGTCCCACCAGCTCACCCTATGACACATCTGAAGTAAGAAATACAAATATAAATCAAATAACTATAAGTGCCTGTGGGTTGACATTTGTGTTGCTATTTCTTGAATGGAATCATTAATTTAACAGAAGCCCCAACAGAAAATCAGCAATTTACAGAAAGTGTATATCCTCTTGCATGAAAAAAAAGACTCTTGAGGACAGCAGAAAGCCTATAGTTCCAGGTAGAGACAATTAAAAATCTGAAAAACAGAGTTGTCTTTAATGTCTTTTTCTCTTCCTATAGACAAGGCAAATAACACAGGCATCTGTTTCCTAAAATCCAGGGCCAAAGATTAGGGAACTTTTTCTTACATCTTCCTTTCTAGATGAGAAGAATAATCTGTTAAACCTATAACCTTTGGGAATGAGTTATTCTTGCTGTCCATTTGATAGATCTATGCAGAAATGTTCTTTCAGAATATAACACAACTGGATCCAACTGTCCAAGGCATTTCTACACAAAAAAAAGAAAGCAAAGGGCTCTGGAGGAGAAAACAAGTTAATTTTCAATGCATCAGCTTTTTCTCAGTAAAAAAATGTAATAGATATTGTTTAAAATCTGGCAGTTTTAAAGATCTTACAATATCTGATCTTATAGGAGAAATCAATTACAAAAACTCAATTTAAGGAAGTAATTATTAAAATTCTACTTACCACAAAGTAATTCATTACAAGAATATCTCCCTCCTTTGCCTGTAATTATAGCTAATGATCAGGGACGGAATGGCTGATAGTGTACTTTCTGTCCTTTCTCTTTTTGGACTGTTTCCACCAAGAAAGAAATTTTATTTTGTTTTAAAAGATGATTTGGTGACAATGGATTAAACATCAATTCCCGTTTCCAGATATGTTTTGTTTCTTCTCTATTTAATTTTTAGGAAATTCTGTTATGGGATGTGTGAGAAAGCTGAAAGATACCATTTTAACTCCTTCATATCCCTCTGTTTAATGAGCTAACTATTAATTTCCTTTCTCTTTTAGTCTGACAGCAGTTCCCCAAAGTTACTTCTTTTGTGATTTCTCCCTGAATTTGGTGACAACTTCAAAAACACCTGGAGAGTTCCAGATTTGTCTTTGATGGGGGTTGTGATAAAACTGTGTGGGCAAGAGAGTTTTCTCTAATGGCATGAAAGCGACTGTGTACCCTCTTCATGGCATGGCAAGAGAGAGCATTTTCTTGTATAGGAGAGGGCTAGTTGAAGATCTACTTATATCCACAGGGAGGCTTTTGTGTTTCTTGGCTAAAAAGTTATTTAAAAAATTATTTCTGCAATTATTTCTTGCAGTTAGGTAACCTGTCTTGTCCTACGCTGGGTGGGTTCTGTAGGAGAAGTTTTTTGTACAAGTGTTAGCATGACAAGAGAGGCTGGAGAGGTATTATAATGCATAGCTTATCTTTGTTTTCCCAAACATAACATACTGCAAATGCAAGACCTGTGGCATATTTCAAAACAAGCAAGTTCAAAAAACACACACAAGTAAATATGAGCTCTTTTGATAAGCTTCTCTTTGTTAAGACATAATTTCAGCATTTTTATACATCTGCAAAGTAGCACAACATACATTTTTCTCTTTTTTTAATCAGACCTGAGACTCTCATGTAAACATCTGATCTCAGTAGAAACAAACAAACAAACACAACCTGCTGAAAGAGACAGAGCTGACAATACCAGGTACAGTAAACTTGAGAACACAGAAAATTCAACTCCCTTGACCTCAATACACTCTCTCCTTGGAAACACTGTGTTTGTGAATGCGTGTGTGCACAGATGAACACAAATTTGCACAAGGAAATGTGTTCAGCTGCTTGAAAAACTTGCAGTATTTGTCTTATGAGTATGCAGGCTGCAGTCTGAAAGCTGAGGAATGTCATCATGTTGTTTAAGCTGAAGTTTAACTGCTCTTACATATTTGGTGGGTGAGAAAGCTGAAGAAGACAGAGGTTAGTTACCTCCAGACACAAAATGTGCTGCCACTTCAGACAGAGACATAAAATTGCCAAGCAAAGCAAATACATACATCAAAACAGAGCCCAAGGAGGCCTTTGTGGAAGTCAAAGCTTCCCCTGGACTATGAAGCCTTGAGTTTCGATCAGCATTTGTGAGGAGGAGAGGTCCAGGGGCTAAACACACAGCTGGGAGTAGGATGGGAGCAGTGGGAACAGAGAACACTTTGGGCACCAAACTGAGCCAGGAGTGTTTGTGCAGCCAGCATGTCCTGGAAAAGGGTCTTGAGAGGAGCTCTGAAAAGCCATCTCTGGATTGCAAACACTAAAGGCTTAGGGAAAGGGAGACCTCAGCCCAAAACTTCAGTAGAGGAGAGGGGAAGATGACGTGAAAATATGTCCCTTCAAGGGTCTGTGTGAACTCACAGCAGTTTTGCATATACACAATTTCTTTTTCTCCACATCCAAACACAGAGCAATTCAGCATGTATTTGAGCTTTGTAGCTTTCTTCGAGTACAATACCCAGTTCAAATTTTGGCTTTGTCTATTACCATTTTCTAAGTAAAGAACAGAGAATACAAGGAGATTCTTCTTTCATCAAAACTACATTTGTTAGCCTCAAAAGGAAAAGTGTCAGAAAGGAACAAAGTGACACATTTTTTTCTTTATCAACATATTGAATATCCTAAATTAGTTTTAATTGTTGTGCAAACTTTTCTTATTCTAACTTTGCATTGCCCTTCCACATTGACAAAATATAGGCAGCCTCAGGCTGAAATGGCCAAAGAGTTCAAAGCTTGATCAGTCCATCTCCAGATACTGACAATGTCAGATTAATTATCTTCAAACTAATAGATGAAATGAGTTCAATAACATTTACTGTACCATTCAGGCATTACTCATTCTTCATCAATCTCTTTTTGCCACCTGAATTGCAATTGCTGCTTGGCTAATAAATGAAGAAGTTGCTCCTATTAAATGAATTAACTTTTCAGGCACTTATTAAAGTGACAAATTACTAGCTTGGAAGATAATGAATCTACCTGAAATATTAAAGGAGGGAAAGATTGATTTCCAGCTGTTCCTTTAATCTACATTTACTTTTAGAGTGGGCAAACCCTGTAGATCGGTCAGGAGAGCAACAGGAGGTGTTGAAAATATTTTTGGATGACATTGGCCAGAGACAGCACAATAGAAAACAAAAGGAGGTTAATACGAAGTGTTTATAGAGTGAGGTTTTGGAAAAACAAGAGAATGTGTTGCTAGGGTTACACTAAGTTCACCTAGTATCCTTCTGCAGCATATAGAGAAACAATGTGATTAGAAACCAATCCTGCATCTGCAGTCAAATGGTCTCAAGAAGCCCTTGGAGATGCTTTGAGTACTAAGGATGTTTAGATGGACTATCATTTTCCTCTAGGACCTCATTATTTATTGCATCTATTACTGTTAAATGTACTGCAAAAACATTGATGGCCCCAGGCAAGTGCTGTATTGAATTACTTTGGTTGATAATTCCTTTCTGAAAAGCCCTGCAAACGAAACAGATAACTCAGGCAGAGAAGTGCTATCATTCCCTATATTACAGTGGAGAGGAGAGCTATTCAGGGTGCCAAAGATATTAACTCAAAAGAACTAAGGTTGCACCTGGAAACTTTATATCACTCATTGAAGGCCATTCCAAATATCAAAGATCATATCTCCTTTATTCATTTAATTATTTAGTTTTTCTCTGTGTCCCTTGGTTTATCAGTTACAGTTATCAGTTATTGCTGTCACCAGGATCCTTCCCTTGGACAGAAGAATTGAGGCTTCCCCTTCCAACCTGCTGTTAGTGAATTCCACTGGGAGATGCAGCAGCTGATTACAAGAGAAACCTCTTTTTTTTTGCTCTTCCTTCATGAATCTCCTGCTGCAGGTCCAGCAAAGGGTAACAAAGATGGTGAGGGGCCTGGAGCACCTCTCTTATGAGGAACAACTGCAGGAACTGAGCCTGTTCAGCCTTAGGAGAGGTGACTGAGAGGGGACCTCATTAACGTCTATAAATATCTGAAGGGAGGTGTCATGAGGATGGAGCCAGGCTCTGCTCACTGGTGCCAAGCAATAGCATGAGGGGAAATGGGCAGAAAATGGAACAGAGGAAGTTCCATTTGAACATGAGGAAGAACATCTTTAACATTCATAATGCATGTTAAACATGCATGCAATATGCATGACCGAGCACTGGAACACGTTACTCAGAAAGGTTGAGGAGTTTCCCCTCACGGGAAATATTCAAAAGCTGCCTGAACACAATCCTGAGTTAAGGTGCTCTAGGGGACCCTGCTTGAACAGGAAGGCTGGATTGGATGACCTCCATCCAGTGTTCCCGTCCAACCTTACCTGTTCTGTGATTTGGTGGTTATAAGCCAAATTTGGTTGTTGTTTTAATGTTTAGTTAGAGAAATGAGAGTCAGTTGTAAGTAACAGAGAGTGCTATGAAGTCATTACAGGCACTCTAGAAAAATTTGAAACAGAAATGTATCTTTTAGACCATAACCATATGAAATGTGAATAGCCAGTTTTGCATACAGATGTATATTTCAATGCCATTACCAAGCTGTAACACTGCATCAGTAGCCTCTTCTATAAATAATAGCATAGTTAATTGCTAAAATATGGCACCCCTAATGCTTATAAGACTATCAGAGTTGGGCTTAAAAATATTCAAAGGCTGCTTTCCTATACCAGGTACTGTAAAATTTTCAGAGAATTAGTTTTTATGATCTTAGTTTTTATCAGATGGAAGTATCCAGGAATTGTCTATATATAATCCTGGGCCATGTGCTCCAGGATAACCCTGGAGCACATGGCAGGGAGGGAGGTTGGAGCAGATGAACCACTGTGGTCCCTCCCAACTTCACCCCTTCTATGGTTCTGTGACTTCTACTGCAATAAACTGCAATTTTGCAAATTGATTTGACTTAGAGAAATAAGCAGCAAAATCAGATGGTCCTTTAAGAAAAAAGGATTCTGCTCTTGAAGACAGGGAATGAGGATGAACTTCAGCACTGAATGATGGTTTATTGAAAAAAGTTGGTGTGTCATGTCAACCTCCCTACCTCCCACTTCTTGATGGTGTATGTCTAGCCTGTCTCCCTAGAGCCACATGGACTTTTGACTCTTGCTTAATAGGATTGATGAGGATGTAGCCCCCACATCCTGTCAATGCAGGCGTTGACATTCCACTGCAAACCTCAAATAGCTGTAAATATATGGAGAAAGCTCTTTTCTCTGTCACACATGACAGTCTGAAAGTTGCCTTGTCTGCATCTGTACTTAAGTCACAGAAGAGTTCTGACAACCAAATATTAGAGATCCTGCAAGATGCCTAAGAGAGACATTTCAGCATTTTACTGGAGTGTATGTCTCAGTGATGAGACATGGTAGGACAGCAGACCTTGCAGTGATAAATGCCAGCCAGTGCCTGGATGCAGGCAAGCATCTTGCCTTGCCTCTCTTAGCTCTTCCCACAGGATTCAGACCATAGTCATACACCATGCGTGTAGGGGTATATAAAATATAAGAGCTTCCAATTCACTGAGGTTATCACACAAAAAAACTTTTCTGCTCAAGGGGGGTAATAAGTAACAGGGAAGTGATGAAAAACCCCATCCAGAGGCACATACTGGTTGGGTAATTCATAACAGAGACAATGGCAAAGACCCAACTCTCAAGTCACAAATTGATCACTTGGCAACTGCTAAGGGGATAATGAGATGGACTTGAGGATTTTTTATATTTGAGGGAGGCCATGTAAGGGTTCCCTCTGTCTCTGTGTGTATCTCTGGAATACATGCTCAGCCTTGCTATTGGTTGAATTTGCAAACAGGAAAACAACAGCCATATCCATCAACCTGGGACAGAAGGAGCACTGGCTCTCCAGCCACACAAGGCTGGTGTCCAGCAGCTGGGCAAGACAAATCCCTGAGTCCTGGTTCCTACCAGAGGTAGGATACCTTATCCCATAATGGAGAAAGCTGCTTCCTTGCCGCAGAGTCCATCCAGCCATCCTTTCTCTAGTGGGATTGGAGAATTCCCAGGCAGACAAAAACATATGGTATTTCCAGACACTATGGTCATATCCTCCTATGGAAAGTATTTTTTCCCTTTCTGACACCTCCAGTGACAGAGGTGCACAAGCAACTCTGGCAAAAAACCCTACGCTCACTGCCTGTTCTGAGGTCTCTGTGCAAGAGGGGTTAGTTCTGCAGGTCATCTGTTGGAAATCAAGCTCACTGGGGGAAAAGATCCTATAAGCTCTCCAGTCTGGCAAATCTCTGGGTGGAAATTGCCTTTTAGTCTACGTTTTCACAGTATCTGATGAAACGCTGTCCCAGGCTTGGTTGCTGTGACAGAACAAATGCAGTGGATGACAACACTAACTGAGCAGTGAACAGGTACACAAAATTATCATCTCCCCAGCATATTTATTTATTCTATGATGCTTTTGTTATCTGTGAGATGTCCTTTTCTTTCCCTTCTCACTCACTGAAGTTATCAACAGCTTCGGTTTTTGGGTCATTTATTGACCTTCCAGAACAGAAAAAGATAAGCAGAGAAGCTTGAACGGCATAGAAATGAGAATAGGGACTACTTCCTTTAGTCCCTGACAAAAGCATATGTAATTGGTGGAGTTGAGAAATTAAGCTTAGGATGCAGATGAATCAACAAGAGCTAAAAATAAATTGTCCTTTGCTATTTGCACTATTGACACTGAGAACTAAATACATAACCTCCAGGGAAAAGCCAATAAATCTAGTTGTACCTAAATAGATCCAACCCAAAAATAAATTACCTGAAGAGAAGGCATCTCTCCCCTAAACCCAACACTGGTGTGATTCACACTGCCTTTCCTATGAGCAGAATCCCAATATGTAATGGTCTTCTTTGAATTTTATATTCACTAAAAAGCATTTGCTTAATTATGGCACCCTCCAGTTTCCAGAAGGACAGGCTGGATCACATCTCAGACTTGATCCTGATCACCCTTAATTTCATATTTTTCACACCTGCTTTTTTTCTCTCTTCTTGCTGAAGTTCAGATGCTGTTGTGCAGATAGTCAAGATTAGAGAGTCAAAATTTCTTTAAGCATTCATTTAACATTACAGTCTATCAGCATAATTTCCCTTGCTTCATTGAGAAGTTAATCTGATTGGACATATCTTACCTTTATTATTTTTACCAGAGTTTCTTTCCTGCAATATGCTGCTGTACTGGTGGTGAAAGTGATTTTTGCATGAGATACATAATATGCCTTGATACTGAGGATTAAAGCTTCCATAGATGCCTTCTGTATAGGAAAGGTTTCATAACTTGAGCTAGAGTCACAGCATCCTGTCTGCATTTTAAATGCAGAGCTAAGTTTGTATTTTGATCAGAATATTAATTAAACACATCAAAATAAGTAAACATTAAGCCCTGTCATTTCAAAATTAATATGGAATTAATTTTGAGTTAGCAGGGTACTTAGGTATGTTTGGTTAAGGCAAAGGACTGGAAGTGTTTAGACTGGTCCTTTTGCCATTCCTGAAGTAAGAAAGGTGGTTGGAATTAGTTCACTACCATCATCTTCTGACACCATTTGATACAATTCATTAAAGAAAGGAAGCCTTTCAATTTTAGCATAGGGAAGAGGTACAAGCTGGTCATGTAGATGTGTCGTGTCTAGAGAGGCATCTCTGAATGGAAAAGCTCTCCATGTAGGTAATGTTTATGCAAAAGGCTGATTCCTGTTTCTTTGGGTCTGAGATAAGAAACCATGTTTGCCATCTAACATGTACAGAGGGAGACAATATCTACTTTTCTATAGAATGAGTCCAGAGAACCAGCTTAGGTACTCTCTTGACATAGAGCCAAAGTCCAATCAGATTTAGTCTTTGAGATTCTTCCAGATTAAAGTTCTGTTAAAATGTACATGACTATTGAGCTGCTTGGACAGATCTGAAGATTTTCTAGAAGCACTTGATGGATTTTCCACGGTGTTTATACATCTTGCATTTGCGTCTGATAACGTAAACTTCTCTCACAAATGCTCAGAAAAAAGCAGTGGTTGGGTGTTCCCACTTGACTGAAGAAAAAAAGTCAGTTTCAGTTACACAGATATGGATATTATAATTAAAAACAGTACTAGAAACCAAACCAGTCAAATTTTCCTGTGTGAGCAAGCCATAGGAAGCAGTTCAGTTTACATGATGGATGCTAGATTTTAACTCACAGCAAGCAGGAGAACAGGGAATAATTACACTAAATAAAATTGTCAATAGATTTTTTTTTTCTGTTAGTGTTTGGAATAGGAAAAGAAAAAAATAAGTCACAATGTAATCTGAATGAATACTACATGAATAATACTCCATGAGATTTATTATCAGCTAAAACAACAAAAAAATAACCTTCCTGGAGAAAAACAGATGAGAATGTGCCAACACAGAGAAGGTTAGGAGGAAGCAGAAAAACCCCAAACAGTCTTATTGGCACATGTAAATGGTGAATTTGATCACTAGCCTAGATTTTCTACCTTTTTTTTTTTTTTTTAATTTTTTTTTTTTTTTTTTTGAAATGACACATTACCTTTCTACAGGAGTTTTTCCTCTAAACCTCTTCATCTAACTAAATGTCAGCCCCCAGGCTTGAAGGAAATCTCATTCAGAATCTGCATGTTGGACCAGATCCTAAACTGTAAATTATTATGCCCAAGCAGACACAAGGCAGATCAGTCACATCTCCTTTTATGCTGGTTTTGAAGCTGCTGGAAGCAGACATCAAGGAGTACGATGTCGGTGTGCTCATTGTACAAGGTTTCTGGCTCCAAAAGTGTTTGCTCATGAACAGGATTTTGGTGAAGAGAATGAGTGCATAGAAGTGCTTAGGATCAGTCTCCAAGGCAGTAAAATGCATATCCCTCATGTGGAGATACTGTGTGAATAAATGCAGTAGTCTTTGCCAAGCACTCCAAGAGGCTTTCTAAAATGATCACTGTTAGAGCAAATAATGGGCTCTGGGGCATCTGTACCATCAGAGTAATACCTGTGAGCACTTTGGTAAAGATGGAGGGTGTTAGAAAACCCTTCCAGTCCCTGATCCGATGGCTGAGTCCCACATTTCTTTTCAAGGTTTAGTCCTTTTCCCCTGTACACCAAAGAAAGGCTTTGTGTCCTTGGGAAAGACACAATAGTTTATTCCCTGAAAGAGGACACCAGCCTGAGTGATTATTCATTTTAGTTCACATTCCCTGCAGTTGGTTTTCATACACAAAACACAGACAAGACATAGACCGGTGCTGTGGTCTATGGGTATGGCATTATATACTCTATCTGTCCTCTTCTGTAGGAGTAGGTTGTAAAACTGACTTGCACTGTTCTGGAGACAGCTCTCCTAGGCTTTTCAAAGGATCCCACCACCTGGTTGAGGCCTTTGGCCTTTTTTCTTGAAGGATTTTTGAACTCTGGCAGATGAAAGCAATTCTCTGTTTGCAGAACTGACAAGAGTCTGCTCTATGCTGAGGGTGTTCTAAAATTAAGGATTTGCTCTGAGCTTGAAGCTGCTAGATAGGCTCCAAATTAATGTTTAAGAAAAAAACCCAACAAAACCAAACAAAACCTCACACTGCACAACTGTGCTTTCACATAGAAAACCCACATTTTTCTAGGTGTACCTTTTTTTTCTGTTAAGTAGTACTTTACTCAGAGAGAGTGCTGCACAAATTCCTTAAACCAACCCAAACTATCTGTTTTATTTTTGATATCTATCTTCTGTAACTATGAGATCTGCCTTCACAGGTTTTATTAGAAAATGTATTTTGTTTTAAGATGATGTGTGTGAATGTGAGTTCTTCTCCAGTTCTCTGCTAGCATTTACATTTCTTACCAGATGCTGACCCTATAGAAATATTTTAGCACTGCAGAATTACAACAAAAGCCTGAGAGATCGCTAAATACATTACCTACATAGCAGATGCAGAAAATAACCTATTAGGAAAAGCTCTTGAATTCTATGTTCTTCTTAACAATTAATAAAAGGAAATAAAGGTACTTATTTTTTGCTTTATTAAAATGCTCATGCAGTTGTTTTCTGCTTTGAGGTGCTGACAGTGAGTGGAGGATGAAGCTAACACAGTAATGTAAGATGCTAACTAGCATTGACTCATTAAGCTCCATTAAGAGTCATCCTTTAATATATTTATTAACTAAAACAATCAAAAAATATTAAGAATTAGAAGATAAAATAAAAGTAATATTTTTACAGGGAAATTTCTTGATTCTGTCAGACTGCATTAAGAGAAAGAGGGTAAACTGCTTGGATTTTAGCAAGAGAGAATGTTAAACCTTGATATCTGTAAACTTGCAGCTCTAGTGAGTTCTGGTTTCATTTGTGTCATAGTGTAATATCTTACATTTTCTTTTGGAAGGACTCCTGTGCTAAAAAATAGCTCCTGTGATGCACCACTGTCACCCCTCAGCTGGCTCACCAAGTTTGTTGGAGTTTTGTGACCATGTGGCATCCATATGGGATCTGCAGTGTCACAGTGGGAAGAGGGGAAGAATTGGGGCATAAAGCAAAGAAGCCACAAATCACAGATGTCATGGCAGCAACTGAGGAGAAAAAAACTTGGTGTGGAACTGAACTGAGGTGAAAAGTTCTGATATATAAAAGAGAAAATGCAGGTAAGACTCTCATCTGTATGATGATCCCTGCAATGTTGGCCACAATTCATGGTGAGAAAATGAATGCCAAAGGATTGGAACTTCACCAGAGGAAAAAAAAATAAATTGGAAAAACCTAATTGACTGAGATTAAAATCGAATCTTTCCTGTCTCAGTAGTGGCTTTACAGTCAGATCTCAGTTCAGCTGAGTTGCAAATAAAGAATCTAAATAAGAGGCACCAGCTGTCTGTAAATGTAAAACCTGCGAAGGGGTCAGGTGGCAGCAGTTTTTCTTTCTGACAACTCTGGTCACATTTACAGTAAAGCACCCAAAGGACTCAAATCAGCTGCTTTGTGTCACTGGAGGTGCCCTGAGGAAGTTGAAGCCGCCACACACCAGTGTCTGCCACGCCTGCCACGACACAGCCTCATGTGCCCTGGCTGATGGCTGGGGTGGATGGAGACTCCTGGGGGAGACAAAGATGTTTCACATGGATCAGACACCAAGAGTGAAGAAACTTAACTAGGACTCCCTAAAATAAGTCAGCTAAATTCACTTAGGATCTGCATGTATTTATGAAGTACTTGGGGCCTCCCTGTTTGCTGTTTGTTGTGGTTTATCTAGAAGAGCAATGTCATTTTCAGTTCAGAATTACTTTTTCAGCATAGGTCATAAGACAAACCTATCACTTGGAAGCTGGTCCAGTAAAAGCAGATTTTTGGAAGGGACTTTAAAGATTATGCAGTTCCAACCCCTCTGCCATGGTCAGGGACACCTTCCACTAGACCAAACCTTCCCTGGCTTCCTTTCCTGGATAACATACCTGTAGAGCCTTTCCTTTTATTCTCTGTGTCCCTTTCCAAATTCACTTCCAGCTTCACCTAGGCCTTATTCACCCTATCCCTCACAGCTGAACTTCATCTCTACTCTTCCCAGGTTACCTGTCCTTTCAATACCTGTTGTTTCTTGCCCTTTAGTTTGACCAGCATTTCCCTACTCAGCCATGCCAGTCTCCTGCCCTTCTTGCTTGATTTCTTGCTCCTGGGGATCATCAACTCTTGCATTCTATGGAAGACTTCCTTAAAAATCTGCCAGCTCTGTTCCACTGCCTTGACCTTGAGGGCAGTCTCTCTGAGGATCCCACTGATTGTCTCCCTGAAAAGCTGGCAGTCTGCTTTCCTAAACTTCAGGGGTGCAATTTGACCCCTTGCCTGACCCATAATCCCTCCCAGTGTCTTGTGCACCTCCTCACTGGGAGAGTGTGGGAAACTGAAAACACCCTGATGTAGCATAAGCACTACTTAGCAACAACCAAAACATCAGTGTGTTGTCAATAATATTCTCATATTAAAGCCAAAACAGAGCCCTGTACCAGCTGCTAAGAAAAAAATGAACACCACCCCAGATGAAAATCTGCAGTTTGGATGCTGAGTTTGAAGTATACACTGACAGGGCATCTGCACTGGAAAGGGAGTGGGAAAGCTTCTAATTCCCTGCTCAGCATCTGGACTGCTTCCTTAACAAGCTCCCCACTCTCTGAGTTAGAAACATTAAAAGCATCTTCTTTCTCTTTCTTTCATGTAATTCCCTTCCCTCCCTTACTTTTTCTCTGTTTCCTTCCAGCTTTCTCCATTAACATGAGATCCTGACTTCTGGCTGGATTGTGGAGGAGCTGTGGCTCTTTTCTCTACTATGAAAAATGGATATTTCCACAAACTTTTAAAAGCACAGCTGAGTAGATATCCATTACTGAATTCCTCCTCTAAGCACTGGTTTTCTCCTCAAAATGCCTATGAGGAGTGACTGGAGAATGGTGCACTCCGCTACAGCATCACTTCTCTTGCCATATGCTTCTCTTTTTGCTGCCAAATACAGGGCTACTGCTGTCACATGAAGCAGGCACAACATTTTTCAATTCCCAGGGAGGGCCTTCTTCTGGAAGAGATGGAAAAATTTCTCTGTGGCTGCAGAAATTTAATCTTTTAATTTTTTTTAACAAAATGCTCTTCTCCTACCCTGTGAACACAGGGAAGATATTTGTTTTACTGTTCATATAACTCTTTTAATTTCAGAAGTTTAAGAAAATCTATAAATAGAAGAGCTGAGGAAAATTGACAGGTCATAATATAAGGAAACCAAGCACTGATGAAACATAAAAGCCTCAAATGCCATCTCAATATGATCATACTGCTCTGCTTTGTAGCATCATTGATTGAATGCTGTGACAAAATGAAGCAAAAGGCTTATGTTTGTAGATGGTTTCTGCCTGAGGAAAGATCATGCCAGAAATCCTTCCACTGTAGGAAACATTAGTATCTCTTGCTTTCTTTTGAGTTACATTTGAAAAAATTCTAGAACATTGATGAAAGAAGTTGGATTTATTGTGGGGTGTTGGGTTGTTTGTTTGGGTTTTGGGGGTGGTGGTGGTGTTTTGTTTTGTTTTTCCACTCCGATTAAAAAATAAACTTCAAGCCAAGCAAACACTTTCTGTGAGCATTTTTGGTCTGTCAGTAAATGATATTTTAATTTTAAAACTTTTGACTGATCTTCAGTTCACTTAAAGCAAATCACATGGAGTGCTGCAGATGCACCAGATGTGGTATAGGCACAGAAAAACAAAGATAGGATTGAGGTTGATTATAGAGCACAAAGGTGTAAGCAAGAGTCATAGGAGCAGAAATAATGGTTTATTCTATGGCACTGGGCCTTCACTGATCCAGCCCTCAAAAATCCATAAGTGATAGGAGAAAAAAAAGGAGATAAAATCAAATTATATGAGGCAAGCTTTATAGGGAGAGGTAATAACTTCTATTCAATTGCCTGAGACATGGAAATAAAGCAGACATACATGGCCTTTTGATAAGTTCCTAGAGAAGCTTCAAATTTCCAAGTGGAACTCATGTGGACTACAACTGCCCAGTATTTCATATCAATATTTAGTCATCCCTGGATAGAGGTACTTTGTATCCAGGCAACCCAGAGGAGAGTGAGAAGAAGCTATATGATTTTGGTTGTTAGGTCCTAAGGAACAGTGAGCAGAACATTCTTGATTACCTGGATGATTCCTAATTTAGCTTGGGGGAAATTGAGGTTATGTTAATTCTTAGGGAGACTTTTAAGTTTCTTCAACTGACCATGATCAGGCTGATGGCAGTAGAAGGTTTGCTTAGCCCAATGTGCTTCAAAGCCAGTGGTTTCAGAGAGTCATATCACTAATGACTCTCTGGTACCACAGGTGGCCATGTGCTACCTCACCTCTAGGGGGAAGCTCACACTTCCTATGAGAAATGTTAACCAAAAACCTCAAAAGCAGATAAAAATTTTGGTTCTGAACCTGAGAAATGAAGCAAAAAGCTGCAGAGATGAGAGTGCAAGTTGAGTTGTGCATCAAAATGAATATCAAACCCTGCTGCATTATTCTATCACAAGAAAAGTAGCTTCAAAGAGGGCAACATGCTCAATTACTTTTTGTCGTGTCAGTCTTTTTCTTTTCTATCACCGCTTGTAAAACACTGCTGCTTGTGACCAAGAGCATCTCCATGTTTTTCAGACTGCTTGCAGTTCCTGGAAGGCAGCTAGTAATAAATCTCCCTGGCCTGATGCCCCCTCAGAAGGTTGCTTACAGTGTACAGAAGCAAGATGTAAGCAGAGAAGCAGGTGGACATGACTGTACATCTGGGGAAGCAATGGGCACTACCAGCTTTCACTGGGATTTGTATTCTAAAATCCTGTGTGAGCTTCATGAAACAGCCTTGAGACTGCAGAGGAATTCTTTAGAGAAATGAACAACAGAAAAAATAAAGTGGGGCAGAGCAGGATAGGGAGAGGGGATTTTGCTTGGTATAAAACCAATCTCTCTCCAATTTAAAGTAAGGCAACTTAGGTGACAAATAGTTATTTCAACACCCTGTGGGTCAAAAGATTTCTTGCTTGAATAAACTTGGAATCAAAAGACATTTAGGTTTGTCATTAGGAAGAAATTCCTCACAGAAAGGGCGATTGGATGTTGGAATGGACTGCCCAGGGAGGTGGTGGAGTCACCATCTCTGGAGATGTTTAAGGAAAGACTAGGTGTAGCACCCAGTGCCATGGTCCAGCTGACAAGGTGGTGTTTGGTGATAGGTTGGACTCAATGATCTCAAAGGTCTTTTCCAAACTAATTGATTCTGTGATTCTGTGACTGTTTCCATTCTGGGGTGTGTGTAGTTACGTAGCTAATCTGAAACGACGGTCCAAACTAGCACTATCCTTGTCAAAGGAAATGAGCTTACTGGGGTTTCCTCTCCACCTCTGCCTTGCATCTCTTTGGGCAGAAAATTCCTTTTCAGCTCTTTGAATGTTTCTAATATCCACACCTGGAAAATTATTGCCCATCAGCATATTTCAAAAGCTGGAGCAGAGGCCATCTCTATTCTGACACAATGTGAGGCTGATTTAAACTCACCAGCTGCTTTTTTCCAGACATGAAAGGACAGCCTGTGGAAACAGATGTTTACTGATTAAGATGCATAGAGATGCCTCAGTACAAACAAGAAAGAGGTTGTTGGACATCCTTCCTGTAATAAAATCCGAACAATAAAGTCCTCCGAGAACATGCAGAATTGGTTAAAAAGACTCAATGAGCATGCCCATGCCTTCAACCCTGTCAGCACCTGCTTGAACTTCTTATGCAAATAGCAAGGTAGCTGTGTCAAAATCTTTCAGCATTTTCTTCAGACAACAAGTGATAAGCATTTCCCACTGTAGCAAAATTATTTCTCCCTGCTCTCTGGCAACATCACCCTTGTGACAGCTGCAGATCAGTGGTGCCTCGTTCCAGGGCTTAGGTCTGTTGTTCAAATCAAGGCAAGACCTCATGTTTTTGCTTTCCTCCCAGCACAGTCATCTTTCCAGATGAGCCTGGGAAATTTCTGAAGTCTTGGTTTCCAACACAGCAGACGTCACTAGTCTCAGGGAATGCAGTTCCAGGTCTTTGCAGGGATGCTGAGCCATGCAGTGTGCAGTCTGAGCTGTGGGGCCCATGGTGTGCTTCATCCATTCCAGTATTTCAGCAGCAGAATGGTAAGATGTGAGGAAATGAGAGGGGCAAAGCTTGTGGATTCAAAGATGGGGGAACTGAGAAGGAAGGAAGGAAGGAAGGAAGGAAGGAAGGAAGGCAGGCAGGCAGTGCTGGTGTCAGGAGTTATCCTGTTCAACTCCCTTCTTCTAATGGGTTACTGACAACAATAATTTGTTCCATGGAAGAAAGTGCTTCTACTTTTTGTGTGTGATGGCCTGTGGCTTGATCCTTTGGAAGGCCATGTGTACATACTGTCAGATTTCCTGTGATTTATGACTCTAAATATGCCATTTCTGCATGCCCCAGCTGACAATTTGACAAGAATAGGAAGTTCTGGAAATAATTAGTCAGTGAGATAAAGACTGTAGCAATTATAATTAATAACAATGTGTCCTTCTTTAAACGTTGCACTCATCAGACTCTTCAAGTTCTGAATAAATCCTAATTAATTGTATCTCATGTCCACTCACCTTCCCACATGAGGTGATAATTATTGTCCCATTACAAAGAATTGACCTGAGATATTGAGAAGTGAAGATTCATGTCATCAGTAGAGGTGTCTAACAGATGGTGAGAAGGTTTTGCAAAGGTGCTGAGTGCCCATTTTCTTACCTTTAGGCCATGGGAACTGACTTAGCAAGCAAATGTCAAGCTGTGAACACACCCTGGGGCAGTGGTAACATTGTCAAGTCTTCAAGGTGTGGGATATTTTCCTTGAAGAGCCTCATGCTTGTAAACACATCACTAATTGCATAAGACCCTCACCTCTCAGGCTGCTTACAAAATCAGAGAAGGACAGAATGACAAAAACACAGAATGCATGAGGTTGGAGGGGGCCACAGTGGGTCATCTGGTCCACCTCCCTGCTCAGGCAGGGTCACACTAGAGCACATGGCACAGGATTGTGTCCTCATGTTCAGGTGGAACTTCTTGTGCTCCATTTTATGCCTGTTGCCTCTCATCCTATTGCTTGACCACCAAGAAGAGCCTGCCTCCATCCTCTTGACACCTCCCTTCAGACACTCATAGGCATTGATGAGGTCCCCCCTCTCAGTCACATCTGCTCAAGGCTGAACAGGCACAGCTCTCTCAGCCTTTCCTCATGAAAGAGATGCTCCAGTCCCCTCATCACCTTTCTCACCCTTCGCTGGACTCGCTCCAGGATCTCCATGTCTCTCTTTTCCTGAGGAGCCAAGACTGGGACACAGAACTTTGGGTGAAGACTCACTACTTCTCAGTAGAGGAGAAAGATCACCTCCCTTGACCTTGCAAAAGTCTCCCTTCCAACAGGCTTTCATCCTGGTCTCCTGTGTCAGACTTTCTGGAAGGCTGGTCTAGTCAGTGGGGACACGTGCGAAGAAAGCATTCAGTAACTCTGCATTCCCTGCATCCATTGTCTGCAAGGAATGTGGTATCCATTCCTTGTGGGTGCAGAGCAAAGCCTGGAAAGATGCAGTGAGGGAAGAGTAAAAGCCAGGAAAGAAGTTTTCTACTGTTCATAGTAAACTAGAGACTTCAAATGTTGACAAAAGGATTTTTAGCCTGTGAGGGCTGTGACATTTTAAACTCTTTAACTGGAACTGGTTTAGATACCACATTCAATGTGAATTACAGTCACTGATTTTCTACTAATGTGTTTCAAAGCTTTGACTATAATTCCTTTTAGCAACTGCAAACCTCAATAATTTTCATATGCCCAAGTTGCAGCAGTATCTAGGTCCTCAGTTTAAACTTACATTTAACCAAAACGTTGGTTAAAACAAAAGCCTTTGCCTTTTGAGGACTTCAGAGAATTTGTAATTTAAGAAGAGGCACCTTTATATTTTCTGTGAGCCACTGCTTCAACCTGTGCTTTAAAAATTGCTACCAACACCCAAAATTTCCAGCAATACTTGCATTGTGTTTTTAAACTATTGAGGTCTATATATTGACCACTGAGAGCTTGCTAAGTGACTGTTTGTAATGCAGGGAATACAATGGTAAGTGTGAGTCATTACAGAGATGAAAATTCAAGTCTGAAAACGTCCTTGGAAAAAGTGAACAGGTGACTGGATTCAGAAAGCAGGTGACCTCTTCCAGACCTGTGTTCCTGTGAAGACCCAGATTGCCGTGATGAGGACAGCTAAAAAACGCCCTCTGCTTCTTTCAACATTAGTTGCCAATACAATTTATACCATTTTGCTATGCTTCTTTCCCTTTGCTTGGGAGCTGAGTGAATTTCATATCAAGTAATTGGGGGAGACTTTCAGACATCAAACCGAAGAATTTCGTAATTTAGGCTACAGAAAATCTGCTTGAAATTCAGAAAGCATCTTGGAATTCAGGCCACAGGAGTTTTGTTTCCTGACACTGTTAATAATTACGCTCCCTGCTGAGACCAGGCACAGTCCATGACACATAAAGGTGCAGGGGAAGCCTCTTGAAAAAAGTTTTCTCTGTGACAATAACTTGATGAGTTGCTGATAGTCGCCTGTGTTTCCCCCTCCTCCTCCTCCCAGCACTGAGAAAAGCAACCTGTAATTTTTGTCCCATTAGGAGTTGTTGGTGGCAAGAAGATAGGAGAAGGAATTGAACGATCATTATATATTGCTGACAAATGTCTTCTTCAAACAAGATTCCTGTGAAATCTCACCAGGAGAGAGTGATGTGCCCTGTACTTTCTCAAATCAGACAAAGGACAGCTAGATAGCTCTCCATGACACTGAAGGATATATTGAACAGGACAAAACCGATGTCCTTTGATAGATCAAGATGACATATTTGTCTTGAAAAGCTTTTGCAACAAAATTTGGTTGCAGCTGTATTATCTTTGACAAATTTTCCCCATAACTTGAGAAAATATTACATTTTCTCTAAATTTCACTCTATTTTTCTTCTGCTTTAAATATTTTTTTTGTCATCATTCAGGGAAATAAAATGAGGAGGAAAAGAATACTAATTTTTAAAAAATAATTTTCACCTCCATGATGCCTATAAATCTTCCTTCCTAAGGAACAGGTCAGACAAATTGGATATTTTAAAGCCACCATGGAAGAATTTTGAAGCAAGGCAGAAGACCTGCCATAAAGAGTCGATATAATATTTCTACTGGGATAGGTACTCATCTTGATATGTAGATTTAGAGAAATACTCATTAAGCACACTCAGTAAAAATAATCTGGATTCTTTATAATAATTTTTTTGCACAACTGGGTTGTGATAAAACCTGAAATCATTCTACACAACTAAGGAATAAGGCCCTTTGGCATTATATCTGTACTTTTAGAAGATCATTTTACAATGGAATGCTTGCTTCTGCATTTATTTGCTTTTAAAAGGGGGTTCAATATGCTAATTTATACAAAAGAAGTCCTCATCAGCCAATTATATCAGATTTGTTCTAAAGTTTCATTGCATTTTATGACAAAAATTTCTCTAATCTAGTTGTAAACTTTTCTAACATGACAGTTAAATGTTGAATAAAATTACTTAGCAAGTAATTTTATTCTTAATTCACAACATCACATAGGTAGTATTTTTTCACTTATTTCTCTGCTGTTTCTCTATCCAACCCATTGCTAATAGAATCATAGACTAGTTTTGGTTGGAAGAGGCCTTTAAAGGTCATCTAGTCCACTTCCCTCAAGACTCTGGGATCAATCCCATCAGCTCCCATAGATTTCAGTATGATTCTGTTCCTAAAAAGGTTGTGAACGTAATCTTTTACAGTAAGAGGGATTTTGTCCCTCTTCTTGTGTCCTCAAGCCCTCATCTTGTGTTCCATCCACTCCAGAGGTGTGGGGAGAGAGGCTGCCAGTGAAGGCAAAGAGGTTGTTGAGTACCTCAGAATTCTTGTCTGTTATGACCAGCTTGCCAGTGTTCATCAGGAGAAATATGCCTTCTTTGACCTTCCTTTTTCTGTCTCACATACCTCTGGAAGACCTCTGGAAGCTCCAGCTTCACCTTTCCTTCTTAACCTCGCCCACACACAACTGAAATTAATCTTTCTACTCTTCCCAGGTTACCTGTCTTTGTTTCCACTGCCTTTGCACTTGCTTCCTGCCCTTTAATCTCCCTGGCAGCTCTTGACTCATCCATGCCAGTCTGTTCCCTTCCTTTGCCGGTTTCTTACACAACGACAGACAGCTCTTGTATGGAATGTGTCCTTAAAAGTCTTCCAAATCTGTCCTGCTCCCTTGTCCTGACGGGTAGTTACCCAGAGGATCTTATTGACTAAGTCCTTGAACAGCTGACATTTTGTTTTCCTAAAATTTGCATTAAACCCATCTCACCTAGATCTCAGTCTCATGATGGGATGAATTTCCCAAAAGGGAAAACACAGAGACTACCTTTTTAGTTTGGACCCCTGGAGTTTGAATAAAGTGTCCTTCCTATGCCCAAAGTCAGAAAAAATGAACCTGACCCATTTCTTTCATCTTCCCTATCCATCAGATCAATTAGGACACGTTATTCCATGTTTCAATGTCTGCAGGTAGAGCAGCCACCCCATTCCCGAGGAAATCGCTTGTTTCCAGGTCTGCATACAAATGTTTTCTGCCTACAGGAAACAACGTTGTAATTTGTACTTTGCTTCTTGTAGTCTCTTTTTTTTTTTTTTCCTTTGGAATTGTTTGAATATTTGGGAAGAAGGGGGAAGAAAGAGGAAGACACAACCTGAAATAGAAGGATGACAGCAAAAAAGTAATACTGGTACAAGTAAGGGATGAAGGGAAAGTTAATAACCTTATTCCAAATAAAAAGGTTCACACACAGAGCCCTAACTCATGCTTCTATTTACAGGCACCTCCCACAAAGGTCTACAGTTGCACTTTTTGGAGTAAGTGCTCTTTACTTCTGTAGATGAGCTGAAGCAGGCTGCAGGTGAGAGTCCAGGAAATTCCAAAATTACAGTGACAGGGAAACAATGTAGCAAGAATTAAATTCTGCAAACATAAAAGTCCTCAGTTGTTTTTTACCCTGCATACACTCACACAGTGCAGCTGCCCAAATTGCATAAGCTACCAAAACTTAAAGCACTTGCTGGAACCCTTCTACCCCTCAGTCCCACAATATGAGGATGAATAGAAAAATCTTTTCATTTATGTATAGGGATAATCCTTTTCCAGGCTTCAAAATAACTTGGTTTCTCCAGAGAAGCTAGAGACAGAATGAACATTTCTGAACATTTCCTTCAATGAATTAAATCATTCAGGCTTAAAATAAAGAGGATATGATTTCTTAAGGGCTGAAATGCAAAGATCCTCAGAATAGAAATATATGTCAAAGGGCTAAAGTATGGAAATACATCTACCATGAACTTCATGGCTCTTTCCTCCAGGACACAGACATATCCTAAAGAACAGGCAATTCTGTGCGCTCTGTGAGCCATCTGACTGTAATTATCAAAAGCATATAAAACTGTAATAAAACCCAGTACTCCAGCCAGCCGCTCCACAGTTCCTCCACAGTTCCTAAAAGCTGAAGGCATGAACATGACAAATAACAATGCAGTGCACTACAGTTCTCCCTTGAGAAACAGTCATCCATAAATGCCTCTGTATGTGGGAGTTCAAAATATATCCCTGCTGATGACAGGACTGCCACTGCCCTGAAGTACTGCATTTCTCCTCTTTAAAAGGGTTAGCTGCCCTTTAAAGAACAAGAGGGGAAAGAATTAAGTTCAAGCATGATTAATAGTTCAGTGCAGTAGCCTATTAATGGATGAGTAATTGACTAATAATTGCACACCTTTTTATGTCTGCCCTTAAATTAAATCTCGCCACCTCAATCCATCAAGTTTGTTTACTGAAACATCCTGCAAAGTGGGCAGTTGTCTATACATGCTCATTTTCTAGCAGGAGAAGGGGAGCACCACTTTTTTGGCCTTTTAAAACATTAGCAGCTCTGGAGCTTAAGTGATCATGTGTCAATATTCAGGTCCTCTTATTTAACAGAGACTGCAAGAGGATTTGATGATCTGATTCTATATGTCTGGCATGGTATAGTCACAGCTATCCTAGGAGGCTGACATCATTCCCCATCCTAACCATCTTCTCCTCTGAGTGTTTGTGGTGGAAGGTTTTGTAGGAACATTTTTGCATGGTGGACATTTTCTGTGCAGTTATCCTCAAGTGACTATACATGGGAATGTATATATAAATGTATGTATAAATGGGAAACTTTCCCAAATTTCAGGTCTTTGCTTTCTCATAACATGGTGGCCCAGTGAAGGGACTGGTGGCATGGTAGAGGTGGGAAGGAATTGAGCTGGCAAGTGAGATCTGCAGTGTTTCTGGTTCGGTGAGCAAATTGCTGGATTGCCCTGCTAAATCCATCCTTACTCCTGTCCCACTGCTGAAATTTTGGTCTAGATCAGGCAGTGCAGATATCACTCCAGGTTAGATTGTACTGGGTCTGGTTCCATGAAGTTGTAGCCCTGAGAGAAGAGACCTCCGAAATGCCTCCCTGTCCCCTAGGAAAAGGGAATAACTAAGTATGCAATTTCTGTGACTGAAAGGAGTAATGCTGGATGAAAGGGAGCCAACTGCCTGCCCAGGAGCTGTAATGAATCGAAAAGTCAGGAGACACCTCAGGAGTGTTATTCACACCTCAGGGGTAACTGCTTTTGTTTAGGAAGAGTGAGAGAGCAGGAATCATTACAATGTCAGTCCTTCCCATTATTCAATTGTGCCTGCTGGGTACAGGACTCCTAAAGCAAGAAATGGATGTGCTATTGCTCAGTGTGTCCCTTTTGAGCTTAGACACCCATCCTCGTGCAGCCTCCAGGTTATGTGAGGCACTTCCTCCAATTAGAATTTAATTGCCTTAGAAAACAGTTGAAAATTTCAGGTGGATTTTTTTTTTTTTTGTGGGGGTTTATTTTTTTTTTTTCCTCTCCTGTAGGCCCATCAATCTTGTTTCCTGAAGTAGTTTGATTTCGCCCTCTCTCCCAGAGAATACCAAATCTTCTCAGGGGCAGGAGGAAGCATGTGAAGGGGAAGAAACTAATTTTCTGTGGAAATTTATGTGCAATGATTGCTTGATTGCTGATTGTTTGCTGTGATACTCCAGTGTACCTGCAGCTGAATTCCTGAACTAGATGCACAAGGCCTACTGACCTTGATAGGAATCAGCTAGCAGAGTGAAACAATAGTTGGAAATGTTGAAGCAATCCAAGCCAAAATTGCACTCTGATTTTGCTTCAGAGTCTTAAAAGTTCCATACTTTTGGAACCTTTAGGAGTTTTTAAGACTGTAGGCCTTGTCAGACTGTCAAAAGTAACTTCAGTTTTTCTGGATTTTTCACAGTTTTGAGGTTTGTTTGTTCAAATGAACTTCAAGAGAACGGGAAAGGGATTGACCGTGACTGCATTGTGTTTCCCTTATGAGCATCCATAGCAAAAGACAATAGCTACCAGGATGAAAGATTCTTTTTACTCCTTTTCCTGGGTTGTCCATCTTTGTCTGTTGGAGGCAATTTTTAAGCTTGTTTGCACATTTTTCAAGCCCATTGGTTTATCCAGTCTCTTCAGAAACAGCACACCAGATAACTTGGAAAACCATCAAACATCATCCTGAAAAGCCTCAGTCATAATACGCCAGAGGAAAGAACCACACAGAACTGAGATATTGACCCTGGACAGTCACTGGACAACTGGTGTTCTCTAGGAACACTGCCTACTTTCTGTCACAGACACAATCAGATCAGAGGGCTTCAGATGGGCTAAAATAATTAACAATCTCTCAAGTAAACTCTCCTGTTCATAGGGAGCAAAATGTCCCTTCTTAGCTTCCACAGGTAACAAATTTCAGACTGATACTGGTATAACATCCAGACTCCACTGTGTAGCAAAGCTTTAGTTGTGGGTTTGGACACTCCACTCTGGCTGGCTCCCAAGGACTCATGTCACAAACCTGGAGCCCTGTCTATGGGTAATACGATCCTTCCACATCAATTTGGCAAAAAAATCCACACTGAAACATGGGGATTTCTCAAAAGATCAAAAACCTATAATTTCACTCTTCTCTAATGAAAAATTAATTGCTGATCTAATCAAACATTAAAATCCACGATGAGCTGGAAGAGATTGACATGTGTAACTAGCATAAAATCTGGTATGATTGCCTGTCATTATGAATGGCAACTGCTGTTTGCAACTCATCTAATCATAAAAGTCACATTGTCTTTTTCACCTTATTTCCTCTGACCCCTTTTACTATGTTTGTGTTTTTAGAGGCTGTTGAGATGATGTTGTTTTAATTCAAGTATTTGATAATATTACAGGTTGTAAACCTGTGAGAAAATGATAGAACACCTGGTCAAAACCTTGCTGAAATCTACTATCAGTAGTCCCTTTTAGCATTAGCAGCCTTTAAGAGAAACCCCATTTACAGCAACATGAACTCTGCCCAATTAACAATAAAGAACCAACACCATGTTCCTTTGGACAAGCCTGTTAGGAGCAAATGCTATTATTCAGAGCACAAGTAGAGACACCCTTAGCCCACCAGAAACCAACAAACACAGTTTAAAAAGCTCAGCAGAGGCCAAGATAAAACAGTTTTGTTGCTAAGAGTAAAATGAAGCCTCCAGCTTCAATTCAAAGAGTAAAGAGGGTGGCAGATAATTGCCGAACTTCTAAACAGAGATTTCAGCTGCCTCTCCCAGCAGTAAGCAACTGAAAATCCAGCATGTAAAGCTTTGTCTCTTAAAGTTTTCTGGCCAAAAGTTTTCACACAGCTTTGAT
This sequence comes from Sterrhoptilus dennistouni, assembly GCA_013397095.1. Taxonomy (NCBI): domain Eukaryota; kingdom Metazoa; phylum Chordata; class Aves; order Passeriformes; family Zosteropidae; genus Sterrhoptilus; species Sterrhoptilus dennistouni. The sequence goes on along the minus strand of VWZU01019326.1, from coordinate 206,415 downwards.
AGAAAAAAGTAGGATGGTTTCAGTAAATCTGATACACAGCTCATCTTAAAAATAAATGCAGATTGTACCTTTTGTTAGGCAATTGTTAGCAGCATGAAGGGTGGTGTTCAATGCCAGTTTTTGACAGATCTTAGCCTGAGAGCTCTAGGATATGATTTTGAGCTAAAACATACTATGTTAGTGTAGTTTTAGTAGCAATAATTCTAGATTAAATAACACTTGGAATTAAAGACATTTGGGAGGGCTTACTGAAAAGTAGGAAATTAATTAATTGGTGATGGGAGTCTGAGCAGGATATGCTGGTGGGAGAAGACTATGGCAAGCTGTAGAAGAGCTACAATCAGGAACTTGTAGTGCTGGTGCAGCCTTTGCACAATCTGCAGCTGGAATTTAACTTATTTAAGTTCCACAGGACTTGGAATGTCCAAAGAATCTGAAGTAATGGGATAAGAGTCTGTAAACTCATGGGTTCAAAGCACAAATCACCCCATCATTGATTTTGAGGATAGACATTGACTGTATCTAGTAACGAAAAAATTCTGCTGGACACTGAAAAGCCTACTCCCAAGGGAATTTCACTAGTAAGAATTTCCAAGTCAGCTTGCTAGTTGGACTCTAAATTAAAACACATGAAACATCTTTTAAGATGTTTTTTACCTTTTCTATGATTCAAATTATCTTAACAGTATAAAACACTTCAATCTTCTCACAATTAAACCACAATCAAACACAATACCTAGACTTCACTTGGGGGAGGAACAGGTTATGGTGAAATGAAAATAACAATTTTCATGCATTGTAGGGAAGAATTAGCTGAAGAACTAAGTCTGTTCTTAGAATGTTCCGTATTCAGAAGACATTGCTATCTTCTAAAAAGTTGAGTAAAATATTACTCTGTGTGTGCATATGTCTGTGTGTCTGAACATGTACAGGAACATTGAGATAACTGCAGATCTCAAACAATTAAGCTGATAGGATGATTGCAGCTATTTTAGGCTGCTCTTCAGTCCTGGAACAGAAATACTTAGAAGATTCTGCACTACCACACCATATTCCAAATTCCATATTCCATTAGGCAATCCCCCAACAAATAATTTCATTTGATCTTGTTGTTTGTAATATAGGTTTGATTATTTAAGCTTCCCAGGCTTAGAGATTTTAGAAAAAAAATTAAATTATGTTTTTTTCTGGTGAAATATTAAGGCCAACACCTGACAGGCAAAAAAATTAAGAAAAATCACATGATAACGAAGCTCTGAGAGTGAGATCTTGCTCCTTCATGACTTGTTGTAGGAAGAAGGGAAGGATGAGCATGAAACAAGAGGTTTACAAGAGGAAACTGCAGCAGGACTGAAACTGCCTTACAGAGGCACCACTTGTGAAATGTTACTGATTTGTTCTGTTTGTAAAAGGGATATTCTGTAGACTAGAATTAGCACTAAAGAGAGATTGTTTAAACACAAGCCTGCAAAATGAAATCCTGAGCTGGTGTCTACATGGAGAGAAAGATCCAAAATCAAGCTCACATTTTGTTAAGACACTATAATGTTATTAGTTATGAATGAAAATCTTGTTCATTTGATTATGAGATTAGACATATTTAGACATTTAGACCCAAAGGCATCCAAGAAGACAGGAAAGATGTTTCTTCAAAGCAAGAAAACAGGCACAGAGAGGAAGGCTAATAGAGACATAATTGAGTAGGATATAGATGACTGAAACTGGCAAAACACATGAAAGGCAAGGCTGTGTCTATTTGCTTTCCTCTTTGACTGAGAGAAGTTATTTGTTAAAGGATGTCATGGAAAAGATCAAATGCTGAAGCAATGTATGCAGCAGCATAATTAAATAGCTCAGTGATCTCAGCAGGAAGAACTCAAGATTTGGAGCACAATTTCTCCTACTGTGAATTCAAGCTGGGCACTATCATCACTTTGCATTCCCACTTTGAGAAGTATTTTCATTTGGAAATGGGTGAATGGCAGCTAGTTGCCACACAACTGCTGTCAAGGAGCAACAGGCATCAATTTTCACTCCCATCTGACTTGATAAGTATTTTCTGTTCAAAACCATGAGTCTTGTCCTCCTTCAAAAATATGCACCTTTTACTGAGCATACTGATTTGTAGTTTCAGAAATTCACTCTTCAGTCAAGGATTGTTATCTTCAGAATCAAATACATGTCATTAAAAGTCAATAAATAATTCATCTGTTAGAAGGACAATGATTAATTGCTGCTTTGTGATTTAATGGCAAAAATCCTGATTCTTTACATAGATTAGAGAAAGGCAAACTGTAATGGAAATTGCAAGGACCTTCCAAGTCCCACCTTCTTGTGAGGCGAGGTGAAGGACTCTCAGTCCATTCTTGATGATAAAAACCAGTTTCTGAAAACACTGAAAACTTCCTACCCCATGTTTGAGCTTGCACTCATCTCATTTCCACTATGTCTGTATAACCTTTCCCCTTTCCTTTACTGACCTTTGCTAAAAGAAACTTTATTCTGTGCTATGCTTTTCTGCTGTGACCCCTTCATATTTGAATAACTTTTCCTAACACCCTCCCAAATGCTTAATCTTAACTTTAATTATCTTGCATTTTCTCCTTTTAAATGAAAAAAAATAAATCCCCAAGGTTTTTTTCATCCCACCTTCTTTTCTATTTGGATTCACAGTAAATTCCTCCCTGTAAATTAGTATCAAACTCTAAAGCAGCCATTTAACTTGGAAATTTCTACCTACCAAAACCACATGCTCCAAGGACTCACAGAGGTCTGTGATAGCACAAGTTTCCTAGATAGTCTACAAATAACAAAGAAGTCTTTGCTTTAAAATACCAAGATTAACTCAATTTTCCTCTAAGGCAAAGAACGCCCTGTCTTGTCTAAGGGCCATTTCTTAGCATTTTCATAGTAAAAAAGCCTCCCTGCAGTAAGGTTCTCTCTCTTCTTTTTTCTCCTGGCATCTGTGTATAAATGTCTCCCAATTTCCCGCAGCTGCCCCCTGACTTCCCTGCTTTCCCTAGAAAAGGAGAGCAGCGTCTTGTGTAATTTTTTGGCAGTTTGTTCTGTTTTCCTAAAATCAAGCAAATCCCCCATTAACTAGACTAGCTCACTCAGATGGAATCATCACATCTCTTTGATTCACAGTTGGAGCTGTTTCTCAAAAGCTTTCAGCAACCTGGAAACACAAGGCAAGGCACAATAGTATTTGCTGTGTGCAATAGAGACAGGATGGTCATTGACCTCCTGGCCTTCTGACCACTTGTTCCATTGAGCAGCTTGTCCTTGGTTGACCCAGACCACTGACATCACTGCCAGTAAACATCTGGGAGGTATTTTCTACCTTAGACCAAAAGCCAGCATATTTTGGTGCCCTGACCACTTCCAGGCAACTGGAATTCTTTTCAAAGCCTGGGGCTCTCTTTGTAAAACTTTAATGATCCTTTACATTGTAGCATGACACGTGATGGACTCCATGATTTTACATGTGTAAAACCTGAAACAATAAAGAAGCAAAAGTATTTGCCTTTTAAAAGGAATGCCTGATTAGATAATAATACTTCTCACATAACCTGTCACAATCACAGAGGCCTACAAATCCCTTCATTTTCACACCTTACCTTTGCAGTATTGTTGCTATGTAAAGGTTTAACGCAGGCAGGATTAATGGAGATTCTCCTGGGGCTTCTGCTTTGGCCTTTTCACTTCTGCCTCCTCTTTCATGAAATTTCTTATCTTCTGGAGACAATGATGGCATTCATTAGCAAAGTGACAGTGAAGACCTTGCCACCATTTCTGGTCATGTGGTCTGTTAGCTCACAGACCCAGCTAACCCAGACTTGCAGCAATAGTGAGGATAAGCCACCTAATTATCACAGCTTTTTGTATTTATTTGAACATAGAAAGTGAATCAGGGCAAATGGCCAAATCTTGAAGTGGAACTCAGGATCATTCTTACACACACTTGCCAAGGCAGGGGCTCTGTATTATGCTAACAGTTTTAATCAAGACAAAAAGTCCACTGTTTGCTCTTAACAGGTACAAATTCTTTGGCTAATGCAGTTATAGATTAAACAAAATGGATGATCAAAAGTGTGGATTGTAAGACAATTATATATATCCCTGCATCATCCTTCCAGTCATAAAATGGTCGTCAGAACAATTTTAAGCAAGGGAGTTACCAGTGCAATTCTTTCAGGGCTTCAAGTAACTAACACTGCTGAATTACTTGATTTATCTTCAGTTACATCCAACATTAAGCACCACGTGGACCTCTAAATGTTGCATGTGTAAAAAAAGGTCACATCAGTTACTATGTGCAGACCCAGCAAGAAGAAAATTCTCATAATTTTCTAGTCTTCCACGTTGTGACATAATGACATCAACATTTTCTGAGGGTCATTTATCATATTCTGTAGTTGTATGGTTTGTCTGCCTCTTTGTCCTGGCTGGGTGGTCTGTACCAGACTCCCACCACACTGCCTTGCTGGCCTTCTTCCTGACTCTTACCCATAAACACTCAAACTTTCATCACCGTCATTGGACATCTGGACAGCCAAATTTACAGGGTTACCCCACCTCCTCTTCTTCCTTGCATATCCCTCCTGAATGGTTTATAGCCATCTCCTGGGCACTCCATTTGTGTGAGTCATCCCATGATGTTTTTGTGATTGCATAAATGTCCAAGTTTTCTCACTCCATAATGGCTTTGAACTCCCCCTCTCTGTTGCTCATGCTGCATGCATTGGTGTAAAGGCACTCCAGATCCTGCTATCCCTTAGGGGAGAGAAGCCTGAATTCCTTTGTGGCTGTTCTCAGGGTGCTTCTGTAGTTTATAACACCTTAAAAACTCTTGCATCTTTGCAAGATGCATCCATCTCCATCCCCCACCTCCACTGAGAGTGCAGACAGAGGGTCCTTGGTGGCACACCATTCCTCAAATTAAGGTTGCTCTGCATTTCCCTCCTAAATTACTCCTTCTATCATTGCATATTGAATGGAAAGGGGTCAGAATCTTATTTGTGCCTCAGAGAATTACATACTATTAATTTTTAACATTTTGTCACTGTGGCACTCATTTAAGGTCTCAGAAACTCAAGCCATTTATCAGAGAGAGAGAAGGTACAAGCACAATTTCAGTCCCCTTTAAAAGGTGCAAATCTCAGAGCAAAGTGCAAGTGTTAGAGATAAAACATTCCTCAGTCTATTACAGTTGAGGATAAGTCAGAACATAAATACAACTCAATCCTTTTAAGCTGCAAATTTCTCACTCTACTGCAGCTTACGGAACAAATCTCGGATCAAATCTGTGAGAGCCAGAGGTAAACTATTCCTCGATACACCGTAATTTAAAATGTCTCATAACTCACTGCTCAAAGCACAAGGTTCAGAGTGCCTTTAGCTTCAGTAGGAAAGGCAAAAAATGGCAATTTAGAATTGAGGAGTGGGGAAACTCATAAAGATTAAATACAGCCATGCCAGTTTCTATGACAGTTATGATAGTGACAGAAGACTTTGATTTTTATCAAGTGATGTGATCCCTTCACCAGTAAATCGTTCCTGGCTGTCTTCCATGACTTGGATATTTCAGAGGTCCTCTGTGATAGCAGGATGGTTGAAATTTACAGCAGATTTTGTTCCCAGCCCCGCTCATTTCTAAACCTCCCTCAATAATCATAGGCCATCGATTGTTTCCACTAATTTCTATATAGATCTTTTCTAAGGTACTATAAGAAGCGTCCCATGAGTTTTTGTCCCAAAGGTTAGATTTTGACTCTCATGGCATCTCATAATCAAGTCTTTCATTTCCCATCAACTCTGTATCTCTTGATGAGGTACTTCTTGCTTACAAGGACAACTGTGCATGTATGTACATATGTATAGTAGCTCCCTGTGACACTCTTCAAAGTTTTCTTCTACCACTTTTTACTATAAAACTGCAGGTAATATTTATGGTCATTTGATTTCTTGAACAGAAACAAAATCCTCTGCATTTTCTACAGATTTTGTGAAATCAATTTGAACATTTTCTTTTCTAAATTGAAAATTAGTCTGCATTAGAGTTCAATCCAGAAACAAGAAAAGGCTTTGTCTGATTTTCTCACTTTTATGTGTGTAGGCTCCAGCCAGAGAACTCAGCTATCCAGGATGCTGTGTTTTCCTTCATATCAATGTGGAATTTGTGCTGGAATGGTATTTGGTCCAGATCCTAAAGGGTATTTGGGATCTTGTGCCAGAGACCTGTAACTTCTCTGAAGCTCCTCCTTACATCAATCTTCTGCACAGAAATAAAAGTCAGGGCAGTACAGACCTAATATCTCAGTTTAACTCATGTCAGCACAGCATGAAGTGGATTTTCCTGGATGATTTAGAGAACTCATTTACTTAGACAATATAGCAAGGGCATGTAACAGATCCTTCATTTTCCAGTGGAGACAAGATAATCTAATATATTTAGAATAAGAAAAGATTTAGATCAGATATTTCAACTCTCAGGGGACAAAAATGCTTTCAAATTCCTTTCATCTCTCTCCCTCACTGTGACTGTGTATTTAACACCTGGAAAACAAAGATATATTTCTAACTGCTTCTCAGAGAGTTCTTGTATCAAACCTAACTGAATCAAAAAGCTCAATTTTGAAACAACCAGGAAGAAAACTTTCATTCTCTGCAAAAGCAGTGCACACTGGGTAAAAGAGAACCAGTCTAAGGAGAAAATGTTGTTCCTGTCTCTTTTCATGTTTGAAAGCTGCACAAAAATGCCATAATTTCCATTCTGCTGATGAGATTGTATTTTCATTATAGGAGCTATGTTTTCACTGCATATCTTAGTTTCAAATCGACACCTTCATGTGAAATTACGAACTAGGTAAAATATAGATAGCTTTTTTAGAAGAACAATATGGCCAGTGTTGAAACTAATATCCAAAATTAGAATCTAAAACATAGGCCAGGAGATGCAGTTATGTTTTATTAAGAGATAATATCTCTCTTGCCATGGTTGTAGCAAGAGAAGCCAAATTATTAGATAGATATTAAATGAAAATTGATCAGGAAACCAGGGCAGGCTGTGCTATGACAGGAGAAATAATTCCTGACAGAAGGTCTAAACCAGGGTCTAGACCGGGCACCTGAAAGACCTTCCTCCACAATGTTGCTGATAGTTATCAGTGTCTTACCCAGATGAAATGCAAAAAATCAAGTGTTTCAAGGTTAATTCTCCACAGAAAGAAACTATTACCTACAGATTACTAAAGTCAGCACCACTATATCTCAATGTTGTGCCAAGAGTCTTGTTTGGGCACCATAACCTGCTCTGCTCCATGTTATAGACACATATACAAACTTTGACCTCTGGACTGAGTTTTCTAAACACGGCATGTTTAAACATCATTGTTTCTGCCTGAAGGACTAATCACATTCCTTTGCATTAGTTACTTATTTTATCCACATATGCTGAACTGGAAGTTTTGAGAGTGTGAAGAGTTTTAACGGAAAAAAAAAAAAAAAAAGGAGAGAAATATAATAGTAACTTTGTGTATATCACCTTTTGAGTCCCTGCTGTTGTCCCTCAGGAAAACTGCCTTTTATTGGCAGCAATTTTCACTGCCCCTTCCACCATACTCCTCACCTCTCAGTGTGACATTTAAGAGTGGCCTCTAAAAACATGACAGCAGTAGCATTGATGTTACATAAAGAAGCAATTTTGACATAGGTTTGTAACTATTCTAGCTTCTTGCTCTTTTCTGTTGGTTGTCACACCTCTCTGATAAGCATTAAATTTATCAACAATGTGGGGAAGAAGACAATAACAAAAAATGTGGTATTTTTACAGCAAAAATATGCATAGGAAATTTAATGTCAGCATAAACAGTGCTGGAAAGGTCTGTGTAGGGGTCTTTATCATGTTCAAAGCTGGGGTTAACATGAACTCTGTGTGGGTTTTTTGTGACAGCAATTATGCCAGAATGGTTTCAGAGTGGCTTGACGCTGAGCAGCCAGACTGAGAATTGCAGTAGGCTTTTGACAGACATAAATCAAGACAAAAAACATCGATGATCCTTTTGTCACCTTCTCTACTTTCTTCCATATTGATGTTTGTCATTACAAAGTCATGAAGTCATAGGATGGTCTGGGATGGAGGGGAACATTAAAGACCATCTCATTCCAACCCCCTTTCTGTGGGCAGGGACACCTTCCACTAGACCAGGTTGCTCAGATGCCCATCCAAACTGGCCTTGAACACTTCTAGGGATGGGGCATCCACAACTTCTCTGGGCAACCTGTTGCAGTCTTTGTTTTATTACCAGAAGTTTTTCTCATAAAGCTACAAAAGACTTTGTGCTTTCAATACAGTGAAGTATTGTAGGAAAATTTGTGAGCAATTTTATTTTATTTTTGAAAATAGATTGGCAGCTTTGCCTCTTTATTTCAATTTTCTTCTGAATGGTAATAATTTGAGGGTCATGCTCTGTGTGACTTCAAATAATACAAAGTTTTCTATGTACAGCTTCTTTAACTTTCTCTTGCAAGCAAGTGTGCTCTTTACTATATTGTTCAAGGATGTATATACTTTTCACTTCCTTATAAAAAAGAGAATGTGAACAAATCTCTAACAATTTCTTCAGGCATACAAAAAGAAATTTTATTGAAACTTTTGGAGGTAGAGTAGAAGAAAAAGAAAAAAAAAATGGGAGAACAGTAGAAGAAACAGTCAAATTGTCTTCCTAAACTAGGCTAGGGTTGTTTAGAAGCCAGGCAATATATCTCTGTGGACCTAGGAGGATTAGGAAGAAAAGGAGATTTTCTTGCTCTTTCAGGTGGCACATGCAAGTATCATCACGTTTTCTTTGGAAGCAAAGCTTACAATTTAGAGAGAGCACAATAAAAAAAGCCACTGTCAGAGATATTCAGAATTCAAGACACTGGGATTTTATCAGTAGCATCATTCTTGCTCCTCTCATGCATCACATGTGCTTCAGGAATTCAGAAAAAGGCATGAAAGGACCAACAGGGACAGGCTTTTAGAGGTATTTATGTACTTAATGGGATTCTCTATGGTTTCCAGGTTTTTGCTAATACTGATGTATTATGGAGCTCTTCATCCTGGGAGAATATGGCCAGTAATTGGCAAAACACTTCAAAAATCTTTGGTGAAATAATTAATGTCTGTCATTTGAGTCTGACCCTAAATGATCCAACACCAACATTTTCTCTCCTGACTTGAAATGCGTTTTTGAATTCAAAGGAGAATAGTTCACAAATCGTTAGTCAAAAGAAGGCTTCCAAAAAATGACAGACACTAAAGATAGAAAGGAATACACATTGGGAAACCTCCAAGTAAAATGGTTGTCCCTGTGTGATGTTCAGTGTCAATAAGCAAGTGAATCTGCCGATTACACCTCAGAAACAAATCTACTTCTGGAGATCAGACCAGAACACACAAAAAACCCAAAATAAGGCTCATTTTTGTCTTTCAAGGAATTATAACTGTATTCTTTTATAGCAGGTCTGCATTTTGTGTTCCTCTCTGTAGTTATTTAAGGAAGAGACCTCACTTCCAGAAACCTGCACTTAATATGCAGGACAGACAATTTGAGGTCACACACCTAAAAATCCAAGAAGAGATGGATGAATAGAAAGAAATATTTTAAAGCAGGTATTTCATGCTACTGTAATTCACTATGCTATCAAGGCCTCAGTTGACACATTTACAATTTGTTCTCTAGAAAGTGGACATCCATGTTTCATATTGGAATCAAACAAGCATGAAAATTGCATTGTATGCCTTGCATGAAATGCAGCCTTCATCAGTTGTTTTTATTTCTCGAAGGTGAAAGAAGTGTATCAATTTTATGGAAAAGATGCTCCCTTGAGTGTGTTTTATTTAATTCTTGCTGAACTGTATCTCCAAAACATCGTATTTCAGTCTGTCACCTCAACACCAAGATGCCAAACCAGTGAGCAGCTGTGTCCTTCTGGCAGTGAAATAGGCTTACTCATTTTTATTAATGAAAATTAGCCAAAACATTGCCAAAGGTAACATTGCCATTCAGAGAATTTCCATTCCAGCACAGATATTTTACATATCAGCTTACATCTCTGTGCTTCTAAACATTTTCATGGATTGGAGGCCATAGGACAAAACTAACAAAAATTTGACTGAAAAGAGCTACAGCAGTAAACAGGGTTTGATGCATTGATTACAAACCTTGGAAGATGTTATGCCTTCTAGCCTATTCCATTTTGTTTCACAGTCCTAAAATAGAGGAGTACCCAGTGCTTTGCAAGTTTTACGTAAGTGTTGGGGAAAAAGAGTAGCACAGTTTTCTCCCACATGATTTTTTAAGTAAAATCTACTGAGGACTGGGGACTGTTCATATCTTATTGCCTGCTGTTTCAGGTTAAAAACAAATCTGTGCAATATGAAATCTGCATCCAGGTAATGGAAAAAAGTATCAGCACTCTCTGAACTAAACAGCAAAGTGATGTGTAGTATTTTGTCTATGGGAAATGCTGCTATACTGTGAAGACTCTGCTGAATTTGAGATGTCTAGGTAGTTGTCAGACATACACCAGATACCAGCAAAAAATTAATGTGGAAAAAGATTTGCAGTATTTCCTTAGAAGTGAGATACAGCCTGAGATGTATCCCTGAGTGGAAAATACTGATCAATACCAAGAAAGTAAGTACAAAGGAAAGTAAAAGAAAAAAAACCTGCAAAAATTAGAGTATGAAGAAAGGCCTGGCACATGATGTGCCTCAAAAATGTTTTGCAGAAAGGAAAGGGGAAATTAATTTTTAAAAAAGGGAGTCTAAGAAACTACAGTCCTTGGAATTTTGATTTTTTGACATTCATGAGGCACAAGGAGATGTTGTAGTCAGTCAGATTGTTGTGGAAGGACCCAAGGTGAAAAAACAAATTTTTTAAGCCATAGACAGAAACTATAAAACTTGCTCACAATGTTTTTTTGGAGCTGGTTGTGCCTTCCTGATGCTAAAGGCAAGAAGGTTTAAGAATTGAGACTTTTACTGTCCAAATGGTGAGGTCTTGTAATAGCTGTGCAAGTTTATAGTGCAGTCATTTTTCAAGAGGTCTATGCTTATGGAGCACATTTATGTGCAATCCATCATACATCCATATAACGCAAAAATCAGCAGTTGGCTAAAATTTCCTCTAAATGTCATGATCTTTACTTCCACCACACTTCCCTTTTGTATTGTACTTCATATAAAAAACAGGGAAGACTCACTGGAAGGTGCTTTTGCTAACAATTTCCTTCTTTCTCTTTAATCTAATTATCCTTAATTTAACAGCATCACTAACTCAAGACGAAAATTGTGATTTTTGCCTTGAGTCAAATGATTTCATTAATTTATGCTAATCTGAAATCAGTAAGATGACTTGCAGAGTAAAGATAGCAGAAGGCAGAAATATAATTTTGTCAAAGTGCATCCTTCTTCTCCACCACTTTCAATGAAGGTAATATATTACACAAATGCATAACAATTTGCTCAAGGATGAACTGGAAATAGCATGTTCTTGGTTTTGCTTAGGTCTTTTAGGATAATTCTGGCAACAGTTAAAGCCCTTTTCTGAGTGTAGTCCACAGTTAGCCACCATAGTAGAAACTTTATTATTAATAGAAATCAGATTCAAGATATGCACCTTGAAAGTAGGTGAACAAGATATGTAACAGAAGTTCTCTGAAGTTTTAGCAACATGGATCTATGATTATCTAGTGTGAAATGAGAACTTACACATTTAAAACCTAAGTCTGATTTCAAAAATCACTATAAAAGAAAAGTATTTACATTTCCCATAATTCTGTGAAACAGTGGACTCAATTGCAATCAAAGCTATTGAAGGTTGGATGCATAACCATAAAGCTTATACGTGTGTCAAAGAAGACGTGTGGCTCAGCACTCTGCATGTAAATAATTGACAGCAGAAAGGAGGCCAAGTTGGCTCCTTGGAGCCATGGAGACATGGTTTCTGTGGCCCCAGTCTGAAGCTCTGAAACCTATGGAAAGTTTCCCATTGGTATCAGTGGGCTTTGGATTGAGAAAAAGCCCCTGGCAATATAGGTACAGGAGAATAATATTTCCCATATCAAAGTGATTAAGCAAATTCTTGCTCTGTTTGTGCCTTTACAAGCTCCCTGCATTGTTGCATCCTACTTTCACTGATGTTGATTTTCTCAGAAAAATGCCTTTCAAGATGCTCTACACCACCATCCAACTCCCTGAGCATCAGCAGCCAGCATGAAACCAGAGAGGTAGGAATGAAAAGGCCAGTCCTGCTTAACCTCTGGATGATGGATCATGCCAGCATGCTGTGCCCTTCTTGATTTTGAGCAGTTTAGCAGGGCTGTGATGCAATATTTACCCATCAGTCATTTAATGTAGAAAAGTTAAAGTGGAAAAACTAGGGCATATCTAACTCAAGGTCTGTTAGGAGTGGCCTGGGTACAAGGAAGAGTGAGAGAACGAGACACAAAGAGCAACCTGTCTGATTTTGGAGAATTTTTTGGCAAAAGGAGGCAAGTGTGGTAGCATTCTCTTAGATAAGGGGCAGAGGGTAAGACTGATGTTTAAGTGCATGAAATCTCATAACTACTATGCTCTAGAGCACTGGCAATATCCCCACTTATGCAAAGGTGGTTTCTGCCTTCACACACTGACATTTGAGAGGGTTTAAGTGAAATTCCAATATTTTTTAATCTCCTTTCTGAAAGCTGCAATATATAGCAAAACCCTTCAATATTGTTGTAAATTCTCTCTGGAAATCTCAGCTGGCATTCACCTCACTAATGTAAAGTCAACCACAAACCTGTAAAGAATGCGGCTTCTGAGAAACAAAGTGAATTTTTGAAGAATTACCTTGAATACTAGGCATTACAAGACAAAAAGAAATCTGCTAACATTGCACGGGCCTTAACTAGTGCGTATTGAAATTTTCAAAGTCATTAAAAAATCATTACATGTGTTAAAAGCGGATCATGGCTTGAAAGAAATGTCTTCAGAGCTCTTCCTGCTGACTTGCAAATATCCCTAAACTCAAAATACATCATTAGAGGAAATATTTTCACAGAGCAAGAAGGGCTAAAACTGAAAAAATCAAAGCACAAAAGCAAACATGGCAGACCAGATCCGCCATCACTGAAATCAATACCCAATCCCAGTGGATCCATCAAAATCCATGCAACCAGACATGCTTATCCTGAAGCATTCTTTCAGTGACTAAATGCCCTTCTGGTAATTATATGAGCAAAGCTGATCAACCACTATCCAGCAAGGAGTTTCCCATAGCTATCTAGAAAGGAACTTTTCCTCTAACCTCCCAGTCCTCAGCCTCGAGGGACACATAGGGTAATGAAGTAATTACTTCCTTCTCCAGCTGGAAACTGAAATCCATGTCTGTGTAATGCCAAAAAAGCCAACAGTAAACCGAGGCAGGGGGTTTCTGCCTCATTATAGTTTTCCTGCTGCTCTCTAGTTAGTGCCTACTACCAAGACAACTAATTACTAGTAGTGCTTACTACTACTCTGTGGTGCAGCAAGTTCCGGAACCATTGGCCTCACTGGCCACACTGCTGTGGTGCTCCTCCTGTCTCTTTTCGACAGAATCTGAGAGATCACTATTTAGCAGCTCACAGCCACAGCATTCTTGCTTGGAGAAGAGCAGTTTTGTCTGGAAGACAAACACAGTGAAAGTAGAACATAAATTGCTTCACCGTGTTCATCAATATGCTGAACCATGAGCTATTATTATTTGCTTGCTGTCGTCTTTAATTAAATTTTCCTCAAAATGTACCTTGTGAATAATCTATGTGCCAATTCTTTTCATCTCTCTCTAGTGGATGAAAAGCTTTTTTTCAAACTTAGACACAAAGTGGAGGTACTGAAACAGATTTTGTGAAATGTATTTTAGTTTAATTGATGTGTTTTACAACATTCCTCTAATATCGCCTACTAATCAAAACACTGAATTATTTCTTTGTTTTAGGATGTGAGATCATAGATGTGCTAAGGCTCTGTTACCTTAATGAGTGAGATATGGAAAACGTGTGAAGGAGGTAGTGTATTATCTACTGAAATATATTTTGCTCAGCTTTTGTCTCTCAACAAAATTTGCTTCATATTAAGATCAGCTAACCAAGACTTTGGAATGAAGACTGTTTTTGTCTGGGAGCCTTGAAAACCAAGCTTTTAGCTTCCTTTTAAATGCCATTTGGAATAATTAGTCACATTCTGCTTTTGTGCAGTGGTAACACAAGCTGGCTCCTCTGCATTCTGAAGGAAAGAAATTTTCTACTTATTTTGGTAATGTTCAGCTGTAGACTACTCTTCTGCTTCTTTTCAGAAATAACAAGTGTTAGGGGCAAGCTTTCAGTTTGTGCAAAACATCCTAATGCTGCGAATTTCAACATCATGCAGGGAGTTCCTATTAGGTGAGAAATTATCTCTGTTGGCTGTATTGGATCTGTTTCCCCAGTCCAAGAAAATTTTCTGCACTGGAGCAACTCTGTCACTTGGGAGGGAGCACCATGTTCTGTAAAGGTAGGACCTAGCCGTTCCCACTGAGTGGACTCAGTATTCAGAGATGTTTTTCAAAATGGTTTTGGCAATTAACACACGTAAGCATCTTGAGTGATTTGTTTCCTTAAAGAGTTAGATATATGAAGAGCAGGAGGCAATATTTATCGTGCTGTTAAGCTCATAATTAAGATTCTACAAGTTCAGATCCACTTTGACTGCAAATTATTAATACCAGTTTTGTTAATTCATGTTAAATGAATGTTAACAGATCAGTTTCATGCATCTATTTAATAATTTAATTCTTCTTTACTTGTATTTGGTTTATGTCATAAATTATTATCTCTAAAAATAATCTTCCATTAACCTTAAATAAGTGTTAAATAAACATTTGGTTTTATGAGCAAACTAATTTTGTCTGAGGGTAAAGGCATCCAGATATACTGCTTTGTTTTGTAAGTGATGTTTTCCCAGGTTTTATCAAATTAGAGTGACTCCTCCATGGCTAAACTAAAGATCAGGAAAGAATTAAGCCAGAATTAACATGAAATTCTGTTGTAATCCAAACTCTGCCTCAAGAAGTGTCATCCCTAATGAAGGATTACTGATCTGTTTGATATACTGTCAAAAATCACAACAAAATGCATCTCTAAAATATGCAGGAGTGCAAGTCAGGTTTCAAGAGAAAACCAGGATCTAAGCATTTAAGATTTCCATCCATAGGTTTGAGAAAAAAAAAGGATGAACTGTTCCACATGGTGAGCCTACAATCCATAGTCAGGACAAGATAATAGCAAATAAATAAATAAACAATCATGCAGAGAGGCTTAAAGAGGGATTGAGAGCCAGATCTAAACAAATAGCCTGATTCCTGGTACTCTGAATCAGATTCCTGTCCTGAGTCAGTCACTTGAGGACACATTCAGAGCTTGGATCTCTGGAATCACAGTACACATTATGGAACCACAGGATCATGGAACCATAGATCATAGAACCATAGACTATCCAGAGTTGAAAGGGACCCACATGGATCATGGAGTGCGACTCCTGACCCTGCAGAGGACATCCCAAAAATCACTCCAGGTGCCTTAGAGTGGTGTCCAAATGCTTTTGACGAACTCTGTCAGGCTTGGTGCTAAGACCACGTCCCTGGGGAGCCTTTTCCAGTGGCAGGATAGTGCAGAAACTAAAGTGTGTGATGCAGCAATCCCAGTCATGCTGCTGGGTAAGATGTTTTCCTATCTGAAAGTGCTTTCTCAGGATGACATGGGAGCTAATTAATAAACTCATGAGGTATTTTTACCTTTCAATACCTTGTGAGAACCCTAGAAAATTCTCTCAGTCTTCAGAAAGAATTTTTTCTCCCCAAGATGGTTCTGCAGCATCAAAAAATTAAAAAGAAGAAGAAGAAGAAGAAGAAGAAGAAGAAGAAGAAGAAGAAGAAGAAGAAGAAGAAGAAGAAGAAACCAAAACCCTCTTAGCTTCTAGGGATCTGAAAGGATGTGGGAGAAAGGCATATGCGTTTCATAGGTCTCTGCTACTGCTTTCATCTCTCAGTTTTCTTTCCTAGAGATATCACCATGTCTTCAGATGCAGGAAGCAGTCAGAGATATTTTCCATGTAGGACAGCACACCAGTGCTGCCAGTGCCGCCGGAGGTTGCCAGCCAGGAATGGTGGTGGTGTGTTCACACCATGCCCATCCTTTTGTCACAGTGTTATCTCCACATCAAAGCACTCAGACCATCCATGACACTGACAGCTGTTATGTGGCCCTTGCAGCTGCCTCCCAGACACCAATTACTGTACTGCTGGGTGGCCAGAAGTGATTCATTCTTCCCATCAATCATGCAAGTCCTTCCTCCCATACTCTCATTCATTTAGGGGAATGACAACTGTGTGGACACATGCACAAACAGCTCGACTCTGCCTAGGAAAGGGAAGAACTGCTCACAACCTTTAAAAAGCACATGGAAATCTTTTCATCACCTGAGATGATTGAAAACTTATGCTGTGCATTTTACAGATGTAGCAAAGGTTCAGTTCACCATTCTGGATTTAGAGTTTCAGCCCTTTCCCTCCCTGCAGCCCTTCCTTTAGTCTGCCTGTGGATGGCTCTCTGCTCAGCATGCAAGCTAATGTGTATCCCAGCCAGAGCTGCCCAGTTCACTAATGTATTTACAGGGAACCTAAATGGCCTCAGAGCACTCTGGGTGCCATGGTGATGGCAGAATGCTTTACTGACTATAAAATTCTTATTTCTTGGATTTCCCTACAGGAATCATAACGCATCCATCTCTGCCATTGCTAGCACATCACTTGGTGTTTGGGATGGCAGGTGTTTGTGCAGGGCTGAGCTCAGTACCCCCGTTTACTGGTACTAAGTGCAAAACAACATGGTTGCACAGACCTATTTTCCTTATTCATTGCCAAAGCATATCTGCTATCTTCACATTTGCTGAAGGTTAGTAGCACTCAGCTCTCAGATTCGTGCTTTGGCCTATCTAACTTCCTGCTTAGAAAGCAATGTGTTTATGTTCTCTGCACTGACAAGAATAGAGTAGGAGAATGATAAATGCTGTAGCATTGTGTGCTGCTCCTGATAACGTTATCTCCAAAGATTTTAATAACCCACATCATTACAGAGAAGTTGCCCTCCCTCTAGGTAGGCACAACAGCTGTTTGCACTGCTAACATTGAACTGCCATCATGTGCACATTAACTGAGAAAAGTCTTAAGGTTTTCTGGGTTATTTTGCTCATGCTGGTAAAATGATTTTCTTCGTTTACGTTACTGTTTTCTAGTTTACTTCCATTTTTATTGTTAAAGTGACAGACACACACTAAAAGAGAAACGCTATCTTTACTTGGCAATGGATATATAGTTAGGCATCTGATTTATTTTCACAGGGCAGGACAATTTTGTGCTGATGCAGTGAACCCTGGAGAATGTGCTCCAGAAAATCTGCTCTCACATACAACAAAGTGAAGCAAAACAATCCACAATCATACTGCATTTTCAAACCATTTTCTCTCTGGCCTATAGGGATCAAGGAAAATACAAATTAGAGAAACCCATGTGGCTGGACAGGGAAAACCTCAACCAAACAGGAAGTCCTTATGGACTACTATATCAGTAGACAGCTTGAGAGATACATCTTCCTTTTCAAGCGGCAAGAGGGAAAGATTTTCCTCATGCTCAATGAATAGGCTTCAACTGCAGGACAAACAATCCAGGACAGCCACTATTTCTGCTCCTCTTATGTTGTACTTAATGCTCCCATCTTGCCTTAAATGGCTGTTGACAAACCTTCTTCCCAGTCCCCAGTTCACTCAGGTGTTTTTTCACCCTTCATGCCCATGTCAGAATTCCGTGTCCTGCTCCAATGTCCAGCTTGTCTAATTTAATCATCTTTGCTCTTCTCAAAATAGTTCATCTCCTCCTCCTTCCCTGGCTCCACTTCCAAAAGTCAACTCTCTAACATCAACTCCATGACCTATCTTATAGTAAAGACTTTTGCACCATGTGACTTCACATCCAACTTCTCTCTCACAATCTCCCCTTGCCTTGGAAAGAGATGCTTCTATTTTTTTCAGTGTGAAGTTTTCCACTGCCTTTGTCCAAGATTTATCAAAAGTGCTAGGGGGAAAGGATAGTACTGTTACATATATATAATTTTTTTTGCTAAATAAGGGTTTTCTTTTCACAATTTATTTTTCTGTAGACAACATGGAAATTCTGGATAAAACCTGAAATAGCAAAATACATATCTTGATTTCTGAGTTGTTTTAATTTGCACTGCTGCAGTGTCTCCTGGGAGTTACAGTTGAAAAGCACGCTAACATTCTCACTTGTTGTGACTGAACAATGTGATTTATTATCCTTTTCCCATGGCACAGCAACCTTTATGGAAGGGAAAATTTTTTTAAACACTGTGTTGTTCACCCTTTACCTTTTACAGCATCCTGAGGAAGACCACCAGAACAAGATGACATGGGTAAGAACATGATATTTCACATGTCTGACATGTATTACTGCATATCTTCCTACTGTGGAGACCAAAATATATTTAGGACCTCATTTAGTTAGGCAGAATGGATTTAACTACTTAATAATCTACTACAGTTTGGGACAAATATTCTTCTTGACCCAAACATCATCTCTTTCTTTCCACCCAGTCTTCCTTGTCCCTTCTCACAACAAATTTATGATGGAGCATTCAGCAGCAAAAAAGTGCGGATTTAAATTTTAATATGCACATGAGATCAATAAATGTGTTTCACACGCAAATATGACAGCAATGACCCTGATTCAGAATGCTTGTTATTTCTGGAGTTGGCATATGGTTCTCTGCAGCAGCAGGCATAATGATTGCAATAAATTGCCTCCTAATGCTACGTAATCAACTCTGATTTGTGTTAATTTGGGCAGTACTTAGCAATTCATGTTAATTTTTTTAATCAGATTTGTAAGACACTGTATATGAATTCAGCTTCATGTTTGGGTTTTTGGCAATGTTAAGAACACAGTCTGGCATACAAATTCAGCTTCTCTGCAAAACCATGCGTCATTAATAAAAATGCAGAAGTGCAAGAAAGATCTTAAGGAAACCTTCAGATTCAGTCTCCATTAGGTAAGGGTGGTGAGAGATACTGCAGTATCAGCTAGAAATGGACTGCAAACCACTTGGGGTGGGATTATTATCTTTTGAGGTTTGTACAGCATCTTGTACACAAGTGGCGCCATGGTACAAAACCTTCTCGACAAATCATGAATGATAATGTGACAGTAGAATAACTGCTGCTTGGGAAGAGAATGGGAGAGAATAAATCAGCAACTTTTACTGTCTTCTGTTCTTGTTTTCATTTTATTTACTACTGAATTTCTTCTCTGGATTCTTCTGGATTCTCATAAACCTGCTTTTTTAACAGTCAACGGGACTTTTCACAGGCTTCAAATTAAGCATGACTTTATGTACTCTACTAAGCAGGGATAAAATTACATGCTACAGTGCTCTCCTGGACTGGTGCATTAGTCAGAGATTTAGTGCCCAGGAGTAATCTTTCCTTGATTAAAATCTAATTCTCAGTGTTATCAACAATTTATGTAATAAAATCAGAAAACAGTGTTGGACTTACCATAGAAACTAAGATGCAGCTATAAATTAAACAAGGCTCTTAGCTCACCATGATAAAACTAACTCATTAAAACTGTATTTTGGAATCCTAATTGTTTGGTTTTCCCATTTCTGCAGCTTCTCCCTCCATGCAATCAACATTCCCAGAATTGCCATGCAGGTAAACTAATGAGTAGTGGGAAAAAAATCTCTGACCTTATATGAAACAGCTCAGTTATTCCATCAGTTACACTGGTTGAGTATGGATTTACTAGCCTGATTCTAGGCTGGTCTTTGTAAGTGCTGCAGGTAGGTATAATTATAAAGATGATTATCATATTATATTGCAATATGAGTACAAAGTACACTTTCTCATCCCTGTTAGTGCAAGATTACAAAGGCCCATCTATCAAATCTTTATCCAAATAATGTGAGAGGCATGATTAGAAAGCCCATATAAGACTGTCAGTCATTGAATAGTTCTTTTCTTCCAATTAACTCTGGATTAGGTAAGCGAGTTGCTAGTACAAATATTTGAGGACACATTTTCTTAAAGCTAGGTTGTTCTTGTTTGATAAAATAAAGCACAAGGATGTACTTTTAGCTGTTGTTCCTCTCTCTGGCATGTAAGTTCAAAGCACAATAAGTTGCAAACAATTTTTTAAATTCTTAATTTCATAATGTCTTTTTGTATGCTGTAAATAAATTCACTATAATTTCTGTTGACACAAAAGGTGAAGTTTTCAGTGGAGCAGCATAAAGAGGTGTCAGATAATCCCTGACACATTCATGTTATGTTGCTGAAGGGAAAGAGAGAGTATTAAATCTTCCTCTGCACTCAGTTTTCCAAAATCAGAATGTAGAGGGTGAGATTTGGATGGCCTTTGGCTCCACAGTGTAAGAGACTTATGGATCATAATTTCCTTCACACACTTTTAAGATCACTGAAGGACTTTGCTCACTATGGCAAACTGTAGAAAGAAGGATCTGCTAAATCATCTCTGACTTCTGAACACATCCCCCCTTCCACCCAAATACACCTTCATAAATTCCTGGAAACTTTGGACAGTTAGATAAGCACCTGACTGGAATCAGAGATAAGGTAAAGGTGGTACTATGGTCTGACTATCTCAAACTAGGAAGAGGTAAATAAGCTGGGGGAGCACTGATAATGGACAAAAAGAATACACAAAAAAAGCAAACTCAGCAACTGCGCTGAAAATCAGCTCTCATTGGTCTGAAAGGGGGAAACCATATGAGAAACCCACCAACTCAAAGGAATAGAAAGACTGAACCTGACTCTTAGACAAGACTTAGACTAGACATGAGTCTTAGAACAATTAGCACTGGAATTGAGAAAATCATATCTATGGACATTGATTCCTTTGTTTGCTAAACTATAAAGTATGAGAACTTTTGAGGGATTGGAGGAATCCCATTATAGAGAAGACCACGGTGAAGAAGAACCAATGGGATACTGCTGTATCCACAGGCATGGTGACTATCTTTCTATTTAATCTATTTCTCTCTCACTCGCTGTATCTCACACCCTCCCACTTTTCTATTTCTTTCACATTTTACTGTTAAATAAAATCTATGCTATTGACTTCCGCATATGGTCTCATGTGCACCTTTTTTGGGGAAGAGGCATCTTTCAATAATCAGATCTTAAAACACAGGAGAGTGACTTATCTAGGATGATACAGTATTTTCCATGCTCTCTTCCACAGCTGGCTGTGGAACATAGTTAAAATATATTTACTTCACTCATTTTCCACAACTCCAGCCTGAAAATCTGGATAGACCAGTCTAAACAGACTCTACTTCAGAGCTGTGCATGCCTGTGAAATCAGTCATGCCATTTAAAGACAAAAAGGCTCCTTATGATTATCCAATCTTACTTCAAGGCAGAGAATCTCATCTACATCATTCTTGCATTGAGCAATATCTTCTGTGCTGGTGTTAATCCTGCCCTCCAGAAAGGCATCTCTGCAGATAATCAAGATAAAACATCCCTCAGGAGTATGTTCCTCAATCATCCTTATGTCATAAAATCCATTTTTATTTGTCAGCTGAATGTTGTCTGTCTCTGCTTCCTGATCTGAGTTTCTTGCTATGTCTTTCCCATGTAGATAAGCACTTCTTCAGCTTCTAATATTTTTCTGAGTTAGAGGGCACTTCAATCACCTTTTCACACCAAACTTCATTTGAAGTAGACGTTGAGGTTTTAGAGAAATGCAACATTCCTATTCTTCTGCCCTTTAGGAATGAAAGACTGATGTATATTGGCGATATAATTTTGCGTAGATAGCAACCCCATTCCTTTCCATACAGAAATAAGTGAGTTTTGCTCTTCTACCTTTTATAACAATGGTTGGAGAGGAATCTCATTTCCTATTGATCTTTATTTGTTATCAATCCTGCATTGAAAAAGGAGGAAAAAAACCCTGTAATTATCACATTTTTCAACAGATTCAGATTTCATACTTTAATTTAGCATAATACAAGACCTGTCCTTTCAAAAATGATGATTAGAAGTTTGTAAATAGGAATTTAAATTTTTTTATTTCCCCCAAACTTGATGATCGAATTGACCAGATGCCCTTAATAACCTTTGTAGACCCAGAGGGGAAAAAGACCCCACCTAAAGATCTCTCTGCTTATACAATAATTTAACACATTTCTCATTTTCCAGTTCCTAGGAAATGTCAATTTTCAACTGAAAAAGCCTTGTGGGAAACAAGGACTCACGCAGAGGTGAGTAACTATGATCCTAGAAGAAGAATTTAATATTGCAGAAGTGCACGAAATACGATGCAACACTCAGTGGGCAGAAAGCATTTATTTTTTCTTTCAGTCTATTCTGGCTGTTGAAAAGCAACCATGCTGTCATTTTGTGTTATTCACTCTGGACAAAATCAGAGAATCACAGAATCACAGAATGGATCAGGTTGGCATGGAAAACAGCAGGTCACCTGGTCCAGCCTCTCTGCTCAATCAGGGTCATCCTAGAGCACATGGAAGAGAATTGTGTCCAGGCAGTTCTTGAATATTTCCAGTGAGGGAGACTTCACAACCTTTCTGGTCAATCTGTTCCAGTGCTCGGTCATCAGCACAGTAAAGAAAGAGGTTCTCTCATGTCCAGGCAGAACTTCCTGTGCCTCAGTTTCTGCCCATTGTCTCTTGTCCTTTTGCTTGGCACCACTGAGAAGAGCCTCTTGACGCCTCCCTTCAGATACTGATAGGCACTGATGACATTCCTTCACAATCATCTCTTCTCGAGGCTGAACCAGCCCAGCTCCCTCAGCCTTTTCTTGCAAGTGAGGTGCTCCAGTGCCTTAATCAGCTTTGCTAACTCCAGCAGATACCACATGGTAATTATTTAACCTTATTCTCTATTACACCTTCCAATTAAACCTATTTGAACAATTGTCAAAGAAATAAGGTTTTGCATTATCCTATTCCTAGGGCCTCTTCTCATGGCATTCTGTTCCTGGGGACTCTTCACAGCTGCTTTGTTCCAGCACCCTGTTGTCACAGCTCCAAGACCACCTCATAACTACCGTGAAATTTTTGTGATATTTTTAACTTCCTTTGACATCAGCTTTATCTCTCCATCCTTTTAATCCGTGGATTAATTCAGACCAGACTAAAGGCTGTTCTGTGTTATCAATACAGGTGATATCTCCTACCTTTTCTGTACCTCAGTCTTGTTTGAAAATATTACTGATATGGGTGTATGCAAACCAGCCTACAGGTGAGGATGCACACTTCCTTCAGCTCAGGTTACTTCATCCTTAGAGAGAATTAGAAGATAGCCCCTGGATACAGTTTGGCCTTTGCCCATAAGCAAGTCACCTGGGGGAAAGATTTAAGAAATATTGGTTTCCCTTTTCTTCATCGATTTCCCATTTCTTCCTTATTCTGTGTAGCCTGCCAAAGAATTTAAAACATACATGGAAAAAGTGATTAAACACTTGCAAAACTTGATCCCCAAGGAAACTATTTGCAAACAGATAAACAAGCCAAGCAGGGTGGAGGGAGCCTGCATATCTAAACAATGTAATAGGCATTTGGTGCTGTGAGCTATTTTCAGTGTCCTCACAGCATACCCTGGTACAACAATTAGCTACTGGGACTGGAAGAGAGCATCAAATACCACAAATTGGGATTGATTTTGGTTGTTCTGCTACATGTCTTTCTTCTTCCTCTCTCAGTCCAAAGCAATGGCATTATCTTTTTTAAAAAAGAAAATAAGATACCCTATAGAAAAACATGACTTTTATATATAAGACTCTTTGAGTCCTCAATCTCTTCTTTTTCCTTTTTTTCTCCATGACAAATGTGATTTTAATAACTACAATGTTCAGTACAATTATTCCATCACAGCTGGTGGAAGCAGAACATGTTGATTTATGACCGTTCACCTTAGTGACCCTCATGGGCTCTGTGGGAGTTCTTTTACTCTGGTCAGTGTAGGGCCAACATCCAGAACTTGGGAGTGAATGATTACAGCGGTAGACAGAGCAAAGATTACAGTCAAGGCTGAATTACTGCCCTGACTTAACTCCCACCTTTTTCAGACTTTTTTGAATTTGGAGTCTATCCTGAATGAATTTCCATTCCATTTCCTTTGAAGAAAGTCTGCTTAACTTTGGCATGTTAGCGACAGAATAAAATAAATAACCCATAAACCTATTTTGTGTACTCATAACCCTTGTATCTCAACCATAGCCGAATGGATTCCATTAAGTCTGCATTACGCATCCAATAATGTAACATGGTGGGTGCCTGGGGGAAAAATATTATGGCAGGTTATGTAGTAGTACTTTTCCTAGTTAGACCTTCCCAGCTACCAGCAATGTGCAGCTGAGCAAGCAGTAGTATTATAATGCTAAATAATCCTGATGGTTTTTCTTCTATGAGTTTCTTCTGTGAACTTGTTCTAGTGAGTGCTAGCAAGAGCCCTTTGCCAGTGACTCACAGATGTGCTGAAGTCATGACTTTGTATGAAGTATAATATGCACCTATTATTTTATAATGGTAGCAACTCACCTTTCTTAAAGAAATGATTTGTGATTAATTCTAATAATTTTCTGATAAAATTGGCCACAGTATGCTCCAAAAGATTTAGAATGTCTGCCTGCCCATCCCTCATAGTACACAATTTTCTTCACAGTCACAGACGCTGACTGAGTGTGCTTTAAGAACATTCAGCTACTCTGCCCTTAGTGATGTCAAAAAATGATGCTCCTGGAAATGCTAAGCATATACTTAATTTCTTTTAATAATGTCTCATTAATCCCATAAGGTTGTGCTCTTGGAATTCTATGCTCTAATATTCCAGACACCTGTAACACTGCTGCTATTGGTTCTTTCATGCTGTAGTCAAAAGCTTGCAGTCATCAATATCTTCTCACACGCGCTTACTGCATTTACCACGGTGGTTCCTGATTTCCTACACCTGCCCTTGGGAGGTGCTTGTTAGTGGAGAAAAACTTGGTGTATTGTTGATCCCTACAAGAGTCCTGTTACATAGCAACTACTTTATAGTGACTGAAATTAACTTTCTGTAGCAAAGCATAAATCATAGAATCACAGAATGGCTTGGGTTGGAAGAGATCTTAAAGAACATCTAGTTCCAGACCTCTGACCATAAGCAGGGACACCTTTCACTAGACCAGGTTACTAAAAACCCCACCCAACCCGGCCTTGAACACTTCCAGGCATGGGACAACCACAACTTGTCTGGGAAATCTGTTCCAGTGCCTCACAACACTCAGAGTAAAGAATTTCCTCCCAACATCAAAATGTTATGGCTTTTTATATTATTGAACAAGCTTTCTAATTGCTAATGAAAATCATTGCACAAAACATTTTTTTTCAACTTGACTTTAGATTTTAAAAGGAAGAAACAGCCACAGAAAACAGATGCTTCCTGCATTTTAATTAAGATCCTGCATGTGTCTGGATATCAGGAGGTGAGTGAGGTTCAGCCTAGGACTCTTGGTCATTCTGCTGCACAGTAATTTTAGAGTCTGGCAAACAACCGGTCCAGAATGCAGACACAGAACAGAGATTTCTCTCTTTTAGAAAACAAAAGGAGGACATACTCCTGAAAAAACTCGGTATATGCACCAAAGTCCTTGGGACAAAGCAGAATAGTTGCTGGGGTGCTGCTCCTCACTCTGGGCAAGAGGTAGACTGGCATGAGGTTTTTAGAAGAACTGACACGTCCCAAAAGCCTTTCCTCCCATCCTCCTTTCTACCAATGGCCAAAAGCAATTCCAAGGAGAAATGTAAGAGTTGTAAAAGCACAGAGGTGAATCCCAAAAGTTCCTTCTGAGTCTCCAACTGCCTATGACATCAGGCCTAGTGCACCTGGAGTGGTATCCTGGTGTTGGAGCTGTGAGCCCAGCCTTCCTGCGCTCTGAAGGACTCTGGAACTAGAAGCTTGTGAGACAAATCCTTAGGGAAGTGCATGGAGGAAGGATAAATGGTACTGGGGATGGCTAGGCAGTTGAAGGGAAGGAAATCCAGGGAATGAGTGCTACCTGAGAAAAAGAGGGTTGGAATAGAGAAGGCAAAATCCAAACTGAACCTCTCCATGCTAGCTCCTCCTCTTGTAATCACCAACCACCCCCATGGATTTGAGCCTTGATACCTAGGGCAGAACAATTAAATATAGAATTGTGTGTATAAAGACCTTACATGATGAATTTTTGCATGGAGCATGTTATGAATGAGTTTCCTCTGCCACTGGCCAAATGATTACAGTTACAGTAATTTTAATTTTACTCTTTGCTTTCATTGTTAGGTTAACAACTGAATTAAAGACTACTGTGAAAGACATTTTTTATTCCAGCATTCCTAATCCATAAAGCAAAAAATGAACAAGCACCTGTTATTAGTACATCTATAGATGCAATGCTACCTTTGGCAAATTGTTTCACTCTACAGAGAAAGTTACAAAGAACCTGATTGGTAACAATTTCTGATATAATTAGATAAAACTTACAGTTCAAATTCAAACAGCTTTAAAAATATGTTGGTTATTTTACGGAACAAAGGAGTTGGGAAATACTCTTACAGTGTGGATTTGTAGTTTTGGTAAAAGAACTTTGCATAATTGCATCAGTTCTGACATAGTCTCAAAATTTACAAGATAACATGAGCACTTTTCTTTTTGCTTTTATTTTAAAATATGAATTGCAAGTCTTTCTTACAAGTAACATAATACACACACACAAAAAGATGTGATGGCAGCATCTGCTCTAGCAATAGCTTACTCTGTAATGACCAACAAAAAGTGGTAGACGAGAAATGAATTCTGGTGTCCTTAACAGGAAAAGAAATAAAAAATTACTCAAGGCATTGAAGCTTCATAGCTTCAGCCCACACTCAACTAAGACTGATTTTTTGCATCTGTTCTGAACTTAGACTTGGAAAGACCTGTTTCCTTGGCAATTCAAAGAAACAATTCATGTTTTTATTTTGAGGGCTCTGTTAGGCCTAATGTCATCAGCTCTGCATCTGCAGTTTGTTTGCTCTCTTAAACAGGAGATAAGCTGGCCACACAAGAAAAAGTTGTGGGCAAATGAATAAACAAACAGATATGAGCAGCATTTTTGGGATCTTGGGCTCGGTTAGCATTTCAAAGTCCCTCTCTTTTTAATAAGTCATTGGGCAGCAGAATTGATCACTCAATAAAACCTGACATTTAGAAAGAAAAAGAACAAATCTTCAACAGTTTTTTTCCTGTCAAAGCCATGAGTATGTAGCTACATAAGCTCAGCCAACCTTCTGGCTTCTTTTTTTTTTTCTAATTATATTGCTCAGACAGAGTGTTCTGTCTCCATGCTTGAGGCACAAATCTCTGTGTTTTATCCAGCATGGATAAAACTGATTCATGACTGCGGAGTCCCTCTCTTCATGGGGTGTTACTGGGTGCAAAGGTTTTGGGAAAATGTGGCTCTTGACTGCAGCTCCCACCTAGGACTGTAATACATAACCTATTAGCTCCTACCTAACCACTCTCATCTTCTTAAAAACATTGGCTTTGTTGTACAATAATTAAGGTGTATTCCTTACATCCTTCAGCTTGGGGGTTGTACTGGGTAATGTGTAATGGTCCCTTCCAACCCAAACTATTCTATGATTCCCTGGAAAGCCGTTTTCCAAACCTGAAATCAGTACCACGGCTATCAGACAAAGGATTCTTGCATGGTACAGCAGGACCAGCATATCAACACAGTAAGGGTCTCAGTTGGATTATGGACTTAGGGTCCTCCCTCTTTGCCTGCCTGTTATCTCTGTGTTTTTCCTTTGAAGCCAACAAAGGAATAGCTTGAATACTGGGTGCAAAATAGCTGATGAAAGCTTTGGTCTGCTGTGGCTAGGACTGCAAACCTTTGGCTTCATTTGAAGTTGAGCAGGGTTCATTTGGATGCTACTTTCACTTTCAATTAATGGTGGCCCTGCTGTGCATTTGCTTGTTATGTGACTCAGCTGTAGAATGACAATCCTACAATGGATACCATTTTGCAATTAAATCCAGAGCCTTTGATATCTTCAGCAGTTGCCCGGACAAGCCTCTCAGAAATCTGATCTAACAACAAGCCTCCAGAGGACCCTTTCCACACAAATCTTCCTATGATTCTATCTAGGCTTTTTTCATCATCCATAAGAAAAGGTTATTTAATATAGAAAGAGGTCCGTTCCTCGTGTGACATGCCAGCACTTTGCTTTATCGCTGATAACCATAGATATCACTAATGTAACTCACAGCTCAGAAGTTTTAATCTATTCTCCCAGCTAGTAGTAGGGTCAGGAAAACTGCAGAGGTATTTCTAAAGAAAAGAGATGCATGGCTCCAACACTTTTACACGAGAAAATGATTCAGTGGAAAACCTGCTGAAAAGGTTAAAGTGTAGTTAAGCATGCAGATAAAGAAAAATATAATATTCACCTAAAATACCATAATTAATGAACGAATGTATCATCCTGAAGTAAATTTGACAGTGTGGTCACATTAGCTTCACAGCACTATTTGCTCCAAAGTAGCTGACTTCTTTTTTTCCCTTTAAATGCAATTTCATGTAAAAAGAAATGCAGTTTCCCTGAAGGTCCCATGTCACTGCATGAATTGAAAGTAATGCAGGCTCTGGATTTCACAGACAGAGTAGAAATGTGGTTCTGCTTAAACAGAAGATCTATCATCAGATGATAAAAATTATTACAGATCAGATAAAGTCAGTGTCAATACATCGAGTCTTAATAAATGAAGACCTGGACCTGCAGGTTTCTTAGGCCAGTCACAGTTATTGATCCAGAAAACTGGCAGTTATTTGGCATTGAAAAATAAGGCTGCTCAGGTTTTGTATGAGACATGGAAGCTTTTAATGAAGAAATGTCATCAGTGACAAAAAGCTGGGAAAGTTAAGTCTGCAGTCCCAGCACAAACAGGTTCTGGTAGAAATAGCCATGCAGGATTCTCCCAGAGTATCTCCTGACTCTGCCTGTTCCCAGGACCTACAGCCCATAGCCTGCCTTTTTGACTGACTACAGCAGTGATGTTAGCAAAAAACCCAGGATCCAACGGGCCTTTAAAAATATCATGCCTTGATTATACACTTTGGTTTCATCCTTCAAGTTTTCACCAATATCACACTTATCTGGAAGCTTGATCCCAAATGTAGGAGACAAATTTTCAAATCTGTTCACCCCATTATGTACACAAGACTTTCATCAAAAGGCAATGAAAGTACAATTCCTTTTTTCAATGAAACAGAGACATTCAGATGACTTAGGCATTTATAAAAACTCTACTGTTAAAGGGTCACTTTATGTGTTTGAGTTTAAAAATCTTGGCTAAGGTAATTCAGTGATTAAATACAGAGAAGAGGGAATAATTTTTGGGGAATGTTTGCCATAATCCCCCACAGTAATCTATTACATTGTTATTTCTATAATAGATGACATCACCTCTCTTTGACTCACTTTATGTGTCTGTAAATGCTTGAAAAGGATTTCATTGTTAAGATATAGAAGGTTTCCTCATACATCACAGCTGACAAGAGGACTCTCATTTCCCTCATCATTCAGTCTTAATTCTGTCCTCATGAAGCCAACCAGCTGAAAGATAATACCTTCTAACAATTGTAATTGCTGTTACTCTGCACACAATGTCAAATTGTGCCCTTAATTCTGACTGTCTCACTTTTTACTGTATGCTTCTGGCAATGTGTCAGCATTTAGCAAGGATTTAGTCTTTTGTCATAGCCCCCCTCTAAGAGTTTTATGTAAAACAGGATTTCTTGTCTTCTCTGTGGGCCACTAAGAAGAAATATTGTATGTGATGTTAAAAAAAAAGGAGCTTCCTGGTAACTAACTCCTCATTTGTAACAGAGACAGAGAAAATCTGATATGTATAATGGAAATAGAAAATTGACTGCTCTAATGCTGACTTAGGTTAAGATTTTAATCTCAGTGTTCAACGTCATACAAGTCAACCACTTTCCAAACAGCACCTAATATGTTAGGACAGAAAATCCTGGAGCTGGAGGGTGTGTCATCATCACACAGTTAATAGAAACTTTTGGAAAAGTGCAGAGAAATATCTTATCCACCCTCTTGCTTTATGAATGCCAAGATCATTTGGACCCTATTTTATCTCGTTTTGCAGATGACCTATTACTCTGTTCTATGCTGCCTTCTATGTTCATGCTCATGTATATTTGTATATTTGATTACATTTGTCTTATTGGGTGAGCTCATACAGACCTTTTTTTCTGCAGCCTGGAGTTCAGTGACACCAACTTCGGACTCAAACATGGGCATAGTGTGTGCACCACTCACGTATAACCCAAGGTTCCCACACAAAATATTTCTTCTTCCTTGCTATATTTCCTTCACAGTTACTTTTATGCCTCCTCAGGCAATATTTCCTTGTTGAGCAAGCTGTCCAGCCATGTGCTCCCCACTCTCCATACAACCAGGGCTGCTCTGTCCTAGGTGCAGAATCTGTCACTTGCTCTTGTTAACCTTCATAGAGTTGGTGATTGCTCAGCAATCTGTCAAGATGTCCACAGGACCAAGACATGTAGCAGTCACTTTACTGAAAAAATATCAGAAGCATTTGGAGCTCTGAATCAGGCTAAAGACCCAATAATGTAAAATATGGTAACCTTTAATTTGTACTCAGTAACAAATTAGACACATGCACAAACTGGAGGTCTGACCAAGAGGTTGGTTATGTGAACAAACATGCATTGAGTGAGATGGTACTGGAATCACTTCCAAGAAAACTGATTTTTGAGGAAGACCTTTAAACATATTTAAGTTGAATGCATATTGTGTGTATTTGTTTTGACGTGTGTCTCCAACCAAGCCTTCTCTGTCATTCTAGAAGCCCTGCCTGTAGAAGCCTTTCGGTGATCTTCCATCATTTTGCAGACTGAAGGAATTTATTAGAAATGTCCATTTCCAAAAAAATTTTCCTTCAGGAAAGACAAATCTAAACTTACTGCTTAGAGATCATTTCAGGCATGACAACATGCAAGCACATTATTCATTAAGTTTATTGAATATGAATATAATACTGTCTGATCTCATTGTTTATGTAAATGCTCCGTTTGTGAGTTCTTTTAGCTGCTTGACCTCAGAGGTGTCTGCCAAAAAATGACTGATTTCTGGTTTTTGTTAGAGTAGTGTAAATGGGCAGGGCTGGCTGGATGTATAGCATAGAGTTTCAAAATGTCATACTCTGGAAGGTTACAGACTAAACAGGTTTCAGCTAATGGGGTGTCTGCAGTGTCTGAGGAAAGGGAAAGTTTAAGGCTTAGATACTTATTACAAAGTCATCCCTGATTCTTCAATAACTCATTTTGATATTTTTTAATTTGCAAAAATGTGTCTGTGTGATCCCATAGGCTCTTAACTACTTTGTAATGAGTGTGTCTGAACAGATGGAAAATGTTTTCAATTTCTGAGAGAAGTGCTAATGGATGTCACCAGCTATTAGAAAAGCTCAGGTGGTTCCATTTTGGGAGAATAGGTATTGTCATAAGCATCTTCATTTTTAATGAAATATTTGCTCATTTATACCTTTATGGTAAGTTTAAGACTGCCTGTACAAGTGCAAAAAGATCAGAAACTGAGCTGGAAATTATTCACTGTGAAATGGTCCAGAAACTTAAATCCAAACATTTCATCTGAAAATAACAAAAGCTTGTTGTAGGTCACACCAGTATCAGGGAAAATTAATAACTGAGAGAAAAAAAAAAATCCCATCAAGGTTAGACTTCTTTTTTTCCTATTTGTAACAGATGTAGAAAACCCCCCAAAACCCACAAAAAACCCTCCCACAAAACCAAAAAAAATCCCAGCAGAAAGGAACAATTTTGCTATGTATATTCAATACTCTGTCAATCTATTTAGATTTTTATCCACTAACCCAGCTGAGATTTCATACTGGTTTTGAGCTCCCTCTAGCATCAGACATTAGGATCTACCCAGGAGAAGAAACTAAAATATAAAACATAAAAGGATAAAATGAAACTCAATATGTAAATTTTCCCATATATATCCACACTGAAGGGAAAAATTAATAAAATGAATAGGGCTGAGAAAAAGCTAAAGAAACCAGAATGTTTTCCTGGCTGGGAATTGAAGAATGGAGGGAGGCACATAGGAATTGGGATAGAGTGATACTACTGGGTTGCCCCTCCTCCTCTGTTACTACAAAAGACAGAACTCAATAATATAGATTGCTCCTCTCTGTGGAGTGGCTGTGGACTGCATAAGATTATATTAACAGATAAAGACACCTCTGTGTACTGTACACAGGCGGATATTTTGGAGATTAAAATGTGTAGAAGACCCTCTGCACAAGTCTTGCACTATTTCTCCATATATCTGATGCAGAAAGACCAACCCCACAAGCATGGCTCCTTCAGCCCTCAAGCCAGACCTGAAGAAGCTTTCACCCAGCTACTGCTCCTTGTTTTAGGTCTCGATTTCCAACTGAATTTAGTTTCCAGTTCAGTTTTCAACTTGCCCAATAAAGTGGGCAAAGGAGAAGCAGCTGTTACAAGTAAGGCAACACCTACAGCAATTGTTTCTCTACAATTGCAATGTGAAGAGCAACAGTACTCAGAAGCAGAAATTATTTTTCTCACCTGTTCCTTGAAAGGCTTTCCCTGAGTGACAGGTGAGGTTGCAGGTGTTTATTCAGTGACTGGAAAGTCGATGAAAGAGCTTAAAGGGAAATGTTAAAACCTGCAGAGGGAGGAAGAAAGACTGAACAGAGCAGGCTCAAGGTGGAATAGGTTCCTCACAGGCTTCTTCACAGAACACATCTTTTAGGAATAGCTTGAACATTTATACACTTTTTTTGCTCTCACATTTGATGACTCCAGGCATACAGAAAAGTCTCTATTGTGCAAGATACTGTACAAATTATGTTTCTTGGCTTCAGAAAAATTATACTTGGAGCCATAAGCCCATAGAGATTAATGAGACAGTCTCCTCAGACTGACAAGGTGAACCATGGACCACAGATAGCAAATACCTATATCTGAGTAAAAAAAGAGAAAATTGAAAAAGAAATAAATTTTGGTCCCTGCATTGAAAACTGCAAACAAAATGGTTATTTTGACTTCAATCTGAGTGAAAAAAATTAAACATGTGGTCAAGCTTTGGTCCCATTCCTTGCACTTCTTGTTATTCCATTCAATTTTAGTGTTTTCTCTTGGTTTCAGAATTTTCCCTTTTTTTATCTTTAGGATTTCATTTCTTTTAGCATCTTCTCCTGTCTATTTACATTTTTCCCAGTTTTTAAGGATTTGAATTGGAGTAATTTTGGCAAGTTTTGGTCCTTTTTACTGCCCCTCATTTCATCTCAGTCCATTTGGTTGCAATTACTCTATTTCCAAATTTTCTGTGTTTTTTCAATAGTACAGTTTTTGATCATATCTCCTTTCCAGAGAGTTTGTTACACTTTGTTCTCTAATTTCAAGATTTCTTTCCCTTTCCTGAAAGGAAATTCTTCTTTTCAGGAAAGGGAATGAAATCTTGCGATTTCAATGAAAATTATTTGGGCACGCTTCGGTCCATTTCCCTGCGCTTCTTCTCATCCCATTCAGTTTTATGGTCTTCACTTGGCTTCAGAATTTTTCCTTTCTTTATCTTCAAGATTTCATTTCTGTAGTTTTTTCTCCTCTCTCTTTATTTACATTTCTTCCCCATTTTCAGGATTTGAATTGGAATAGTTCTGGCAAGTTTTGTTCCTTTTCACTGCCCCTCATTTCATCTCAGTCTGTTTGGTCGTAGTCACTCCATTTCCAAATTTTCTGTTTGTTCAATTGCATTGTTTTTGATCCTATCTCCTTTCCAGAGAGTTTGTTAGGCTTTGTTCTCTGATTTCAAGATTTCAGTGAGGATTAATTGGGCAAGATTCAGTCCATTTCCCTGCAATTCTTGTCATCCCATTTGCTTTTATTGTTTTCACTTGCTTTTGGAATTTTTCCTTTCTTTTTTTAGTATTTGATTTCTTCATATTCTTCTCTTCTGTGTTTGTCTTTCTTCCCTGTATTCAGGATTGGAGTTAGAGTAATTTTGTTAAGTTTTTTTCCTTTTCACTGCCCTCATTTCATCTCAGTCCATTGGGTTGTAATCACTCAATTTCCAAAAATTCTCCTTTTTTCATTTGCATTTTATTTGATCATATTTCCTGTCCAGAGAAATCCTTTCAGGAATGGGAATAAAGTTTTAAAATTGGAGAACAAAGTCTAACAAACTCTCTGGAAAGGAGATATGATCAAATAAAATGCAATTGAAGAAAACAAGAATAAGATAAAATGAGGGGCAGCGACAAGGAACAAAACTTGCCAACATTACTGTAGTTCAAATCCTGAAATCAGGAAGGAAATGTAAATAGAGACGAGAAGAAAATGACTAAATGGAATGTAAAAAAAAAGAAAGGAAAAATTCCGAAACCAAGTGAAAATAATAAAAGTGAATGGGATGACAAGATGTGCAGGGAAATGGACCAAAACTTGTCCAATTTAGCCTCGTTGAAATCACAAGATTTCGTTCTCTTCCCTGAAAGTGAAAGAAATTGGCGTCACCCTGCCAGTGATGGTAGGTTAGCTTCCTTTGGTAAAGAAGAAATGTTTAAATGACCTCTCTCTGTCCAGCTCTGCTAACATTCCAGATCTTCCCAGTTAAGTACTTCCACAATTTGAAATTATATAGGGAACCATCAGGCATTGCATGGCACCACGGCTCCTCATTCTGCTCTGTGTATTCCTCTACAGTCTGGCTGAGCTTGTTTTAAGTTTATTTTCTTTCAACTAATCTCACAGCAAAAGAAATGGAAGCCTCACTAACAGCTGGGATATGGCAAATCCCATATCCTGACTCATAAAAGTCACGGGTAATCCAAAGAAAAACTATTCCAAAGGCACAGAATGGCAGTTAGTTTGCTTTTCAACAGCTCTGCACTGAAGGTAACAGATGCCTTTCTTTGAAACCAGTCTGTTGGAGTTTCACAGAGGGGTAAAAAATGCAGAAAAACCCCCAAACACAAAAAAGCCCAGCTGTCAGGTTCAAACCGCCTTGAAGTGGAGCTACAATCCAGGGAGACAGAGAAACACGCTGAAAGCCAAGAACTGAGAAAAAAATCTGTTCCAGTGTTTATTGACAGAAGTGCTTTGCAAAAGTGCTGTTTTCCCAACAATTTCCTGGTCCTTTAGGGCCGGGCTGGCTTTGTCCATCCATGGGTTTAACATCGTCTACTGAAAATGTTGTCCTTCAAAGACAGGTTGCTCACCTGCCCAAGACCATAACTTGAGCTGTGGCAAGAGTTACAGAGCATTAGCACTGCTCTCCACCTTCTGGGATTAACCATGATAAATGAGCTTTTTAAATTCTGGCATGGAAGGGAGTTCCTACTTTTGTTTCATTAAAATGGAGCTAGTAATAAGTATTTATATCCTAAGCAGCTGTGAGAAAACAGGCCATAGCACCAATGCAATTCATGGCAAAAAGAAAGATTTTTTTTCCTGCATAAAAGATCCTTTTGGATAAAGAAGCAGCTTTAAAAGCTGCTGCTTTCATAAAATATGACAGCTTTTCAGACAATACTAAAAACTGCTAAAAATCAAACTCCAAGCCAGAGATAAATACTGTGTCTGGAGTACAGAGGAATTGCATGAAAAGTTCTGTTGAGAAAGACCAAACTTGGATGCTCAAGATGACTTAAGTTGAATTTTCAAAAGTAAGAAACTGAAAATTTCTTTTCTGTGTTAATTGATAGGACCCTTTTTCACAGGTTTTGTCCCTGTGATTAGGATTATTTTGGGTACACAAAAGCTTAGCATGCTCAAACAACATCAGCAGCAAAAATTTTGATTCTGTCAGCACCATGAGGAAAGGAGTGTATGGTCTTACTGTGTTGAACAAGGAGCACATACAAAACCACACAGAATGCAAATGCACTTGTATCATGCCCAGCACCTCATTCTGTGCCTCTTTGCAAACAGCTTTTCCTCTGCTGGCCTCAGTGGCTACTTTCCTCCTCTCTCTGTCAGCACTTTAAAAAAAACCCTCTCTCATCTTCATTCAGTGATGTTCTTGATGTTCCCTTTCTCAAAATGTCTCAAACTGGTTAAATGGTGTTGAATATCCCTTTGGCCAGTTTAGGGCAGTTGTCTTGGCTATGCCCCTTCCCAGCCTCTCGCCCAGCCATAGGTTTTGGGGCTGGGGCCTCTGGGTGGTAGAGCTTTGGAGGGGCAACCATGGTGATGTGGGGGAACTGTTCAGCAGGAGCCAAAACACTGGTGTGTTATCAACACTTTTCTAGCTGCAAATACAAAGCACAGCATTGCAAAGGCACTGTGAGTAAAGTTGACCCCATCCCAGTCAGACCCAATACATCTAATAATATACAACTCTTAATAAAGTGCATTTCTTAATATGTACAAATTGAAATGTGACTGTAAATGAATTAGAGAATTTAGGGAGAAGTTAAGAACTTTAAGAAAGTAATTTTAAAAGAAACCCACTATGAGTTCATTATTCTTTCACAAAATCACAGCATTCTTGGTTTCAACAACATTGTGTCTTACAAAGGTGTGTGTGGTGGGTGGAAATCAACATTTCTTTCCTTGGATTACCTTCTCTGTTTTTGTCAATATGAATTTTACTATTTGAATTTAATCAGACCTTGTATCTAACTTAAACTCTGATCTTTTGCAGGCTATGCAAACTTGGTTTTCTCTTCTTTC
Source organism: Sterrhoptilus dennistouni (assembly GCA_013397095.1). Classification (NCBI taxonomy): domain Eukaryota; kingdom Metazoa; phylum Chordata; class Aves; order Passeriformes; family Zosteropidae; genus Sterrhoptilus; species Sterrhoptilus dennistouni. The sequence goes on along the minus strand of VWZU01019326.1, from coordinate 169,474 downwards.
ACAAATACTTTTAAACAAGAAAGGCATTACACAAATGTTAGCTGAGTGCCTTGTGTCTGCATTAGCAGAACAAGTTCATACAGCCCCTTGTTTGATCTGCTTGTCAATTTTGCCCTGAGAGAATAAACAAAGTGTCAGACTTCAGATTTATTTATGTAACAGAGAGGCATGCAATGCATGAGTTTTGGAGGACTACAGGGCTTTAATATTAATCCTTGTCCAATGCATGCAGTGCACTGGTCTGGAGGATTTACAGATACCTGATAGTCCAGATGGATTAGGAATGGTAGAAATCTAGGACAAATAGGCATGGAGCTTGTGTGGTTTGACTGCATGGGGTGTGTAGTGAAATCTGTGTTTTGACAATCCAGACTTCAAGAACACCGTCTAGGTTGTGTCCAGTTTGGCGAGGTCACACTGATCGGCTTCCAGGAGAAAAAATAGGATGACATCCAGAGAAAAACATGTAGGAGGGGGTTACAATTCTGCCTTTTGGGCTTGGGACTAGAAAGATCTGCTAAATATATTTATAATATATGATAAATGCTTTCATCAATAGAAGTCCTAAGTTTTCCTTCAAAGTATATAGCCATCCCTTGCTTCCTGCCAAATAAGGGCTGGATTAAAGCAGGAGTAATATTTTGGACAGAAAGGAGAAATGCATGAAGTGAAAAGACAAGAGAATGCACAGGTGAAAGCCCTCCCCACTATGAGACTGTTTCATAAGTTGCTTGGGCAATCAGCTACAAAACTGAGGAAAGATCTGTGTAGCCCAGCAGATTTCAGTTTTATCATCAAAAAAAAAAAAAAAGAAAAGGAAAATTATGTTTTTTTCTCCTTCTCTCAGCCCAGTGCCTGCTATCTGCCATGAGATGAAAGCACTGAAGAGACAGTTTTCTGCATTGTTTTTTGACTGTCCCTCACAAATGTATATATTTTGGGGGATAGCTGAAAAAAACTTGTGGAAACATTTCTATTACTTTTATTCATAGTCCTGAAAAGCTTTGGATGCCTGATCATGAATAGGGTGCCTGGTGGACACCAGCTGGACAACATATCAGAAAATGTTACTTCCACCAATTCGTTTACAGTAGAAGGCCAACGCAGATTGATGTGTGAGTGCAAGGGAACAGTGAGACAACCGTGTAAGAGGTGCACTCAGCATTTCAGTTACTTGATTGTTTCAAGTTTTGGTTATGTTCATGTTGCTTCTGGTAATTTCAGATTTTTTCCTGTGTGTCACAATAAAACAAATTTTTAGGGAGGCAACAAAGATGACATTTGCATAGTATATACAGCCAGTGCCTGCAAAATATTAAGGAATCACAGCAGGATAAAGAACCAAAGGAATTATTTTAAAATTGTTTGAAATGCTTTACAGGGTGGCTAACATGGCTGTATGCTTTTTAGACTAAAAGAATCTCAGATAACCTGTATTTTTCAGTTGTACATTAACTAACTCCAGTCCAAGTTACCACACGCACTGCCCCTGAAAATTACACACCATAAAATGTACATGAAAGAAAAATACTTCATCTTCACAGATCTCATGTAGAAGAAATGAGAATATCTGTGAGTGGTCTCAGATTCTGCAAGCATAAAGAAACACAAAACAAAATGGCAATTTACGCCTCATTTCACTCATTTCAGCTTTATCTATGGGGCTCTTTCTAATGCTATGAATTTTATATGCTGATATTACTCCCTCTATAGGTGTAGTAACAGGGAGTACAAGCCTTTTCTATAAGCCTTTTCTATACCAGTCTACTGGCTGCTCCATGGGTCCTAGGCCTCTCACCTTTAAATTTTTGTATCTTCTAGGTTAGCAAAACATGATCAGAAGAATAGTGTCTAGTCAGGGAAGTCCCACTTCTTATTGCTTTAAATACAATAGAGATATTTTAGAAATAATGATTTTTTTAATCCCAGCTACAAATGAGCATTTATTACATTTGCATTGGATTCTCAAGTCAATCACTTAATAACCTATTGCAGGAGATAGCAACTTAAATTTTTTCACTTCTTCCACAGTTCCTCCCAAAAATCAATGTTTTGAATGCCTCCTTCACAGGGTACGTTTGCTATTCATAGCTAAGAATTCCGGTTTGTCCGAAGCTGTGAGGCAGACCAAAAAAGTTCAATAAACATCCATTTTCAGAGTACAATCAGTTCCATTTGATTCAATCCACCTTCCAGACTTTGTACTAGGCAAGGATAAGAACTGCAAAATCAAGCAATCTGAGGATTCACAGAGAGATGAATAAATATTTTCTAAACATTAATAACCCTTTTTTTTTTTTTTCTGAATTGGAACAAAGTGAATACTATTGCCTTTGTAAAGCTCTAAAACCCTACTTCTGAAATTAATACTTGCAAACATTGGCCTTTAAGTAGTCTGCAGGGTAAGCGCTTAAGCTGAAGCAGACTTGAGATTTTCAGGCTTGTTTGGGTTTTTTTTTTCCATTTCTTCCCTCTATTCACTCTTGCTCATAGCACTGACACAGGTTGAATGCAAGAACTTTATTGGACATACTGGAAATTCTTTATAATCAGCTCATCAAGTACACATCCTTTCATCTTCATGAGCTTTTGAATGCTTTTTGCTTAAAGCAAACACAAAGACGTGGCAGGAAGGTCAAGGGTAGTAGGTTTGAGATAGGCACTGTAAAGAATGTGACAAGTGATTTTTTTAATCTTTTATAGTCTTTGCAGAACTCATTGTTAAGCTGTAAAACTGTCATTATCTGTTTACCTTTTCAAAACCCTTCAATAAAATAAATACAAATAAATTGCATTCAAATCAGGGTCAATATGCAAGAAATAAGGAATATTAAGGAGATCCAGAGTCGACAATGGACTTCTCAGTCCCGTACTTCTGAGCCCACCATTATGGATTTCTATACTCAGAAAATCTTCTGTTGCCTAGAGATTATGTTTTAAATAATCCCAGTTCCCAAAGGCCTTTACAATTTTGAATGTATCTTCTTCCCCTTCCCTCTGGGAGTGAAATACCAAGCATTGCTATTCCATGAAAGAGAGTTATTGCGTATATCTAATCACAAACCTATTGAGATAAGAAAATAGTTCCAGAACTACAGAAAAATTGCCTACAAAGTTACATAAATATGTAGCCCAGAAAGCAAATTGCATCCTGGGTTACATCCAAAGTTTAGTGTGTCCAGCAGGGCGAGAGAGGGGATTGTGCCCCTCTGCTCTTCTCTGCTGGCACGGGGGTTCGGAGCTGCTGCCAGCCAGCTCTTTCCCCGAATCCGCACTGAAGGGCACTGCTTAGTACCTTTCTGATTTTGTGGGTCCTCGGGCAGAAGCGTGGCCACGGCATCGAAGAAGAAAGGAGGACTCCCACGTGGGTGGCAACCAGGTTTTATTTCACCCAGAGGGCTCACATGGAAGTGAGGTTTTCCCTCTCAGGTCTCAGTTTAAGTATCAGGCGTGTGGAAAGGGGCAGGGGGCAATCTAGAACCAAACCCCAAAGGGAGGGGGAGTTACCCAGAACAAGAAGACAATGAGTAGAACAATCTTGTACATAAAAGAGGGAGGGGAACCAAGAACTTGCTGAATCACCTCACAGCCCCACTAGAATTTTCCAAGTTTCAGGGTGGGATTGCAGGGTGATTGACATGACCCACAACCCGGGAAAGACCAAAGGGGTTTGAACATGGGGATACAGGGACAAACCATTATAAAACAAGGAACAAAAGCATGCAAGAACTTTGTTAAAGCTCAAATGCACCACAACATGCGACACCCCACTTGCAGTGCTGCATCAGCTCTGGGGTCCTAGCACAGGAAGGACATGGAGCTGTTGGAGCAAGTCCAGAGAATGGACATAGACTCAAATGATAGGAAGTCAGAGAAATAGAAATGCTAAGCATAACTATTCTTAAAACAGCACAACTTAATGCCAAGTGTGAAATCAGGAGTCTGAGATTGTATTGTGAACATTTTTTTTTGAAAGCCAAAACATTGATACTATAAAATTTGAATAAATATAAACTCTGGTGGAAGAAATAGACTCTGTGCAATCAGAGATAATAGTTGCATAACCTCTAAAAGGTTATGCAACTGAACATTGTTTAGTGATGCAACCTTGGTATGCCAGAATTCAACGGAAAAATGAGTGAACAATGTAATTTAGGAGGGACTCTCCTGGTTCCCTCCTCACACAAATCAAATTTGGAGGCTGAATAATGTCTTATGGTAACAAGGCAGTACTTGCTGAATGTGTGGCAGCTTGCAATATACCTTCATCTGAAATCACATTTATAAAAGAAATGTTCAATTCAAAACCATTTTTTACCCCATTTACTGACACCTAATCTATAATTCTTGAACCACACTGCACTATGCAGAGTGGTGAAAAATGGCAGCAGAAGCATAGAGAATGTTCTTGTATCTCCAGTAATTCCACAGTGCTGGGAACAGGCCTTTAGATTTAGCCTAAGTGGGTCCATGCAAACTAGGGGCAGACTAGGATAAACCAAATCTGCATACGGAATTATGTAACTCTATTGACACTGCTCTGACTCGATTGCTCATTTTCACTTTTCATTTAATTTGAATCCTCCCACTTCTGGAATTATGTGTCGCTGCCATTCAGATTCATCTGCAGACAGAATGAGCAATCCTCTGTTCCACTGCCATCCTATCTTTATGCCTGGTGCCATTTGCATGTTCTTTTAATGGAGGTAATTTCAGTCAGTCTAATTACAAGATGCAAACACAAGCTGACAAGGGAATGTAGTTTTCTCAGGAGATGCGGCTGTGAAAGCTGTTACAAAGGATCACTATTCATGCTTTCCAAAATTTTTTTTCTCTCCAGCATGTCTCCATGCCTGCAATTAGTGGGGAAAGAGTCATGTGAGGGAGCAGCACCTTCTCACTGCAAGGCATGGGAATCCCTTAAAGGAGACAGGTACCAGGGAGGATATCCTCCTCTGACCTGCACCCAGTTGTGTGACATTCTGATGTAACAAGTGTCTCAACTGTTCTTTTAGTATGGACCCTGTCAGAAACCATTTCTGCTGGGTCTGGTAGATGCTTTCAAGCAACATGAATCCTATGCCCAGATTTGTGTCTAAATAAGGCTTTTCATGGTACTTCAATCAAACAACCCTTTCTGCTCTTCCCATAGACATGAACTTCACTATGACCTCTCAGTGATGCCCCATTGCATTTCCCACTTAAACCTTCCTATTTTGGAGACCAACTCTTAATGGACCTAGCAGTCCTTAGTTATCAGATGTCACTATAGAGGGAAAAAAAAAAAAGATGACACAGATGTTTTATCTTGGTTCTGAGTTTTCCTAGACACTGATTTTTCTTCCTGCCTGCCTGTGGTCCAAACCACAGTGATGTGGAAGCTTCAGAAGATACCTTCTAAAGTCAAGAGCTGTTCACTCAGGTGCTATAGGAAGATTAAATACACCAGTGAGCTGGGACCAGAGCTCAAGCTCTTTAACCCCTTCAAATGTTCCATTCAGTTGTTTGCTTTGCCTTCCCTGGTTAATTTTTAATGTTTCAAATCTGTAACTTACACACTCAGACCAAAACTTGTAATTTATGCTGTTTCTCTAATGTAGTTTAAATTGTACTTTTATTATTAAACTGTTAAAAAATGCCTTTGGACAATTTGGAGATTGGGTGACATTTCATAGTTAAAATTATTATATTTAGATTCATTTTTTATTACCCCAAAGTCTGCTGGTGTGGGAATAGCAACTTCAAGCAACTGTTAGATATTGAGAACAACATTTGAATTATTACCTTTCCAGAAAAGTACTCACATTTCTGCTGAGAAATTGCCTTAATTTGCTTTTATGACTAAAACTTAATGAGATATTAATACAAAATGCAATTATTTTAATAATAATTTTAAAATTTATAGGATTTCCAAAGCAGCATTCTGTCTACGAAGCCCATTTGGACCTTTGGTCTCCCTGCTAAAAATGCCAGAAAATGTCTGCCAGTTATTGCCAGGTCTAATGATAACCTCTGACCCTGGTGGCCCAAAGTAATCTCTGTCTTGGTTTCCCAGCCAGTAAATATGATGGGGAATACAGATCCCTGTAGGCTGTGACCCTTTTTCTTGTTTCATCTTTTAAAGCTCCAATTCTGCAGCGCATACAAGCACAACTTTATCATTGTGACAGCACTGCTGTCAGTGGAGATGCTCCAAGAATAAGGTCAGCAAGAGCATTCCTACAAGGCCATGGATTGAAAAATATTTGGGGTAAGATTTATTCCCCAGTTAAGAACCTGAATGGTGCCCAGCACAATAGATTCTTCTATTTGTTTGTGGCTTCCTCAGTAAAAAAGTTTGTTACAATAGTAATAAAGTGAGAAGTTCTATCTATCCTTTATCATTTTACAGCACTGTCATATTTCACATCTGGTACTATGTTTGACTTTTATTCCCAGCCCTGTTAATATGTGACATATCCACAGAACTGCAGACTCAGAAGATTGATTGGACGTTTCTAATAAATATTAAGCTCTAGTGTTATACACTTGCACATCAAGAGAAAAGGACAAACACCTGCTTTGCAGATATCTGAATTTCTAACGTGTCTGCTGGATCACACTGGTTGCAATCAAAAGCAAATCTACTTAAATGTATTGATGTTCTTCAGACAGGCAAAAAATAAGCATGAAATGCTAAGGGCTGTTTCTCTGGTTTTATTTCCGTTTCTTTTCACAAGATGAGACAATATAGTTATCAGTTATTTGTCATTGAACAGCCTTTCATGAATTATTTAGGGAAAAGCTCAGCTGTTTTAGATGGCAAAAGAGTGCAATGTAAGGTGAGTATTAGCCATTATTTTCACTTGAACTGAGATTTATTTTAGCCCAGTTTCCTGTTTACAGGGAAATGAGGCTAGTGGGCAACTTCTCACTCCTATGACTGAGGCCTTGAGAGCTGCCTTAATAAATCCATTGCCAGCTCCCTGCTGACTATTGATTCCATCAAACTCAATGAACAGAAATGAGAAGTTCCTAATTTGTTGTGACTTTGCATAGATGTGTTTATTTATAAAAGAAGGGAGCTGTGGCATTGTGCTTTCCATTTAGCACTTGTACAGCTTCGTGTTGGCAAGGACTGGGGAGAGAAGGGTGGCCCGCACAGGCATCTTGCAGGAGATGAGATTGTATTGATATTTGTGATTATTGCTTCTCAGCAGCGTGTCTGTGCTCCCTCTCCTTTGTGCCTTTGCCTTCTCTATCTAATATCTAATATAAATATAACATTTCGAATATTGTTGAGAAGCTAAAAGCAGGGGAAAAAGTTTTGCCCTAGTTCTGCACAAGGGGGCTCATGCTCAGCTCACAGGTCTGGCAAGACAACATATCTACCTTTCCTTCCACTTATTTTCTCCAAAAATAGTTACTCAGCCCTGTGAGTTGAAACTAGAAATAGTCTATGTTGATGATTAAATAACCAAATTAGGCTTTAATTGCTAAATCTTCTAGTTCATAGGGCAATTGGAATATATTCTCAGAATTCTATATACAGTTTTGTGGGCAATGAAAAGAAGGCACTTGGAGGAGAGTTTCTGCCATCACTCTATAATCACTATCACTGGGTACAGATTTTGTATCTTTTTAACAGCTACAAGCCTTTCATTCCCAGGACTTTCTCTGCTTCCTCACACTTAGTTCAGTGTGAAAGATGTTCTGTCAAAAATGGAAGCATGAAATAGAGGAATAGCTCTCCATTCAGCAGGGGATTCTTCACTGAACAAGGGACTGTCAGATCTCTGTGGTTCATTGGCTGGCTGTGTGAATAAACAACTACAGACCCAGCTCCGGGAAAAAACCCTTTTGCTTCTTGTAGCCACCAAGCCGAAGGGTCTTCCTCAGACTTTTTGCTTTCAGATATGGGAATAAACTACCCCCTGCTGTCTTGTTTGGAAAAGCTTGTGAGAAGAGATTTGATAGTGAAATTTCCATCTGCAACAGCCTCTGGTAGTGCCAGCTCCATAATTCTGTATTTAAGAGAATTCAAAGCTTACCATGCAAACAGGGTTCTTGGTAAAATTATATGAGATCTAAAATAGGAATGTTCAATGCATTAAGAGAAAAAAAAGTAAATTAACAGAGAGATTCAGTAGCTACATTGAGAATCTCACAGTAATGACTGCCAAATCAGGTAATACATCAAAATTTACATTTAATAAAATTACTGTCACAAAGTTTATTTGCACAGTGCTTCAGAAAAACTACTAGTTGTTTCTCAGTCCGTTGTTTTTATAATTATCAACAATTGTTATTTTCCTTTTTTTTTTTCCTCTTCCTTTGGAGGCTCTGGTGCTTTGTTTTCTTTCTCCAATATCTACATGTGGCTGGAAAAAGAAATTGCTATCTGAGAGACTAAAATTTCAAAATTCTCTATTGTCTTAAATTGGGATGAAAATCTCAGAATAACTTGCAAACAAAGCATGCAGAAATCTTTTCTTTCTGCCGTACACAGCATCTCATTTCAATAAGTGCAGACCTGATAAACTGATAGTCCTATTCTGTTATTTAATCAAAAAACAGGAAGGACAAAAGATGTTTGGATTTTTTTTGCAATGAAACATGTCAACATTCTGACAGTAGAGACTTAAAAATGTCTATCCACTGAGAATTTGAATGAAAATAGCATTTATCTACAGGATATTTTCGTTCTGAATTATCAGCATTTTCCAGCAGGTCACTGTAGAAATTTTTCGTCTCACTTAATGCATCATTGTTGTGCTGTTATTATTACGTAGGGCTCTATCCTTTGTAGGCAGTAGTACCTGCAGAACTTTGAATTTAGAGGACAAGACTGTGCCTCATGGTAGGAAGAAGGAAAGCATAACAGGATGAGATAGGAAAAGAAAAAACCCATGCATATTTAAGTACAATTCATCAGAAGCAGGTTGTTGTGGAACTGCTTGTATGAGAATAATGTCTGTGTTGCAACATCTTTCAAAATATGTTAAAATCCCTGACTCACCCACAAGGCTCCTGGTAGATAATGGAGAAATCCCTGAGCTTTTTGTCCAGAAGCTTGGTGTTGATTTGTGTGTGATCCACAGAGTTGTGAGTAGGCATGTCTACAGTGCTTTTAATTATTTGAGATCTTTGTTATGTACACAAATATGTGGTAATTGTGCTTTCTCACCCATACAACCAGCTGCTCAACATTGGTCATTTGTCTGGGAGTGAGGAGTCACTTCTCAGATCTTTCTGTCACATGCACAGAAGCTGTTTGATTTCATATTAATGTCCTCATACAGCTCCTGGTGACTTCCCTGTCGAGATCATACCACTTTTTGTGTGACTACAGCACCTGAGGCCGCATTTGAAACCTTATCTCAAGCCATGAACACAGATAATGAGTCTTGATATTGATGAGCTGCACAGGGAAGGGGAGGAAGTGCTGATTTGATAGACATGAGGCTGAGATGTTTTTCTAGTCCTGCCCCTCAGATGAAAAGCCAGTGGGGAAAAAGGCATTAAAAGCCCTTTACAATGCTAATGGTCAGTACACAGATCTGATATCTGTGTTTTAACTCTGTGCAGGAACAAAATTAAGTATCAACAGTTTCAAAAGTTTACAGTGCTTGTGTCACCTTCTGTGGAAGTCTGCCAGTTCCCTTTCTCTCCCATTCCCTTCTCCTCTGTCATCATCCCAGGAGTAGGATGACTGTCAGCTGCACAGCTCCTTTGCTCCAGCACTGGAGATGGATGTGGAATGCATTCTCTTGGCTCTTCCCACCTGAATGATTCTTCCTCTCTCCTGCTGAGCAGGGTCATAGCAGGTACATGGGGGGACAAATGGGATCTCTATGTCCCCAGACTTCATAAAATTCCAGTGGCATCATTCTCCCCCTCCTCCCATAAAAACTTTCTTTGGGCTAATATGATTGGTGGTAATTACCAGGATCTTTTAGGTATTTATTTATATCCTTATTATGATTCAAATAATGTCATCAATATTGTCTTTACAGATCCCAAACTCCTTCAGTGTCCTCCTACATGAGAGTCCTGAAGAAGCAGAAAAGCAGTTGAACCCAGAATCCAAGGTTATCTCTGCTAACTCCAAGGAATGATCCAAACTTATAGGGTAAGTTCCTTTTCATTTCCTGTGCAACAACTCCCTGGGTCTCCAGTTTGTTATTATTTATTGTAACAACACAGACTGAATGGAAAATATTAGCTTTTTTTTTTCTTCCTGGAAGGTGAAGAACTGCAGAGAGAGGTATGCATGAATCTAAGTACAAGGAACGATTAAAAATAACTGTAAGATCTTTCCACATTAAATGTGTATCAGGAGACTTAAAGGATACTAATGCTGTAGGACTTTCATTCACATTTACATTTTTATGCTGCTATGGTACTCAAATCAAAATACACCAGGAAGTGCAAGTAAAATCTTGTTAGAAAGTTGCTAAAATACTGAAGAAGCATATACTCATTTTTGGGGTTTTTTGATGACTTGGTTGTAAGATGCTGTATTTACCAAATTCAGGATCAGAATAAACCCCTGATCATTTTACAGAAACACTTCCTACATTCCTCTTTACTCAGCCCCTCCTAAACAGAGTCATCACTTGATCACTGTGCTCCTTATCACAATTCCACAGAGATCCACACAGAGATGATGGAGCACTAGGAGTCCAGCAGCTCATTAGTTAGGGATAGGATGGGGGAATGCATTCTCACTGCTTGGTCAGAAGTACTGGTGTTTAAAATGAAAGCATTTTCTCATCTGTACTGTCAGCTGCCTTGAAGTACCTGTTGAGGCAAAGCTGTGTTTCCCTCCCACCAGTATGTATCTGGATGGGAGACCAAAGCTCACTGATTGATGTCCCAAGCTGCCATCAGGCTGCTAAACACATCTGCCCTCCTGAACAATGACGAAGATTACATTCCATAAAAGCTTCTCTCACTTTCTGTGGAAGCCCCTGGTCTGCATGACACGTATTCTTTCTGAATTAGGATTTTCAAAATGTGACCTCTAACCCTTTCTGTGTCATAATGTGAGAGTTCTCATATGATTTCCATTTTAATGAGTTTGATTGTGCTACATGCTGACTAGATCATAAATGCTGTGCATACCTTCCCTCTCCCTTGTTTTTTCCCTTTTCATCCTCATACAGTTGTGTTTTGAAGTAAATACCATCTTTTGGAATATCTGTGCACTGTCCTGAACAATATAGCTCTTGCTTATGTGGCAATGCAGGTATTAAACTGTAGAAACAATGATAATAATGTTATCAATGTTGCTTGGTAATTAACTTTAGCTGTAGTTTTCAAGAACAAAGCTGTCAAGGGATGAAAAGAGATTGACAAGGAGGTAAGCCTCAAATACATGTAGAAGGAGGGCAGAGAAGAGAAAAGCAGTTTGCAAGACGCTTGCTTCTTCTTCACTCCATTGAAGCCAAATTGATAAAGGTAGGACTCCAGTGGGAAGTTAGCTTTCTTCCTTTTTTCTGTGCTGCAGGAATCTATGCAGTTTCTGATAAGAACAAAAATATGTCACACACAAGAAAATTCTAGGCATGATTCATGTTTTCATATCTTTTAATTAATAGCTGTTGAACTTTTTTTATTTATTTGTATTTAGGGTCAGTGGGGACATTGACAACTGATATTTTTTCCAGCTGTGTCCAAGCTATTCACAGACAGTCACGCAGATGCAAATTTAAAAGATCATTAATCATGTCTGGGAAAGATGCTCCCTATCATGCATAAATGCTACTAGAATTAGGTAGCGAGTTACTTTCAGAAACTAAAGAAATTCTAGTTCCAAAATTGTATTTGTAACTTTTACTTTTCCTGATTTATTTGCATTGCAAACATTCTCGCTTCAATTGCTGAGCCCTTTCACTTAGACTGTACAATTTAAAAACAACTGAACATACAAAGAGAGTTGAATTTCTACAGGGGGCCTGAAATTTGTGATAACCTGTTCTTCCCAGTGGTTTCTGAATAGCCCTAAAGAGAAGAATTTATTGTTGGGAATGCTGAAAGGGTAAGAAAGTGTAAATCTTTCTTTTCTAACCAGCTGTTAGCTCTCTAGCCAAATATAAGCAATATATAGACCTGATTTGTGAGTACAGTAAATAACTGGATCAAGGAAGCTGGAAGCATGTACAGGTTTAAATCTGGAAAACATATATGTGACAGGTCAGTTCTGATTTCTGACAAGTGTCATAAAACAGATTTTTGTCTTTATTAATTTAGCTTTGTGAAAAGCATTTTAATGTCAAAAGAGCTAGGGGTGAGTGAGAAATGAGTACCAATGCTTGTTCTGAAGGAAGAAATCCTCTTTTTTTAGAAAAAAATTGGTGTCTTGCATGTGGTTCTGATGTCTTCTATATCCCTATCATCATCTTTTTTATAGCTTTGCCCAAGTTTCATTTCTATCAGTTGCAATGTACATTAATTTGTCTTCAAATAAATAATTTCTAAATAAACCAGTGCTTCTTTGCATTCTCACAGCCACCAGAGCTAACCAGAAAGTTATAAAAAAAGAAAAGAGAACAATCCCCGCTCAAACACCACTCCTGGCTTTTTGAGGCAGGGACCGTTATCCTTCCAGTCCCAAGGACTGCCTCCTCTGACATCAGTATTTCAGGAGTAATTAACTTAATAGATCAAAGCTTTTAAGGGCATATTAGATCAAAATTCTCAGCTTATGCCTTAAACAAGGGATACAATACTTAAATTCAGAATGCACTAAAAGCAAAAGGAGGAGCAAGTCAAACCACTGCACAAACAGGTGTCAAACTTTGACCCTGGAAAGTAGACCTGTATCCCAAATCAAAAGTGTGTCCAAAACTTGTTTTACATTCTAAGAAGGTTGTAGGTGAGCAAATAAAACCATTCATCCCTGGCACCCTTTGATATAGAGCATAACCTTTTCCCCTCCCTTAGAGTAGCTGATGTGTTTCCCTATTTACAGATCTGAGTTAGAACAACTCCAGAGGAAAAATGCTGCTCATGGAGTGCTGGCATACATTCAGGCCAACAATTTGTCTAAGGTATGAAAAGAAAGCATGGCATCCATCCATACCTGTAATGTGTCCTTCATGCAGTAGCTTTCAGTAGAGAGACGTGTGTGAAGTGATGCAGACCATTACTTTGTAACTTCCTGTGTACACTAAGGACCATGACAAATACATTTTCATCGACCCCACAGTGTCAGCTTTTTGTTTTATATTTTAATGGATTTTTATCCTACCCCTTGATGATACTAAACACACACTTGGGCTTAAACACAATATTTAATGAGGAAAGCAATGAGCAAGATCCTACTGCTGTGGGTAGTTCTGCGAGAGTCTGCAAAGGTGATTCCTTACAAACACTGGCACCAGCACCAACCCCGTGAGCAGTGTAGGGCACCTTAATCCTGAGTTTGGTTCATCCCCCAGCCCCACCTGTGTTTACCACAGGTGACACCTGAGCACTCATATTCCACAAAGTTTAAAAAAATAAAAATACAGTGGCACTTCATAATCCTCTAAAAATGTTTGGAATTAATTGACATAATTTGTGTTTCTAACAAAGAATTCTCTAGTCAGGGACTGTGTGCCATCATACCCATGAAACTTTTAAATCTTTCCCCTGTGTTGAAATGTCTTATTGTGATCCCATACTTAAAAAAAAAAAAAAAAAAGTATCATTTATCTTTCACTTAAGCTTAACTGATGAAAATTCTTCCTCCTGGCTTTAAATATGCGTGCCTCATTTGATGCCACTTCTTTTTTTTTTTTTCCTTCTTAATTCCATATAATAGGTTGTCTAATCAAATTACTAGTTGTGTTTAATTTAGTCAACATAACCCAGTGTCTTGATCTCTGGGGGCAGGCATGTTGATTTTTAATGAATTGGTTGATTTTCTGGCAGTTTCTGAACTGCTGGTACTGAATATATCAATTATCATCACCATGTAATCAAATCTGCCAATTATGTGACATCGTGTTAGTTCATTGAGCAAATGTAAATAAAAGGCTGTGACCAAAACTGCTGGGTCCATGCTAATTCCATGATATGGGAAGAACAATCCCATTGTAGAATTAACCTAGAAATTTTATAGCTAATTTTAATTATCTTCTTCTCCTTCTGTTATGAAAGCTGTGTCTTGGTTCCTCTTCCTCACCTCCAGTCACAAAGCTAGGCTGTGATTGCTTCTAATTATTTTATAGGACAGAAAATCTTTTTGTAAACAACCATGAGAAACACTCTTTTGACAAGATGATACCAAACTAGACAGAATAATATCAACAAAAAGGTCTGTCAGCTGTGACAACTTCTTGACAGATTTATCTCCCATTCAAAATATTTTTCTCTGTCATGGGTATTGATGAAACATGCTTTCTAGGAGGATTCCTCCCCTCAAAAAACAACCCTCTCACCAAAATCCAGAGTTGCATCTACATGCCTTTTTGCCAAAGGAATGGGTCATAAAAGATCTGAGATTTTTAATACATGCTTAGCCATACCTTTTAAAGAGAAGAGATTTAAGAGAAGGAACAGTTTACACTGGCATATTTTCTTTTCTTTAAAATTTAACAAACCCAGAAAGTTAAAAAAAAGGCATTTGGGAGCTCCAAAGGAAGACTTCAAAGTACTCAGAGTTAGGCTGAACATGCTGGTTGCTCCCAGGTGACAGACCAAGGAATTGAGGGACATGAAGAAGGAAAGTGGGCCTGAAGGTGTGTTAAAAATCGCGCCACCATCACTGAAAATTTTAAAAAATTCTCTTCACTAGAATAGTGTCTTCTGTCTTCCTCAACAAGTGTTTTCTGCAGCCAGTCTGAAAGCCACATACAACACATTCAGCTTTACATATTTACAGTATGTTGCTGTACAGACAGAGTGCCCTTCTTCCTCACTTCTCTTTCATTGTCCCTTCAGGGACAGACCCCCAATTTCTCCACACTTAGAGACTGATGCCATTGTGGTAGGAGAGAAGCACACCAGCACATGGACTGTGAATGAACACCACATGTTTTCTGGGCTTCAGATGAATTTTCTGATGGGTTTTGAACTGACACAAATTTAGCAGGCTCATAAAAGTCATTAAGGTTCTGCTTAGCCTCACTTCCACATCAGCATGGCTTGGAGCACCTGCCTCTGCACACACCACACCACAGATCGAGTGCAGTGGAGATAACAAGATATTTTAGTCCTGTTACCTTCTGTCGTAGTGAAATCAGCTCCTTTCCATGTTTGTGAAACACCCTTGTGAATAAATTTATAGGTAAATATATGTGTATTTGAATATATTTTTCCTAGTGCAGAAGATATTAGAGAAACTAAGTATTGTTAGTTGTACACCAACAAAGCTGGACTGATGACTTTTGTTTTAATCATAACAGTTGGTGTGCAATTATGGGAAAATACAATGAGTTTTAGGGCTGTGTGGAGCTTACTCAAAGGCACAAATGAAAGAGTGTGCTTTCTGCTTGTGCTTCCTCTTTCTGCCCTAAAGAAGTAAAACTTTTTTTCCACCCCATCTAAGCTGCTTATCATATGTGAGAATGAATCAGAGGGAGCTGGCTGAGCAACCATCTTTCACAGGAGCTGCTGAGGCAGTATCAAGGTGGGGTATCTGGGAACCTGCATAGCTCCGATACCCATGGTGTTGACTGGTGCCAAACATGGAGCTGTTGCTGGAGAGGCAGAGTTGTCTGCCAGCAAGATGTTGGAAACTTCCTTTATTCCTGATGAATGCATGAACATATTTGGGTTTTTTTTTCCCCCTTGATAGTGCACCCTGGTTTCCTTTCAGCCTCTGGTGCAACGTTGGAGGAAAGACAGACAGCTGAGTAGACCAAGTCCACTTGCTTTGTCAGGAAGTCAAGCAAAAAAAGATTTCTTTAATACAGTGTTGATCTTAGTGACCTCTACTGAGCTCCTGTCCTTTTCTGAGACAGAGAATTAGTCTTCCTTCTATTCTTGGTTTGAAGTGATAAGCTTGTTCCTTTGCCATGGGAATGGACAATGGATAAAAATCAATTCTCATTTAAGAAGCTACAGCAGTTTGCCTTTGCCTTTTCCTGCTGCCTGTATTGATTCCCTGAGCTCTCAGGGACACTATCAATCCCGTTGCAGTCCAGATTTATTTGAGAAGGAACTGTGATGATGGGTGCAGTTTCTGAGAAAAGTCGCTTCCATCTCCTCCTTTGCTCTTCTGAGAGATGAACCAAGGCCATCCATCCCATCCATGGTGGTATGGGTTCTCTGGAGGAGTTTACAGCCCAGTGCCATGATTGTCACTGCAATGGAAATTGCAGTGCTTGTCATTGCAGGTCTTGTTGCTGCAGCTCTTATTTAGGTGGACCAGAGAAAGAAAAAGGAAATTTACTTTGGGGAAGAAACAGAAACATGACAACTTTTTCCTGAAGGCATTTCAGAACTTATTTTCCTGATGGTCCCTTGACTCTTAATTACCTTGAGATAGTCAAAAGGTCTGTAGCATCCTGTCCAAACAGTGCTCATGTGTCTGCCCTGTCCCATAAAATCTTTTTTATTTACATAAAGCACCGGATGGTCAACTGGTTCACACTAAACACCCCACCAGAAATGATTCCTAAAATGTTAAATCTCCTTGAAAATTATGCTACTGTAAATGACTATATGAGGTGAGCAGATAGTGGAAAGTCAGGTGCCCATGCCTTCAAACATTTGTACTCTTATAGATCACTAAGTAATTGTTCCCACCCCTTTCTCCCAAACACAAAATCCAAGCCCAAGGAGCTCTGGTGCAGCAGATTAGTCATGACCTGGCTTTTATTGAAGGTGGCAAGGTGGACTTGTGCAAAATAAGTTTCCTTACTGGGCTGCATTAAGCATAATCTTTAAAATAATCTTTTTATGCACACAAAATAATGTATCTCTTTAGTTTTTCTACACCTTTATTCTCATCAGAGAAAAAAACTCAAGAAAAAAACCCAGAAACCAATGGGAAAGCTATATCAGGTGCCTGAAGCATCTGCCATCCTGCAGGATTTTTTTATAGAAAAAGCTATAAGCAATCACCCATTGCATATATTTCAACATTCATTCCCAGGTTTGAAAACTCAAACCCAATCTGCTTTGTCTCTTTGGAAGAAGAAATTTCCTCTGTGTTTTCCCTGGGATTCATGGATTAAAAACTCTCATATTGGCAAGAAATAAGTGCCTGGTACCAGAAGCTCAATACATCCCTGCTCTGTGCTGGCAATAAAAAACATTTTCTGTGGATAATCACCTGTGATGATTTCTCTCCTCTTCCTGCAGATTTTCCTCCACACTTTCTGTTTCCTTCCAGACTTGCAAATACTCCTGTTCTGCATGGATGGATCTATGCTGAATTGTGGTGGTCACTTTCAGTTGCTACTGTGTGCAAATGAGTTTAGTGAAAATGTTTTGGGTACATTGGATCTGACTTTTTTTTTCCTGGAGACCAAAAAACCTGGCAACAGTGCTAGGTGATTATAAATCCTAAACTGCTATTGCTGGATTCAGGACAATCCTGAGATTTTAGGAGTTGTCACTGCTTGAACATAAGAGTTAAGCCTTAAAACTATTCACCATTGCATCTCATCTTATTTGTAGGTGGGTGCTAGGCTTCTGTAAAATAATTATTAGTCCTTGTAGAATAAGCCCAAGTGTATAAAGTTCACTAGGCAGATATTGGTAATTAGTTCTGGGGTTTTTTAGTGCAGTTGAAACGCATTAATTATTTAATGAGTTTTGAAGTGCCTAAATGTGTTTCCTTCTCAATGAAAAATTTATGCCATGAGGCAATGAACGGTTTGTTTCTGCGCAGTCAATAAGTGTTTTAGACATATGAAAATAATGTTAATCCCTAGGGGAAGATTGAGGTTCAGTAATGTGCTTGAGAGAAAGCCTTTCAGTTTCTCTTACTTGAAATTTGTAAAAATATACTTGAAAACTGCTGAAATGAAATTAGCACTGAGATTCAAGGAATGTGCTAAGGAGCTCAGAGTGCATTTTGGGAGATAGTTTTTAAAGGCTTCCTTTTTGCATTTACATCTGTTGTATGTGCAGAGCCATGCAGAAATAAGTTTAAATGCTCTGGAGGGAACAGTGATAAAGAAAGAATTCAGTGAGGCTCTACAATGAACAAATAAGGGAAGGTTTTCTGTCACTTGAAAATAAAACTTTCCTGCATTTTCTTCTCTTTAAATTACTCAAACAAACTGATCGTCAAAGGTGTTGGATTTTTAATTTTTTGGCACCAGGAAAATTAAAGTCCCCATTTGACCATCAATACTCTTTGCAGAGTATTGTGCTCTGTCTGTAGTTTTTGAGAAGTGTTTAACTCTTCATATTCTTTGCACTCAGGAGAATGTTTTAGTACAAGCTTATGGCAGGGACATTTGATAGTCCCTATCTCTACAGGCAACACAGTGAACATACATTTTTAAGACTAATTTTGGTTCATACACACACACTGAGTTTTTATATTCTCATATCAGTAGTCCTGATTCAATATAGAAATTCTGTCCAATTTTCCACCCTTACTGAAAAGAGTGAACCAGTTGTCATTTTATTTTCTGATTGAAGTTTATTAACATGAAACTGTCACCAGCAAAACCTGTAAAGCAAAAACAAAAATACAAGGTTCAGTTGCTAAAAGCTAAAAATGTTTATCCATCAATTTGTTATATGTATCCTTTGGTAAGTAGATAACACAGTTGATTGGGTACCCAGTCAAGTTATTTTGAGAAGCTTGTGGAGAGGTTTCCAATTTTAAAAGATGATGTGTGTGCATATACATACATGCATACATATATATATATATTCATATACACACAGCTTTAAATGTAACAGATTAAGGATTCCAGCATCACATATGGCTAAAAGAGAAGGGAACTGGGGAAAGTCTGTGCAGAAAACTGACAAGCAGCATGTGAATGAGCTGGATGAAGACAGAGACAGGTTGTGTCCATCACTTGGATGCACAAAGTACAGAAAAGGCAGCACATACCAGCTACACTTTCTTCCTCTGTATCCCACCACTGTAGAATTAGACAGTGAGACATGATATACAGGTGCAGTACAAATGCCACTTTGTGTGACATTTTTTTTCCACGGGAGATGTAGATCTCACATTTGTAAGGCTGCTTCCATCTAAGCTAAGCTTACAGTTTACAAACAGAACATGAGGTCTCCCCATGTGGAGAAAACAAATCAATCACTTGGGCTGAGTTTATTCTTAGAGGTCCTGACCACAGGGATGTCAAAACCTCACCCTATTCCCACTCTTAGCCCACTGCTCTAGGAACATTGTCAGTGGGAGATGAACTGGGACAAAACTCCCGAAAAACCTCCTTTACCCAAGACAAGTGAAACTGCAAAAATTTCAAATTTTTCAAAGCAAAGAATCTAACAATTTAATTATATTGAGGGAATAGGCAGCAGCAGCAAAATAGATCTAAGTAAGTCTTTCTTAGTCAAATAAAGATCGCTGTGAGAATTGAAATACCATCACAGAATGTTGCATCCCTGATTATTATATACGCTTACTTTAAAAGCCAACAATGCTGTAATTTTGCTTTTTGTAGAGTGGTACTTATGCTCTGGGGGAAAAAATGTAGTGCTTTATTTTGTAGTAAATTCATTTTGGACAATGATAAGTCTACTTAGTATAAATCGGAGTTTGTTTGGAAAATGTTATTTTTATTGAAAGTTACTGAAGTGATGAAAAAACTCTCCTATTCCTTGTCTGATCAATGCCCAAATGAGGGTCAGAAAGGAAATTCCTATTCTTATAAGCTGCAACTTTAAAATAAATGGAATAAACCTTGATTTTCATGCTTTATTCAGTTTTTTAAGGACCACTTTCTACATGTCTAGTATTTTGTTCTGACTAGAATGGCATTGAAAAGTGTGAATTATTTAATGAGTTTTGAAGAGCTTAACTTCCATTTCTTCAAAAAAAACTAAGATCCTCAAATGTATCTATGATGCCATTGATTTAGATCCACATGGCTGTTTGCTCACTCGCCCCAGTGGAATGCAGAAGGGAATCAGGGGGGTAAAAGTGCAGAAAACCCTCCTGCGTTGATATAAACAGTTTAGCAAGTAAAGCACAAATTGTGGACACAAATAAAACAGAACAAGGAATTCATTCCCCACTTCCCATGGACAGGCAGGTATCTATGATCTCCAGGAAAGCAGGGTTCCCTACTGCATGATGGCTGCTGGGGAAGGCAAATGCCATCACTTCATCTTCTGCATCGCTTCATCTTCTCGGCTCTTGCTGCTCAGGATGAGGCTGTATGGTCTGGAATGTCCCTTTGGTCAGTCAGGGTCCACTGCTCCAGCTGCATCCCCTCCCAGCTCCTTGATCACCCCCATCCTGCTCACTGCTGGGGCAGTGTGAGGAGGAGTAAAGGCCTGAGTGCTGTGTAACCAACCACTGACAAATTTAAAAAATGTCACTCTGATAGTCTGGCTTGATTACAGCCAGAAATGCTGCTTCACTGCTCTCCTGTGTTTTCCAGTCTTTCTGCATTTTATTGCCTTGACTGTGAACTCCAGAGGGAGGTATCACATTTTTGTCTTTTTCTGCCCAGTTTAGTTGTACAGATGTAGTTCTTGAGAAGAATCCCTGTATGTTGCTTGGTATTATTGCAACGGATGAGGATCAAATAGGGTGAGTTGAGGAAGTGACTTCTCTTTTTGCTTGCCTTGGTTTTGTGTAGGGGGTTACTTGGTCAGTTTTTGAGAAGGCAGCAGACACAGAGGTGCACCAATTGCTACCCATTCTCCCATGTGTCTAGGAGCATTTTTCCTTCAGAGGAGTGCTGTGACTCTCACAGGAGAGGGGAAGAAAAAAAATTTTCACCAAGAATGGTTGTCAGACAGGCTTAGTCCTGAATGTGCTTCAGTCACAGCAGCCCCTCACCACACTCCTCTAGAAGTTTCATCCTATTGCTCCCAAGGAAAGGTGGGAGCATAAATACACCTAATGCTCTCCTGGCTGCTTTACAAGAGCATCTAAAGATCAAAGAACTTCCTGACTTCCAGGTAAGAGGAGACAATGTGTCCTTTTCAGCACTATTTCACCAGAAACACAGGCTGAGAAAGACCTGATTTTCTTTTGTGACACTGAACATTCCACAAGGAGATTGTATTTTAAAAATGCTTTTAATTATATTTGAATTTTTTTCCACCCCTCTGAAGAGTGGTTAACAGCTTGAAATAATGCAGAATCTTTGTGATATGAGTTGCGTGACTGTCTCACAGCAGAATTTTCTCAAATTAGGACTTAACAATTTAAGTCATTGAAATCCTCAGCTGCCTGTGCTAAAGACAAAAGAGTGGCCAATTTAATTTATCACAGCCTCAAGGAGCATAATTCATTACCAATTTTACCAATATCAATATCCTGAATGTGAAAGAGGCTGGAACACAGATGTCTAACTAGGAAAGCAATGCTGTAAATCTCATTGCTTTCCTTGCTCTCTTGCTCTTTAACTGATTGCAAGAAAAAAACCAAAACCAAACCAACCAACCAACCAAAAAAAAAAAAAACCTAAAAAAACCAACAAAACAAAACAAGCCCCAAAACCAAAAAATCCCCAAACCAATTGAAACAAACAAAACCCAAACAAACAACAACAACAAAAAAGAATTTGATTAACATAGTGGGAAAATATCCCCAAAGAAGTCATTAAAGAGCACTTCCCTGGATCTTTAAAATTGCTTTTTGTTTTCAGATGCATAAACTTGCCTTCTAACCTGAAAAACCTGAATTTGCATGCAACAGTTGTGGCAGTGGCAATGGTGAGTCACAGAAATGAAAAAAAGCAAGGGGTTCAAGAGGTCACATAGACTGTCCTATTAAATCTATGAAAAAATTAACTGTATCTGGATTCACTAATATGTTTCTTAAAACCCATTTTAGAAACTCCTGTCACCAGATACTCCACCACATCTTCGTCTATCACTCAGCATTGTCAGGAGAAAGATTTTCCACGTATTTAGCATTATTTTTGTGCTCTAAATTAAGATAATTGCTATTTACTTTGCCTTTGAAAATCAGCACTGATTAGGGAGTCACATTTTCATTCTGCAAAGAATTCCAGCCTCCAAATGCTATTGTTGTCCCAAATGAGAAAAAGAAGCCAAAATGTTTTTTTTCCCTCAAAGTTAAAATGTCATATCTTGGATTAGGATGACCAAAATGTTTTCAAGTCTGTCAAACCATTTGTCTAATTATCCTTTCATACATTCATCTGCATGAAATCATTCAAAGAAAAGATTTTAGCATTATCAGAATGGTACATGAAAGCTGAAATTATGTGCTTTGTCTTTCCTGCTGAAATTGCTACTGAATCTTTTACACGCCTGTGACTTGTTTATTTTCAAATAAATTATATTCTTTGTTGAAAGATTATTTTAACTCTTTGTTAGGTTGCAGTGAATAGCTTGGTTTTTTTTTTTTTTTTACAAGAAGAGTGACTGTGGATAATAGACTTTTTAAAAAGAGACTCTCTCCTGTTATTTACAATCAAAATCTGTGTTAAAATATTACATGAAAACCAACACAGATTAGTATTTTATCAAATTTTACTGAAACGATTTCACTAATATCACCAATATCCAAAACCTTAGTTTCAAAATAATTCAAGACTTCTGAGCAAGAAACTGCCAGAGCTGAGATAGGGGATGTACACCAGAGACCTGTAACACCACCGGAGTCATTGATGTTGATTTTTTCCCTGAGCTGCTGGAATTAAGCACTGGTAGGGAGTGGAGAGGGAGCAGGGTGGAACAGCAGATCCACTTTCTTCCCTTTGAATTCTGAGCTCCTTGCTTTTCATGAGTGTGCCTATCATTGCACATAGTGCATCATTACTAGTGGGAGACAGGCATAGCCCCAGGAATGTGTGTAGAGATCAGGAGAAATCCCTGGAAATTAAACTTCTGGGAAAGTCAAAATTCTTTCTAGTTCAGTGCAGCAAGCTGACAAAAGCAGCTTGTAGTGAGTGAAACAATAAACAATAACCCCACCTTTAGGCTGAGTTTTCTGTGATAAAGTTTAGAGTTGTGTTGATGTAGCATGATTTGACAGGCTCTGATCCTGCAAACTTCAACCTTGGAATGGACTCTTGAAATCCCAACCAACCTGCATTGCTAGGTCAAGATTGCTGCTTTTCTTTTACTGAATAGGAGACTTGATGTAGAAGTAGACAGAAATAATGCCCCATCACTCTGCTGCTCTTTGCTGAACCTGCATTTCCCACTCTGCCTGATCTAAAGCTGATTTACGGCCACTAGAGCTGACAACAGCCTATTTGTCACTGAAATAACATCAGCATAACAGCAGAGGAATGGCGCAACAACAGATGTTTATCCCAGGCCAGGATCACAAACATCTGAGGAGACTGAACAGATTCTTCTGTTCAAATTACAGATTTTGCACGAAGCCCCAAATGCCAGCCGGACAACTTCACAGCCCAAAGCACACACTGGTTCTCACTGCCTCTGCTAAATCCAGTCCTCTCCAGTGAAATTTCCACAGACTTATAGTGAAATCGTCCTCTGGAAATGCTGCATTGTACCACAACACATCACTGTTGGTCGAAATGTGACCACTTTTGACAACAAACCCCAACATTATCTCTGCTCCTCAAGGTCAGGGAGATATTTTGACTACATCACATACTCTGTGATCTGTCATGTATTGCCTCTTCTTACACCTATTTCTTCAAATTGCTTTTGGGAGCACTGATGTTTAACGCCAGCAAAATATGTCATTTGCTACTGTTCCCAAAACTTCCTTTGCGACATCTGGTTTCCAGTTAGGAGGGTCAATGTTAGCAGAAATGAACATACCATGTGTTAAGCACAGTAGATAAATGTATTAATGCTTTGGAGGTGTCAGTGCTCTCCCCAGCTATCAAAAGAGGGCTGCCCTCCAGATCTCAGGAGGTTTGAGTTACAAGGTGAAAGAAGCACTAGCCAGGGCTGTGAAGCCTGCTGTCATTGAGCCATGAGAGCTTGTCCCTTGCCTCTGTTAGTGATGACACCTCTTTGTGTTGGGACTTGCCATGCTACATTAGTAGAAAAAGGAAATAGCCCAACTTACTGGCAGCCAAAATACATATTCAGGGGAGCCTTTAGAACAGCAGAGAAAGGATCAAGTGTCTCAATGCACTGATTTCTAATGGCAGAAATGATCAGATTCCTCAAGTGTCTTTAAAATGGTCTAATTTGACTGGCTTTAATACATGATTCTTGCTTTCTTAGGCTGAATGATTATTTTATTCAAAATAGCCAGAATACAGTTCCTTAAAAGGAGGTTTTTTTGGTTTTTTTGTTTTTTTTTTTTCCTGGGCAGGTTTCCTTTTCTGTATTGCCATTCAAACCATGTATGATCAATTACGAACACTAAGTGCATCTGTACACTCATTTTTCACATGTAGAGCAGATAATTTCTCCTTTCAGGGAAGTACTAAATTTTGTGTGAAAAGAAAAACTAAGCTCTTGTGCATACAAAGATTATTTTCTCCTGGCCTTGTGTTCCTTTCCTGCAGTATATTCATTGTCATAAATAGTGAACACATATAAAATGTCCTCTGAAGCTAGACAATTTCATCCTCTGCTTAAAATTCACCCTATTAATTTAAATGATTGGGAATTTAATTTGCTTGAAAAAAAGTATTTTGCTTGTTGAAATGTTTTTTACATTAAATCCATGACTGATTTTTTTTCAAAGAGTAAAATCTTTAAGTCCCATCACTATATGATATTTCTCTTAAGAGAAACCAGTTTCTAACCTATGATCTCAGAAGCTACATTTTAACTGGGGAATGGGTATTTGTCATAAAAAATTGGCTGCTTCCTCCCCAAATCAGAAATATCCTCAAACTCAGTTCTAAATATATTTGCACATATATGTGTTTATAAAGTTGCATGCTATCCTCCCGCCCTGTATATCTATTTATGAATTAAATCAATCTTCAGATTTTTTAGATGTTTGTAACAGGCATAATCACAAGCATTAAAACATCTTTGCAAGTTTCTAAGGTAACAGAATGTGTTTCCAAACTGGAATCTGGAGGACTCGTAATTTACAAGAGAGAAGAAAAAACTTAGCAAAACCTAGAAAGCAAATGGACCATAATGAATTATTCTTGTACTTCACTACTTGAAAGCACCTTGAAAATAGGGAATGGATTTCCATAATGTGTAATGACAGCTGAAATGTCACTGGTATTTGGGAACAATAACTCCTGAAAAGCCTCAGTGTCTGGACAATTCACATACACTTTCCCAAACAGAGTACATCAGCCCAACTGGTAGAAACACCATTCCAAGAGCTAAATTGAAAGCAAAATGACTTATGTGAGATATAAATATCCATTGATTATAGCAGGGAAATTGTTTAAGGTATTTCCCTCACGCACAATTTTTTTTAAAAAATTATATCTAACCTAAAAAATCTGCTTTATAGAGTTTAACAGCTGCTTTCTCAAGACTTTAAACTGCTTAACTTTTTTTATCGTCTGGCTTAACAGCTGAAGTGTTTTCCACAGCTTTAATTTGAAAAAAGTAAATCTAACGTGCTATAACATCACTGGCAAATGTTTATTTACTATAGGATTTAGGTGCTGTTCATTTGTCTTCTCTTTATAAGTAATTTTCCAGAAAATTCAGCCTGTGAAGATCCAGGGAAGAACCAGCTTTTAATCTTAAGATTAAAAAAAATAAATTATTGAAATGCTATCAATAAAGAAGCAGAAAAGTGTTCTGCAACTGTACTTTTTTCTTCTCCCTCCAGCCTCTGTAATTTCATGTATTCTTTTCTTACATCTTTTATATGACCATAAAGTTAATTACAGCTACACCTTATTCACATCCTTAATCTTCAACCTATTTAATAGGGTTTAATGAATATGGGATATATTATTTCATCTAAAAGACAGATCAGGCAGAAAAAAATGCCTGATATTCACTGCTTTTAAAGGCCCAGTATATATAAAAAAGTTCTGACCATTTCTTCCCAATCCTATCTGTTCTTCTGCTCTGACAGATCCCATCCCTCCTTACACTCCTAGAAACTTCAGGGCATTTAGGGCTCTTCAAGGGGCATAGATTCCTCTTCCTTCTCTTACAATCTGACTTTTCTAGTGTTTTGGTTTTTTGTCAGTGAAAGCTGAACTCCTTTCCTCTTCCTCTTTGGGTAGCATTTCGACATGCTGTTTTCTCTCCTCTCCTCATTTTCCTATTGCAAGTCTTCCTGACTCAGTATCCACCTTCTAATATAACATCCACAGGCAGTTTTCCATATCAGGGACACAGAATCTCACTCTGCTTATGGGCCACTCCGATATATTTGCTCTCTGCATGCAATTAAATCTACTAGTTATCTGCTGACATTCAAATTCATAACACCATGGAGACTTTTTAAACAGAACCTTGGCAATATTTCAAAATACTCATTTTTTGGGGGGTGGGGGGAGGCAGAAGGAGAGGGAGATGGGGAGAGAATAGGATTGTTTTCATTTTCTCCCTTGAGTTATAGCCTACATTTCCAGTAAGCACCTACTCCCAAGCCAAAATAATAAAATCTGGTAGTTGTGGATCTTTAATAAGGGGGTCTGCAGCTGGTATTTTCTTACTGTCTCACATACTTAAATTTGACATGTCTAGAAGTAAGAGATCTCTGGGGAAGATAATGCTAGACTGCTGTGCGTCTGCTTGGAAATTGGATAAACTCCCAAAATTCCTGACTCTGGTCACAGAGACACTGAAGGTGAACAGCAAGGATACAAAGATGAGCAGCAGCTACAGCTTCCCTGTTTCAGAACGACTTGGAGCGCTCCTTTCACAGTAGGTGCCAAAACTGGCCCAGCAAGGGCCTGAAGCTGTGTTCAACCTGGCCACTATGATGTGCAAGTGCTGATTAGGAAACCAAAGGCAGCTTTTGCCCACAGTAGTGCCCTGGATGCAGCAGGCACATCCCAGATTGACCCCTCCACTCTAATGGCTCAGCATCTCTCCACATGCTGTGGACACTTTGAATCCAGGGTAGAGGTGCTCAGGTCTAACGAGTCAGGTCACATTTTCTCCCAGGCCATACATGAGATGTTCCCACCCCTTGCTCTGCCAGCACAGAGAGGGGCAAGGTCTTCCTGTGCCACTTCTGGATGTTGCTTTCCCACCAGCACCCTGTGAGTCTCTGTAGATAAGAATTAGGCCTTTTTGCTTTTAACTTTTTTAATAGAAGAAGGCAGATTAACTCCTTTAGGGAAAGGAGCTGCCTGGGATCTGTTTGATCTTCTGTCTCTGTTCACAATTTGATCTGTTTTTCCAAGCAGTCAAAGAACTGGTTTTGTATTTTTTAATAAGGATGGGAAGAATTCTTCTGGGTACCTCTAACAGCCATCTGATCTTTTACTGACATCTTTTCATCATGAGAGCACAGATTATTTTCTTACAAAGTCACTGTAAAGGGAGGCCCTGAAAAAAAAGATTTTCATGCATGAGGGATTGTAAATTCATTGTATTTTTACAGAAAGATGAAATGAGGCATTGCTACAAAATATTTTCATGGCTATTACATGGAACTCTATTTACAAAGCAGGCACAGTTTTGTCTACAAAAGTCATTACCTATCTGGAGCCTTTATAAACAACTGGAATCAAATTTGAATTCCCAAGAGTAAGTATCATGGCAAAGAAAGAACTGTATCTCCAAAAACATCTATATGAAAAAAGTCTTTGTCTTGAAAGCAGATCAGCTCTGGCCCCTGGATGTAAGGCATGCTGAAGTCTGGAGTACTCCAAATCTACAGCTACACTGAGCAATAGGACTGCATCACCTGTTCTCTCACTGTTAGGAATTTGATGTAAGCAAAGAACATGATGTCATCACAGCGCATCTATCAAAGGACATGACACAAACAGGGAAGAATTAGTCCAGCAATAAAACACCCTGAAATGCCACAGCAAGTTCCTTTTCTACCACTTTTCTAACTTCTTTGGCAAAGATCTAAACCTGAAAAGCATGGATAGTGGCATGTCAAAAATGTAACTGGAGTAGTTAGTGGAGGAGGTAGGTAATAAAAGTAAATATCCTTTCCTACATTTAAAAGTAAATACACTTCCTACATTCACCCTAAACTTCTTCAGTGCCTTAAGAAGTTTATAGCATTGAGTCCAACCTGCTCTAAAGCACAAAAATCTGAAAGTTAAGGACCATTTATATCTTTGCATGTGTAGGGTAGGATTTAAGTCCCCAACTTTGAGGTTTCTCAGAGATATAGATCATACAGACCAGAATCTCACTAATCATTAAAAGCAGAAAGGAACACAAAATTTGCCACTCTCTGGATGTCTCTGCTCAACATAACCACCATTGGTCTTTACGTGCATAAGTTATAGAAGGCTAAAACTGACTGTGGCAAGTGCCACCATTAACTTGTACACACATCTGTTTTGACATCTGCTGTAATGTTCATCTGCCAAAATAGACACAGAACTTTGTATTTCAAGCATTAAAAATAGATCCAGACCAAACCATACAGTGATTAGGGGTAGGAACTGGCACATCACTCTCCAGAGGGCAAAACTACTGAAGAATAAATGGGTGGGTGACACACATGCCTTATTCTCGCTCTCTTGTTTCACTTAATGCCCTGCACAGAGTTGTCACCCAACAGTACAGTTCTACAGCTCCAGGCAGCTACACAATCCTGGAGAGAGATATTTGGTGGCTTGGCCTATGACATGAGCCACAAAAGAATGCCAGGTGTTTAACCATGAATCTCCTGTGCTGTTAATGGAGGCACACACAGTGTTGCTGTTAGTGCTGACAGGATTCCGTGAGCTGATGTGGCAATTCTGCATCTCCTCTTATTCATAGATTATTGTGATATAACGGCAGAAATCCAGCAAGGCACATTGCAGTCACCCTATACTGCCTTTTCCAGATACACACACAGCCCTCATATCCATACCCTACCATAATCATAAAAGAGTGTGGGTTGGAAGGTACCTATAAAAGTCTTCCAGTCCAACCTTCTTGCAATGCACAGGGACATCAAAATGAACCTGTTTAGTGTCACGTTGTGCAAAGCAAGCGAATGTTGGGGAAGAATCAACTTCACTTACCACATGCAGATTGTAGCTCAGAAATAAAGGGACATGGTTACAGTCCTAGGCTGTGGTACAGCATGGAGACCTACAGGAATACTTCAAGTCTTGAACAGCGGAGCTGTCTGCTTTAGACATGGGCAAAGGTGGTTCCCAAGGAAGTACCAGGAGACACTCAGCTGCTCTGCACTGAGGATTATAGACTTAGACCACTCTAACTTTTACAAGTTGCTGTCTCCTTTTTGACATTCCTTGCCCTCATCAAAGTAGGGAAACTATGAGGTGAAGTGAATCAGTCCTGCAAACCTGTGAAGGGAGCCCGTTGCCTCACGTACTGTAAAGAATGAAAATGTTGAAGATCAGCATCTTCTCAGGAAAAAAAGCACTTTGAATGGTTCAGATGGCAAGTTTATGGGGGCAGCTTGCCATTGTAGTGATTTTGCTCTTATCCTCTAGTATTCTTCCCTTTCAATGTATGATTTTCTCTTCTGCTTATTTTGACATGAAATCATCGGTGCAAGGACCATAGAAGATATTTTGGTGAAGAACTCTTCTCGGGCACTGAACAAATAGAGGATAAGATACAAGAAGCTACTGTTCTTTTTAAATAGTCACAGAATCACAGAATATGTTGATTTGGAAGGGATCCAAAAGGATCATTGAGTCCAACTTCTGGCCCTGCACAACTTTTCAAATGTAATACTACATCCATCTCCTGTCTATATTTCAATCATTTTCTGGTTTTGATTTCTAGTTTTCACATCTCTGCTTTTCCTGAACTCCCTTTTCAAAGGAAGAAGAGAAGACACACACAAAAAAAAGGCAAGCAGTTTTTCACAGGCATGAATAATGCAGCCGAAACTTTACACACAACAATTTAGGAACATTCACTTCAGTGGCTTTGAGCACTGTGTTGGCCTCTCTGGATGTGGTGCTGCTCTCACTGCCTGTGCTTTACTCTCTTGACACAGATGGAGCAAACCTGTGCTTCCTTGCTTTTTGAATCACCCTTGGGCATTTTTTCAGTAAACTGGTTGTCTAGATGATAGTGAGGAGAAATGAAAGCCTGGTTAACAGCAAAATGCTCAGTGACTTGTGCGGCTTATGGCTCCAGGGCTGTTCCTTCACTGATCAGATTGTAAATAAAGTAGGACAAACAAGTTTCCTGTACCTTATACTGTAGGACTCTACTGTAAGGAATGCTGCTGTGGATAAGCATCCTTGTGGCAACGCTCTGCCAGGAGACTCCAGCCTGCTGGGAGTCAGGAAGCATGAACTGAACAGAAGAGTCTCTTCTTGATTCTTAGCACAACAGAAAGGGAAGCAGTCCAAGAAAATTGCTTTTTTCCTTCACTGGGCACCCATTTACATATTTATGTTCCCTTTCATAGTTCAAATATCCAATGCAGTTCCACACTTCTCTCCATGGTTGTCTTATCAAGAGCAGAACACCCAGCTCAACACCAAAATGAATAAATGAGAATTATGAGTTCAAATATGGACCCTGCATCTAACAGTGTCTCAGTGTTTTCCTGAGAATAACTTCTTGAACATGGAAATTCTCCGGGGATCAGTCCGTGCCTAAATTGATTCAAAATTGATTTGGGCATGATGTTATTTTATTCCAAAACATGTTTGGATTCTATACTTTCCCAATTCAGTTTTCGATTAAAAAAGCCAAACCAAATGATGAAAACTTTGGGCCTTCTTTTGCCTCTTTGTCTCATGATTTCTTTGTCCATATCTCTGTAAGGAACAGCATTTGTAACAATGCAAATAATGAACTTCTGAAGTTTTTTTCCTGCTTGGACAGATGCCTTTAGGCAAAATCAGACCCATTTGTGCATATTTTAGCATATAAATTTGCTGTATAATATATGCATATCATAATTTGTGAGAGGAGTTTCTCAAAGTACAGAAAAAAAGAAAGAAACTTTAATGCTGAATCAGAAAGGAAACAGGCTGCAATAGGAACTTATCACAGAATTACAGAGTCATAGAATATCCTGAAGTGGAAGGTACCCACTAGGATCATCTATGTCTGATTCCTGTCCCTGCACACAACAATCCTGAGAATCCCACCATGTGATTGGGAGTGTTGTCCAAACACTTCTTTAGACCTATCAAGTTTGGGACTATGACCACTTCACTGAAGGCATTGTTCCAGTGTCCAGCCATCTTGGGTGAAGTATATTCTTGTAATATCCAACCTAAACCTCTTCTGACACAGCTTCAGGCCATTCCCTCGAGTCTTGTCTCTGGTCACCACAAAGAAGAGATCAGTACCTGCCCCTCTACCTCCCTCATGAGGAAGTTGTAGCCTGCAATGAGGTCTCCCCTCTCCTCTTCTCCAGGCAACTGCCACAACAATGTTATCTGAGAGAAAATGCAGAGTGCAAGGAAAGAGAAGAAATTAAGATTGGACTTGCAAAAATCAGTTTGTTTCAGCAGCATCTGCAGGAGCTAAGGCATGAGTGTCATAATGCCTATAAGACCTTGACAGTGGCTCATGGGAGGAAAGGAAAAGTTTTTGGCCTGAGAAATAAAATTTAATGCAAGTATCTGAACTATGAATCCCTTGAATCTGCAAGGCAGTTTCAGGAAGGGAGTTTACACTTAAACCATAGCTGAATAGCTGGATTAATATTAAAGGAAGTCTCATAACAACTACATCTCTAATGGATAGATTCTTGTGCAATTCACACATAGCTGACCTTGATAACTATGATAGGCAGTATCTACAGGACTAGTCTCTACATAAATGACTTTGTGTACATCAGCACTGTTCTTCTGCAGTGGCTGATGGTTTGTGGGTTAAAACTTGATCTACTGTAACTCCTGAGCCTGGCTTGTAGGGGGTTCGCTGTTTTGATTTTAATTCGGTTTGGGTTTTTTTCATTGCAATGGTGTGTACTATTCGACAGGAAACTATACTGGCATATACCTATGTACAACTGCTGGCACAATGTAGGTAATTGTAACTTCTCTGTCATTTTCATAAAATAGATTCAAATAAGTCCATTTTTTATTGGAACTTCTGACTGTTTTCTTAAACCTAGTGGTAAAAAGCATTACAAATAATGACAGTATCAGTTTCTTTTCCATTTATCCCGTCAGATCCTTTATCTGTCAATTAGGTCAAAACTTTCTGCTTAGTGTTGGGGGAGGGAATCTCTTTCTCTGACTCACTGCCATTTGGGAGGTAGATTGTCCATATGGCTCCACTTGAGCCAAATGACCAGAAGGCTTCTTTTCTGAGTCATAAAGAGCTTGTTGGCTGACTTTAGCAAGGACATACTTTTGATAATTTATGCTGTTAACAACAGGTAACTTCCCAGTCAGAACAAAAGGAAAGAAAAAGGGAGATAGGAGGCAATCAAAGATAGAGAATGTTTTGTTCTGTCAGGAGATGAAAGACTGGATTCTGCCCTCTGTGACAGTAAAATCCTTGAATATCACAGAATCATAGAATCAAATACTGGTTTGGGCTGGAGGGAACCTTAAAGACCATTTAGTTTCAACCCCCCAGCCAAGAACAGGGTCACTTTCCATTAGACCAGATTGGTCAAAGCCCCATCAAACCTGGCCCTGAACACTACTATGGATTGGGCACCCACAAGTTCTCTGGGCAACCCCTTTCAGTGCCTCATGACCATCACAATAAATAATTTCCTTCTAATATCTAATCCAAACTGCTCTCTTTCAGTTTGAAGCCATCTCCCTTTGTCCTGTCACTATATGCTCTTGTAAAAGTCTCTCTCAATCTTTCTTGTCAGGTCCTTTCAGGTTTTGAACAAAAAACCAAGTATCATCTCCCAAAATCAGTCTTATATATTTTTATTTAATGTTTTAAATTAAAAGCTGCCTTGCTCTGTAGCCAGTAAGTAGAATGTTTTCTCCAAATATTTTCAAGAAAGTCTTCCACCTATTTTTTCCTAGAAATTCAGGTTTTGGAGGATAGGTTAATTCCAGTTGTGAAGTTGCATAACTTGGATTATAAAGTGCTCTGAAAAAAAACCCCAGTCAAATGAAAAGACAAGTGCTATTTTTTAAAATACTAAACCTCAGCCAGAATTTTTCAAGCACATAAAAAGGATTTCACTCACAGAAAAAATGTTCACCCCATTTTCTGATTCTGGATATTGATTGTTGTTCTGAAAGAAACTGAAATAATGACAAATTCAACAGCTCTGGAAGCTTGTGCGTCACTAACACAAAACTATTCCTATTTCTAAGTAATCTTTGGCCTAGGATATGAATGTGAATTGTGTTGTTTCACTCACATGAAATAACCATTCTCTGGGCTAAAAGTCAGTAGCATTTTTCCTTGAGGAATGTAGACAGGTTATTATTTTGCTTGTTTCTATGATATTGTTAAAAGGCATAATTTATTTATATTATGGTCCTCATCTCCCGTTTTCCAAATAGTAAAAAGCTCTGATGGAAGACACTATTTTTTCTTCCTTTTCATATCCCCCTCGCCTTTTTGTTTTGTATTTTGCATGTGAGGATGTGAGGATGTTTTGCCCCCTCCCCTGAGAAATAGTGTCAAGCAGGTATTTATTCAGTAGAAAAGCTACCTAAGCAAAGATACGCATCTATTATAGGAGTAAATGTTTTTCACCTCAGTGACTGCCAATTTAAGTCAGAAGTAAATGTCACGGATTAGTTTACAAATCTCAAACCTATTGCTGCAACTAGTCTGCAAAGCAGGCTGTCATTGTTTACTGTGTAGAAAAGGTATTCATTATGTAATTTCCACATCACAGGCACCAGCATAGTTTTGCATTCCTATAGGAATGAGGAAATGGGCTGTAGGGTCCCTTTTAGGCCAAGTTAAGTGTGAGACACGGTTTAGGTCACTGTAAGTGGGTAAACAAGCCCAGCTGGTCACTGCAGAAGAGAGTTCAGCTTTGCAGCACAATATTTAAATGACTTCTCATTCTGGTTTACCTGTGGAGGCATTTCCAAAAGAGTGAGTGGGACAAATATGTGTGCATGTCCAGATGAGATCTCTCTTCCTATGAAGGGCAATGACCCAAATGTTTTCCCATGCAATTGAAAACTTCACCATGATTATTGCCCTACTGAACTGCAGCCCTCTTTTTAGATATTCAAGTGGTGCAATGCTCTGATAAGCAGTAGACTTTAGCTTAAACAACAGCCTTGAAGGTATAAAACCTAGAGGATGTTTGTATTTCCATAAGAGAAAAATGTCTCAGGCTTTTAACAATAAATTAGCAGTGCCTCACAGTCACTGGGCTGAACCTGCTCAACATAGAAATATGTCTGTTTGGGCTAGTTGATGAGGGTTTCAAGACTAGGATTACAACAATAAAACTTACTTGAAACATACACATCCATTTTGCAGAAAAGTCAAAAAGTTCAGGAAGTGAATACTTTCATAAATAAAGAAATCTGCAAAGACTGAAGGAAGGACTCATGTTCTCAAGGATAACTTTGTAAAAAATTGTGGGCAAAATGTGTTACAAGAGAAAAATATCTCTAATTTTGTGAGATGGGGTGAAGCAGGGATTGTACTTCATTTTGTTTTGCTTAGAGAGCCTGCTATGCAGATAAATTGGGGATTGTATCCACTGAAACACATTTATAGGGGCAACAGCTGAAGCAGCAGGTTTGAGCTGTTTGGAAGGAGAACTGCGAATAGACCTTGAGGGAGATGGATTTTACTCAGCTCCAGCTGCCTGGTACTTAGTATCTTGTATAAATCTCACTTTGTTTACAGAAAAAAAAAATCATTACTTTGCAGGCATATCTTCACCCTACATTTCTGGTAGAAACTTGAAGATCAGATACTATTTTCTGAAGTCCCTTTCCCCTCTCCAGTGACTAGTGGGATACTATACCACCAGTATAAATTGGCTTGGGTTAGGTGAACCCATCTGCAGTTAAATAGATTACAAAGACAGCAAATTTTCCTGCTACCTAGTACAACCTGATAAAAAGATGCCTTTTTTTTTGTTTTGTTTTTTTAAGGTGAGATTAATGTGAAATTGGAGAAGCAGGTAGGAGAGTAAGACTATATCAAGGAATTGTCTTCATGCAACCTGGGGTGCTTTACAGCAAACACAATAGATGGCAAACAGACCCTTGCAACCGACAACATTTTCCAGTGTCCTTTATGTAGACCTGCAAATCAACACCTGAACCCACAAATATATAAATAATAGAAATGTCCCATACAGGCTCCAGTCCTCCCATACTGGCTCACACTCTCAGCTAGTACCTTGTGCAAGCTGCCACCTTTGACTGTCCTGAGACCATACACAAAGACAGCAGGAAGGAAGGCAGCAGATCCTCCAGCTAAGTTTTCTTTGCTGTTTGCAAAAGCCTAAAAATTTACAAAATTCCTCTTCCAGTTCTTTACAAAGTGTAAGAAGACACATGTCTCCTTATGAACTTTCTGCTGTCTGTCTGTTTGCTCTTATTGGCCCCATCACTGCTGGAGGAATATCATGCCTTGAAATGTTTAAATGAAAAGTTAGGACAAGTTTAGTCTGGCCTTGTTTGTGAGAATTTACATGGGATTTTTTTGACCAGCTCCATTTCTTTCCAGACACATTTGGGTCGCAGCAAGTGGTGTCTAAATATTACAGAATCCTCAGACATAATTCATAGGCAGTATTTTTTTTTTTTCTCTGTTGGAAATGCTTCAGACAAGATACATGACAAACTCAATATTTTGCTGTGAGGATCCCCTCCAGAAAGGCTGCAGGTAACCAACCAACCGACATTTATAAGAAAATGACACTGACTCCAGTTTTTCTGGTGAAGAGAAAGGCAGATTTCCACTGACAAATATGATGGGCTATTTGGAAGGGCAGTCTCTAACTCAGGTCAACACTCAGCTGGATCCAAATGGTGACCTAAATTTTGGGGAAATATGTGGTGTTTCTCACAATAGACAATCATAAAGCAAGGGCCTTTATCTGAACCTGTTTTCTGCATGTTTGGTGAGGATGTCAAAGATTTTCCCTTCCATGGCAATGAGCCTGTGTCGGTCTCCATGTCTCATGCCACAATCCTACAACAGAGGTTTTACATGGTGGTAAACTTCCAAACCAGTGTGGCTGATGCCAGATGCTGCTCTGACAATGTTTCCTTTTAATATAGTAAATCAGTTTCAGCATTGTGGTGGGCCTTGAAAGTAATTTATTTAAAATCTGGCAGCAGCCAAGTAGAATCAAGTGATTTTCATAATGTATTTTAAATGAAAGTCATAAAGAAAAATCACTTTTATTAAGTGCTGTAAGAGTGCTCTTTCCCAATGCCAATTCCTTTGAAAATGTATATGCTGACTGTATAACAATACCTTTTCCTGAGAAAGTGCTGTCATCTGCTATGAGATAAATTTATTTTTTGTGGTTGTGGAGTAGAGTTTGTTACATTGTTTGTTTCAAGAAAATGATCCAATTCATCTTTTTTTATGACTACATTATTTCTGACTGAGATCTATCATTATTTGACTGCTTGTACACAACTCAAGTGTTTTCTGGTGAATCATTTTGTTTTTCCTCTCTATTTGTCCTCCATCAGTTGTCATAAAAAAATTAGCTGGCATATTATATGAGGCTATTTACTTCTATTGTTTAAGTAACTTTCAGAAAATCATCAGTTCAAAGCAGAGCTTATTAGAAATTCCCTGAAATACTTTTGCTTTCCAAATCAAATATATTCCCTCAGGAATTCATGTTGGTGTGTAGGTGAAATTTTCATCTTATACCTGTCACAGAGGGAAATTGAAAAAAAATTGCCTGATGCACAGGTATCCACCATCCCAGGTTGAGTCTCTGGGCTGTAAAGTCACACCCTCTGCTTCAGAGGGTTTTTTGAGTTTTCTGGTTTTTGTTTTGCTTTGGCTTGATGGGTTGGTTTTATTGTTAGGGGAGAAAGATTATATAATTGCAGGCTGCATTTGCCCTCTAACCTATGTTCCCTGAGTCAGAAATATCAAAAACTGGACAGGTCTGACACATTACAAACGTGTCAACCAAACAGCCTAGAGCAAACCTAGAAGCCAAGAAGAAACAGCTACCAGCGGATCTTCCTGGATGCCTGCTGCTAGCACATGGATCCATTTGCTGAGACAGTTCCCACCCGAGCTATAAATTACCCAACTGAGGAACCAAATGGGTGTTAAATATCCAGCCTGTCTGCACAGCGGTGTGTTGAAGACACCTGAGCTAGCTGTAAGCACAGCAGCATTTCTGTGCAGTGCAGTGAGAAGGAGGACTGCCAGCTCCAGTGCCAGGGGGTAACATAATAAGCATGTGTGACCAACAAACCAGATCTCAGCAAGGTTTGTCACACTGAGCCGGCTTCTACTTACAGAGCTGGGGATTTTAGCACTTGTCCCACAATCATATCTCTCTGCGTGACACTACTCCCTACCTACCATGGCTCTCAGTGTCTGAGAGAGTAAGGGCCATAGCTGCTCCTTCTCACATGTCTTGATTGGTGTCCTATCTTTCAACAGGTCAATGTTTTCTCCTCCTTCACCTTCCCTGAATTGCTTTTGTTCCAAGGACAGCAGACCACCCTGTGTTTGCTGCTCCAGGCAGCCATACTCTTCTGTCTGCCAGGGCAGCCGTTCTCTGGCTAGGGGACATCTTGCTCTGCCTCTCACTTGGACATGTGGTCAATTCCCCAAGCCTAGTGGTGTTTAAGAGTCATTTGGATAATGCCCCAAATAACCTGCTTTAATTTTTGGTCAGCCCTGAGGTGATCAGGCAGTTGGACTGAATGATCTGTTTAGGTTCCTTCCAAATGATAATGATATAATCTAGTCTTGTTACACAGAGATGCTCAACCAATTTGAGCTTAAACATTTTCAATCCAATTGAATAGCTGGATGCAAGTCAGTTGGACACTGAAGAAAACCATAAAACCATAAAACACAGCAAACTTGCTTATACAGGATGATATTTTAGGCAGATATATGCATTCCAGAGAAAATAGGTGTCCCTTGAACAGTGCCATTCTGTGTTTGCCCAGAAAATTATCTTAAACCCTTCCAGAGTAGTACCTCTGAAAATTGACTAGACCTATGGGCCCAAACATAACACAGTATTTCTGCTTTTTATTCACTTTCTTCATCCATGCACTGAGTTAATCTGGGCTTCTCTAGTTACTGTTAAATGTGTTAAATGTAAACACACCTTTTGTACTAAATAATTCCATTGACTACTCTTGTGAAGACACTGCTTCTTGCCTGAGATAAACTACTGAATAATCATTGTCTGAAAGTGGATGGAGCATGAAAGGGCAGGGATACAGTCCTTTCAAAAATGCCAAGAAATTGCTGTTCTCCAGGCTCACACTGCTGCTGCTGTTTCTCTCATTTGTTTGCCCAAGAGAGCACATCACTCTTACTTATTCTTTGTGCAAAGTGGTCACATCAGCCTAGGTATTTTATAAATCCACCCTCTCCTAAGCAAAGTACAACAGTTTTCATGCTCCTTATGTTCTGATTTTAATCTCTGATGTCCCCAAGTGCAGGAATATAAATTCCTGTACAAAAGGATAGCTGTCAGGAGAAAGTCCTTTAATCTAGTAAATAAAAGTCTAACAAGATCCACTGGCTGGAAGTTGAAGCTAAATAGTAGCTAATCTGAAATTAAAGACCCAGGTTATTGCCTTTTCTTTATTTTAGAAATATAGTTAACCACTTCAGCATCTCCTGGTGGTGGCAGATATTGAATTTGTCATCACTTCAAACCCTTAGCAAAGCAAAGCAAGGGTGAGTCATTCAGACAGCTTTTTTTTAGCCATGTAATTCAATGCCAAATTAAGAGATCAATCTCTCTAGTCCTTCTAAAGTCTAGGGAGAAAGGGGAATTCAAGACCAAGGGTATACAGAGAAGAAGCCTAACAGCTGATCTAAACATCTCTGCTCTGTGAATGCAGGTTTTAAAGAACAGAATAGAACAGTTTAAAGTGACCTAAAATGACCATCTAGTCCAGCTGCTTGACCACTGCAGGGCTGACCAAGAGCTAAATCATATTGCTAAGGGCACTGTCCAAACGACTCTTAAACATGGATGGGGTTGAGGCCTTAAGCACCTCTCAAGGCAGCCTTGCTGTGTTATGGATTAGCACTAGGCAGCTTTTCTGTATTTGGACGGGACAGATACAGTGAGTGAGGCATTCCAGTGTGATCAGGCCTTGACAAAAATGTGCTCCCCCTTCCCTCAGTCATCCCACAAGAACTGTGGGAGAGCTGGGGATATTCCTGCATGCCCTACTCTGCTCTGAAGGGCTCTGTAACATTGCTCTCCATAGTCGAGGCTGCAGGGGCACGGACGGAGAAGGTGCTGCAGAAAGGGGACAGATGTGGTTTGCCTGCTGCAAACCATGTTTTCCTTGAGGGGTACCCAGGCTGTCCAACACTGCCTTCCCAGCCCAGGCTGAGTCAATGTCAATGCTGACACCACAGAAACCTGCTCGCTATGGCCATGTTCTTAAACACCACGGTCCTTATGTCTGCTTGCACACCAGTCTCCTTTTCAAATCTATGATAAATAATGAGGAGGTCTCTCTCTCCTCTTTTCTCTATGCCTCCACACAGGACCAAATTCTAGTTTTGTTCTTGTTAAACATCAAAGCTGAGAGCAAATCAGGAAAATCTGCTTGGTTGGATTCTTAGGAGTGTAAAAGAGATCATATCTTCCTTTTTTTTTACAGCTGCACAGAAATCAGCCTTCTATTTTGCATACAGCCACGTTTCCTGCCCATACCCACTCTCTCACCACTATGCTGTAGCTAATGCCAGCCAAAGCTTGTCCTCTTGTGAAGGACTTTCAGCTGAGCCTTCCCTAAATATAAGATACATGTGGGCAAAAATGTAACTGGGAATTTCTCCCTTTTTTTTGGCACTAAAGAGAAGCCTTGATCTCTTGCCTGGTACAGAGCAGCTGAAGACAGGCAGTGATGATATACACATAACATCTGTATTTTGCCCTAAGCAAAGCTGTTCCTAGCTAACCAGAGAGTAGTAGGAATATAACTTCCTCCTTCTTTACATTTCAGAGATCGGAAAGGCAATGTATTAGCAAAACAAAACAAAAGAGATACAGAAAAGGAGAGAGAGAAGAGCACAGAGGAGGCCTGGAGGGAAAGAAAAATATTAAAATAATGGAGTAAAGGGTGAGGCTGGCAAACTCTGTGGCAGTGAAACAACAGATGGACTGTAGTTTTAGTGATTCATCACACAGATGGTTCAGCAGATGGATTCTGTTGGGTTCATACAGCTTAGGTGGAAATATCAGCTGCTGATTTTGACAGGCAGGGCAGCTTCAGCAGAGGCAGTATCCTTGCTTTGCCTTCCCTTGTACATGTCCTGTTTTCCCACAGACTGGCAGCGCAGGGACAATGCTGAGTGCCACAGCATTGCCCAGCCTTTGCACTCTTTACATGCCACATAGTTCAAGATTTTCTCTGTCCATTTCGGGAAAGAAAAAGTTTGCTACAAGTGGATTTACCACTTCATTTCTGCCACCCAGTCAAGTGACAAATGCTGTTCCTTGAGAAACAAAAATGTCTACAGATTGTGATGATTTCTATCTCCAAAAATTCTGTCAGCCTAGATGGCATTTCTGACAGAGTATAACTTCTCCAATGGATGAACCATCTTCCCATTTTCACTGTGAGGGTCTAGATTCCCAAACAGCCTATGACCATTAATGCAATAAAGAGGAATTAAGGAACAATAAAATTGCTAGGATACAAAAAACACCTCCACTTAAATGTTTTATTTGTGGATGTTCATGGAACTAGTGGATATGTAAGCAGGACATTTTTGACCATCTTTACCCAAAAGTACAGCTTGCCAGTTAATGAGAAGGACAAGTATATAAACAATATTAATTTGTTTACATATAGAGGTCATCTTGCATGTACTCTTCTCAGCAGTCTGTCTTGGCTTCAGATTCCAATTTCTCAATACCAAAACTCACAGGAGTAAGGAAATCTTTAAGCAGATGTGCAGTAGATTATACGCAAAAACTCTTCATGTCTGGTCTTAAAATAGAGCTAGAGAAAATTAAAGCAGCTGAAGGAAAGAAATTAATAAAGAATTGTCAAAGTTGGGGGGAGGGGAAGAAATAACACAAGTGGTTTGGGTCAAGATCACTTCTAGAGAAGGGCAGTGGAACAGATCCTGTTAAGGGTCCATAGAGGGTACTGTTGGTTTTGGATAGAAGCTGTCAGTGTTATTAAGAGAGAAATATTATCATTGACATCAGGGAGAGTTCAGATTATGAGATACAACTGAGGCAAAAATGCTATTAACGAGGTAAAACCCAGATATGCCTGGAGATAACAGCTGACCGACTTTGTCACTCTACTTTCTCCAAAGCGGCAGGAGGTGTGATTTTTTTCTTGGTAAATAATAAGGCCTTTGTAAAATTAGTTGAATGTGGATTAGACTTGGAATGTACTTTTTTCTTTTTAAGACAGAAGAGCAAGAAGAAATTAAAGAAAATAAAACCTTCTGAAAAATATTCTCATCATTAATTAAAAGAATTATTTCTGAAGGAAAAAAGTGCACTTTTAGCAAGGATATCTGTGTCTAGATTTGAGGACACAGAGTAAGAAAGTAAGAGTTGCTGAAAAAACCCCACCACTTTATAAAACAACTAAGCAAGCAAATAATTACAAGGACACATTTCAGCCTGCTGTTTCACTTTTCACATCACCTTTGTGCCCACCACTTGTCCTGGAATATCCACAAAGCACTATGGCCCTTTAAAGGAGACTTCCAGAGGAACTGAATTACAGTCCTACTCAAAGTTAAAGGCACATTTTGGCAGAGTGCATAAGAAACACTTTATCACTCTTTTTCTGCTCCATTCCACCTCCTTGACCACAGAACTCAGATGATGTCCAAGACTTCCAGATAAGGAATGTTGCCACTGTCTCTTTTTCACCCACTGATGAAGAGCATCACTGTGTTAGGAATGTCATCTGAATTCCTGACAATTTCGTGTTCCCAGCAACACAACTGACGAATGTGTATTACCATTCCCTGAAAGCAGAAGTGTAGATGGTGTGTGGAGTTTAACTAGGAAAGACAACAATGTGTCTGCTCTCAAGTCCAATGATAGTGAAGGCAGCCTAGAAAGTTCTTGCCTCCCACTTCTGATGCCAAGTTTTCCACCTTGATACTGTCTTGCCATTTTGCCACACTCAGTTCCCTTTTCCTCCGTTCTTTCTCTGACCCCACTCTAAATAGAATTAAAATGGAACTTTTGAACATTGTGTGTGGTTTCAAACAGCACCAAATCGAGGCACCACTAATTGCCAATATAAATTTTTGTTTTGCTTCTGAGCTTTCAACCCTCTCTCCATTGAGCTGCTTTTTTCTGCTTCTCCTGAAAAAGAAATATCTCTTGCCCTGCCCCCCAAACTCTCTCCAAATATATATATTGCTATTTTGCAGTTTATTATTGAAGTGTCTTAATTATGCTGACATTCTGAGAAAGAAAACTGGAGAACACATAAGCAGCTAAGAAAAGATTTCCCGTTTTTGATCTAAGATATCCTTACCCCTATTAGTTAGCAATCAAGCTTTTTAAAGTCCCACATTTTAAGAGAATTGAATAGTTATAAGGTGAGATGAAAGGGAAAATAAATATTTAATTTGGAAATGCCAAGTCTAGTCAGGCTCCATAGAAACAAATGTGACATCAC
Organism: Sterrhoptilus dennistouni; assembly: GCA_013397095.1. NCBI lineage: Eukaryota > Metazoa > Chordata > Aves > Passeriformes > Zosteropidae > Sterrhoptilus > Sterrhoptilus dennistouni. The sequence continues at coordinate 126,647 of VWZU01019326.1, read as the reverse complement.
TTCACAGAAAGAACTTTCCTTGATATCTGAGTTGGCTAAGAAAGAGGTTGCTCATACTGACTCTAAATAAATACACATTGTTCAACAAGCTAGAAAACACAAAAGGTCTCTTTGGTCTTAACTGGATATTTGCTTTAAAAGAAGTGAAGGGACAGAATAAAGTACAAATCTTCTCACCATAAGTCAAAGGTTTTGACAAAAGAAGCTTCCTCCACTACAATGTTTTGCATCTTAGGCATACATCAGCTTTTGAATATTTCAATCACACTGTACCATTCTCCTTTCTTCTCTTCAGATTATCTCACTGCACCGTAGCAGGAGAGACAACTTCATGCCTCACAGGAGAAAAAGTGCTCTGGTATTTAGGGTCTGAAGGAATGTTTCCTTTCATTCCCACCGGTAGGAAATACAGAGAAGTATTGTGCTCTTTTTTAAACTATTAACACTGTCATTTTCATTTTGGTAAGAAGTGGCTTCCACATCAAGTGCTCAAATGGTGAATTTTCAAAGGCAGAGTGACTTTCTCTCAGAAAGCCAAGCAGTAAGTGTGTTGTCACAGCATTTCCACCAGCCAGGGTCATGAACTGCTAAGACGGGGACAGAAGCTATCGTGTTTTGAAGCAGAGCCTCAAAGACTTATATTTAAAACATTTGCCAGCTGAAAGCTACTGAGAAACAGTGCAAGGCATAAGGCACCAACAACCAAAACTGCCCAACGGAATCCTACTCCTGTTACAAAAACCCCTTAATTTTTGGAAACTTTTGTTCTGCCAAATGAAAGGACATGAACCGGAAAACTGAAAAAAGCCCTGGGAGTGTCCCCTCCAAACCTGAAGAATAACACAGAAATTTGGTGTATTTGTGCGCAAGGAGAACATGCCTGGGGGTACAGGACTGGAAAAATTCATCCATTCACAGATCCACACTTAGTAAAACACTCAGGACAGAATTATTCTGCAAATGTCTGAGGCATGGATGAGAAAAGCAGCTCTCTCTGGTCTTTTATATCAGAAAGAAGATGAAAAAGACTCTGAAAGTGGCCTCCAGATGACAAGCCCTCTAGCACAAAAGCCCCTTAGAGATGCATAGCATATCCTTCAGCAGAGCCTTTTAGTGACTTCAGTCTCCTGATGGCTTTTACAAGTGTCAGAAATTGTGACCATCTTCTTTTCCTCTAGGTCTTAGCAATGATAGTTCATCAGGTTTCCTAGGGGAAGGTTCATTCCTGAATGTTTGTGATTAGCAGCTAGAGCACTTTCTTTTTTTTTTAAACCCATAATTTTCCCCAAAGATGTTACCTCCAAGGCTGAACCTGCTTCATTTTTATACAAAGGGCTATTGAAGGGGCATTTGCCATAATGTATTGTAATTTTCCTGTGAAAGAATGTTTCACTGTACAGCTCAGCACATTAAAGTTTGAGAATTCCAGAATTAACATTTATCTGTGATACCATGGTTTGCCTTCCCATTGCTCAAGCTTTAGGACATCACCTATTAATAGTAAACAATTTGACTCCTCATGGATCTCTGTTTCACTTGTTGAAGGGCTAATTCTTCATTTTTCTTTCCTTTTCATTTCTGGTGAGACCTGATTTAATGCATACCAACTGTTATTTACTGCAATGCTTCCTATTTCTCCCCTCAGGACAGAAGCAGCAAGTTTGCAGCATATCACTACCAAATTGGACATGTGTACACAATGAATATTCATTAATCTTCCCTTACAGAACACTTTGTGAAGGGATCTGCTCTTTCTGCTTGAACTTTCACCCAAACTGCATGGATGGCAATGCTGGGGATTTGTTTATTGGAGGTACTGCCAGCCAGCACATAATAGGGAGTTTGATTTTTCAGAGTAATTAATACTTATTTTTTTGTGATAGAGATCTGAGCAATGAAAAGTGTCCCTGACCACAGCAGGGGGCTTGGAACTAGATGATCTTTAAGGTCCTTTCCAACTCAAACCATTCTATGATTCTGTGACTCTATGATTCTGTGATTCTATGATCTTATGTTTTACACCCTGGTCTAATCCATGCATGCTACAAACTTGGGTTCATTTGGAGATGGGGTTTCAGCAGGGCTGGGAATGACCTTCCTCTTCTTCCAAAGCAAAAACATGATCAGAATAGATAAGAGACACACTTAAGCAACAAAAAATACAAACCTACAACCAGATTAAACCTACTGTGCACATCTATGTCTTGGGACATAGAAAGGAAACAGGATACTGGATCGCAAACACAGCAGGAAAGGAATGAGAGTGAGGTGTGCTGACCTGGGCACAGAGCAGAGACATTAAAGCCTTCAGAGGATCCTTCTGCTCTACATATTTATTCTGTGTGTTCTCTTTCTCTCCCCTTTTCCTGGAGGCAAAATGATATGAGCAATGTTTTCTTATGCTCTGCGTTAGCTAGGCTGTATGTTTCATTATTGATAATAGAGGCTATGAAGTATACATTATATCTAGGATGGCTTGGGGTTTATTGGGTTTTGTTTAGTTTGTGGTATTTTAAAATTCCAGGTCTGGTTTCTCAACCATTTTTTAAAGTATCTCATATCATAACTATGTCTTTCTCCCAAGCTACCTGCAGTACTTCCTGCAGCTAGGAGATGGGTTAGAAAAATGAACTCACTGTGCAAGTTGCCAGATGCACATCTGATGATCTAATTGTTTCCAGTTGAGAACAGACTCATAAATCAGGCTACCAGCATTTCAGAAACTTGTCCAAACCAAGGGCAAATTACAAAGCAGTCACTTCTCTCCCCACTAAGTACCTTATATTGGTAGGGACAATGGATACATGACAGGAAAGGCATGACTCTTTCTTCCTGTTGATGATGGCTTCCTTAAACCCTAGAGATATTTTGCCACTTACCTATTGAACCATTCCAAAGTGTGGTTATTCTCCACCTTGCTGTTGCTTGTTGCCTTTCCAACTGGAAGAACTTTGAGGCAAGACTGTGACTTTCTTTGCATATTTTAAATCCTGTACTTTGATGCTCTGGATTAATTACTTTTGGATACCATCTATATGATACCACAGCTTGTGACCGTGGACATAAGCACAACCAGGCCCCATAATGACTATGCCTGGATTGTACAAAAAAGCCCAAAAAACCAAGAAAAAACCCACAAATTGAGGCTTTGTAATATAATTCTATAATTCTAATGTATAATTCTGGGAGTCCAGGTGCTTGGGAGGAGGCAGGTTTGGAGCTAAATTACTTTGAATTTGTCCAATTTTAGAACACTGCCATCTTGGCCAATACTCTCAAGAACAACTTTTTGGTAAATACTACAGGTTCTGATCACGTATATTCAAAATAATGCCTATTATAGAAATTAATGCCCATGTCTCCATAAAACCAGCAAATATGTGACTGTTTGCTATGGAGAATGAAAACCTCCAGGATTTTTGAAGGAAACAAGTCAAGCAGGTCAAGATCCCTGGATTGTATCTCGGCCAGGAGTTGGACTTGATGATCCTTGTGGGTCCCTTCCAACTCAAGAAATTCTAGTCAGGTCTAGTCTATAAAAAAACTGCAAGAAAAGACAGACTTGACCAACAAGACAGCACAACATTATCTATGCAAAATGCAGCCCGTGACTGAGTTTCTTTGCGATGTGAATATATTAAACATCAATGTAAGATATCACACTACTAAAAGCCTCCCATGTTTGTTGTATCTTTGCAATGTATATGTTAAGCAAAGAGCTGTAGTGTGGTCTCCATAACCATATTTGATGCTGTAATTTATTAAATCAGTCATAACAGCACAAAATATGAAAGCTCATACTTGACCCAGTGATTTTTAGACACATCCCAAAGAGCCTTGAAGGGGAGCTCAGTCAGATCTTCATGTAGGTGCTGGAGAGAGAGATGAAAATGTTAGATATACAACACATTTTTTAACTCACCTTTTGGTTTGGTAAACTGAGGCCAAATCTCATTTCTCTGAACTCTGAAGGACTCATGTATAATATGAGAAGTGTTCCACAGCCTTATTTCCTTCCAGAAATGGTCCACTTCACCCAGAAATTATGCCACCCAGAATGCATAAGCCCCAGCTTGTTTATTTGCACTAATAGAAATATACACCTTCTCCAGATTTCCTTAAGTTTTGCTAACACTTGCTTTGATTGCTTAATGAATTTTGCATTGTTTTTCTGTTCTCTTTTTTTTTTAAAAGAACTCCATCTCTAACAGGATCAGTCCTATGAATTCTAAGTTTATTATAAGAGAAAAAAAGTCAATAAAAACCAGAAACTAAAAAAGACTTTGCCTCTCACTGAAAAACTGCATATCTCTCACCAAAGATACATGACCAGAAGTTATATTGTGTTGGAATTCTGGAACATCCAAGAACATCCATAAACATCCAAATCCGAACACGAGACTATGACTCCCGTGTATTAATCCTGACTTTGGCAGAGAAAAAGAAGCCAGAAGCATCATAATATTGCAATTTCTTTATTTTACCACCATGTTATACCATGTTACAATTAATCAGCTTTTTTTTCCCCAGCCCACCTCAGAGTTTTACTACAGGAATTGATTTTGAGATGTGAATTACAAAGAAATAGCTCCCTTGACTTTATTAAAATACATGTAGATTGGATGCTCTCCCTGTAGTCATTTATCCTGGTATCTGCTCAGAAAATCAACTGTGTTCAGTTTTTTGTTTGCACATCTTTTGAAGATTACCTTCATTTTTCTTTCCTTTTCCTGATTTCCACTAAATATTTAACAGCCTGTGTTTAATGTCAGAATTCCCAGATTATATCTGATCTTCTCAGATCTAATGGCTTTAATTCCAAGGTATTGAAATTAGTTAATAGACATTCCAAGTATTTCAGCTATCATTTAGAACACTGAGTCAGCTTGGAAGGCTGCCGTAAGTAACCATGAACCAATGAATAAAGTGGTTTAAACTGCCAACACAACGTATGAAGTTGTATCCTGTCCACAAACTAAAGTTTATTTCTGAGCTGTTTTGGTGCTTTTGAAATAGTAACGATAGTCACTCAACTGTTGCCTGCAACTTCACACCAGGTGATATAAATCAGAGAATTGTGTGCTTCCTCAGATGTAGCTGTTGCACAATCATTTTCATACTTTCAAAATGCTGATCAAAAGGAGAAGCAAATATATGCTACAGCTGGCATCCTGAATTATGTTACATGAAGTAAATACTTGCATTTGAAGTAAATACTTGAATTTTCATTCACTTTGAACCCAGTGAGATAGAGTGAGAGAGGTTGAATATATTAGGGACAGAGAATTGTATTTTATCTGCAGCAAATAATTCTTTAAACCTGATAAAATTTATTTTCATCCCTGTGCTTTTCATATTGCCCTCTGCCCTTAAAAATCTGCTCTCAGACTACTGTCTCTGCTGAGATGAAAAATAACTTGTAGCAAATGACTTTATTTACTTGTGGCACCATGAAGCTGTTCTTGAGTTATTCTCCATTTTTAATGGCAATGAGTAGACACTGTTGACTTCAGGCATTGAACTAAATAATTTAATCATAATAGCGGCACTAAACTTAATATAATTATGTCATGTTAAAAATGCAGGGTTATAGTCTGCTGTCATTGTATTGTAATTAAGGACTCCTCTGCCCTGCACAGAATAAAAGCAAAATAATAATTAAAAAAATAGAACTACAAAATCTTCATAGCAACAAGGGCATATCACTAACAGCTCTGACTTTATATCTTTTCAAAATGAGAGTTTTAAATGAGAACCTGCAGCAGGACTAGAGACATTGCTACAGCAACAAGGCAGCAATGGAGAAGTGCATGGCCTCACTGGCAACACAGGCTGTCTTGGACAGGGGATAAAATGCATTGTATCTTCCTCTGAAGCCCCAAGGATAAATTCATTTTACCTGATTCATAAAAAAGTGATCTAGATGGATCTGATCTCACCAAATGTCTTACCTGCTTGGGGGTCCAGCAAGATACAGAACAGATGACTCAGGTGAGAGAGTGAAGTTACCAGTTTTAAACACCTTCCTCTTCCTGCCCAGTATCTGCAGTCCAAATGTTTAAAAAAAAAAAGCACCTTACTGCAGCTTGTAGGGTAACATTAGTGACACTACTTGGAGAGAGGCACAAGAGCTGCCTTCTACATTAACCAAATGTTTGCCATTCCTCAGTACAGCATGACAGCATCTTACCATTATTTTGCAAGTCTAATGGTTGACTATAAGTAATGTAATATGCAAAGAATGAGAAAGAAGCAAAATCCTGTTACATTCTCCTGCATATTTGCTGAAAACATGACTACTGTGTTCCTATTGTGTGCTTATAACACAGTTCAGAATCTGAGGCAAAGGGGAAAAAAATGTTCTCTCCAATACAAACACAATATTAAAAGACATTGACAAGGCGTACAGCTCTGTGAAGTCTCTTGGCAAAGCCAGGCTGCAGCGGCTAGTGTCTTGGGCCCAAAAGAAAGGAAAACATGGTAGGCTATGCCAATTCACACAGACCCTACTCAGGTCCCAGAGACTATTGCTAACGCTTTCCTTCTCTCTTCTGTGAAAAAAATAAACAGACTTGCTCTTTCTTCCTCATAGCATGTGGCCAAAATACTGGCACACACTGGCATGATTTTCACTGGATAATGTTCACATCTCGATGTACTCTGAAGAGTTTATCATTCTTTTGGACAACTTGTAGACTCTACATGGTCAGGAGAAGGCATTCACAATGAAGCTGCATGTGGTTTTTAGAACTTTATAAAGAGGCTTTTAGCACCTGGTAGATTCAGGGTATTGGTGAGGGAAATTATAGTTCTGACAGGTCACAAAACAATTGAAAGATTTATAGAGACACGGCTGAAGGCTTGTACTTGTGAAGGAAGGAGAATAATTTCTTTATTGCTTCGAGGAAACATTTTCACTGAAATGAATTACTGTCATGAGAATCAGAGTGATTTAGCTAAGAATTTGAGTACCCCACTAATGATCTTTTCTTACAGTATTAAGAATAAATGTTCCATGGCCTCTGGGTCCAGATGAGATGACTATGACACAAGAGCTGCACAGGGCAATGCAGAGAAGGAACGTGAGCAGGTGCCACTATGAGAGTCCGTCCCTGGGTGAACATAAGCTTTTATACCACCACTCTCTACATCCTCTTGTAGCAGAGACATGTTCTTCTTGCAGAACAATAAATCCCAAAGCAAGCTATTAGTGTGCACAAGAGAACTGTCTCCTGTGTGCTCTTGGACATCTATTATGGGGGAAAAAAAAGATGAAAAGAAAAAAAAAACAAACAACAAACCAACATTCCCAACAAGTTACTGCTCCATGGAGCTGGTTGGAAGACTTTCCCTTCACACACAACCATTTCCTCATCCAGTGTGGTCTTGCCAGACCTGAAGAATCCACTAGAAACTCTTGGATAAACAAATAATCTGAGAAGTGGACTAGAGCACATCTGCTTCAGCTACATCCCAGAGAACAGGATGCTTTCCAGGATTGTCTAGTGTCTCGTATGGAAGTCCTGCCTTTTGTCCCTTGTGTCTCTCACAGAACAGGCTGCTAACTCATGCAGAATTCATGGTGACCATTTGAAGGGGTAATGTTGCTCCACAGTGTTTTAAAACAGCACAAGTCAAGGTTGATAACATGATTTGATGGGGCCCAATAGGTTTGTTCTGCAAATCTTTTGCACTATATCTTGTTGGGGCTTTTAAAGATGAAGTTAAACAGACAGCACATTAGATTTTGAATGTCACACCTCACCAAAATGTATCCAGCTGCAAAATTGTATCTAAGTCTTAGAAGTATTATTAACATGCAGACAGCATGTTTCCTGGTATGGAATGATATATTTTCCTTGCCTCTTAAATGAAGCATAATCCAGAAGGTATAATTGCATTAGATGTGAAGTAAACTTGGAGCTGTGGGTCATAAATCAATAAATAACTCAGCCTGCAGCCTCATGGTTTATTGATTCACAAGCTGTTTATCCCCCACCACCCAGTAGATATTCTGCATAAGATGCAATTATTGCTGAATTATGCCTTTTTTGCATGTACATAGACTTAGATGTCTCATCAGAACAAATACATATTGCAAAGGTACAAGAATCCTAATGAGATGGCTTTGTTGTCTTTGTTAGTTTTAAAAGTGTATTAAATTCATTTGAGCCTTATACAATCCTCACCTGGCACATTCATTTGGTGATTACAATCACACCATTATTCTCATTACTTTGATTATTTAGGACTCGTTAAATTGGGTGAAATAGATTGTGTTTGGCATTAGGCTTTTTCTACCTGGGGAAGTGATACATCTCTAAGCAAACTGCAGGCTGAAGCAAAACTCCTGATGGTCCTGAAGTCAGTCTAGGTGCAGTTTTCAGAAAGGGCTATCACTAAGGGAAAATCAGATTGTGCTGCATATGGATACAGAGTCTTTTGAGTCATTTCAGGAAGAATAGTGGACTTGGTTTGATGTTTGCTTTGAATTTCTGGACTCAAATATCAAGAAAATCTATGGAACTGAGGAGCTGAGTATACCTATGCAAGGGAAGAATACTGTTCCCCAAAACTGTCAGCCCAGAAGATTGCTAGAGACACCACGGCAATCTGAGCAGCAAGCAAAAAGGAGCAGCAAGAGGACACATAAGGAAACTCATGGACAAGTAGAAACTTGAGCAAACAGGAGAATTATTCCCTGGAAAACAAAGACCCATGGATGGGAAGAAACAGCAAGAGGCAGAGCCTGCACAAGCAGTGCAGGTTATTTAAGGAGGCCAAACCCATCAGCCCAGGAGATTGCAAGAGGCAAGCATCTACATTTTGCAGTGGGGAGGTGCCCAGCAGTGGAAAGTAGTTGTTGGGAGCATTGCGACCACCCAGGAAAAGGCAGTGTCCTCTGCTTTTCCTGAGCTTTTAGCACCCAGTAGAAACAATGCTGCTGCACAGACAGACATGCTGCTCAAGCACATGGCCACCCAAGTTTCTGTTTGTGGGAAGTATGAAGGGATATTCTGAGAGGTGGAAAGTGATTCCAAGCAAGCCTGTGGGAAAGCGTGACCAGACTGATGACCTGCTCTGTTTGGTGGCCAAACTGCAGGAGGAGGTGGCAAACTGAGGAGAATTCCATAACCTCCCTGGGGCACAAATTAGGTGTTTTATCACAAGACTGAAGAGCCTATCCCAATCTTCAGACTGTTATTCATTTCTATTCTTTCACATGAGTACTAATGATGGTGCTGAGGGAGGCACCCACCTGGTGGATGAAGGGAAGGTGGTGGATAAAGCTTTTCTGCATTTTAATGACAAGTTGATTTTGCAATTAGTTACAGTATACTGATTTATGAACAATGTCAGGCAGAAGAAATCCTATTTTAGCTCCAAAATTTGCAGTGTCATTCCCTTTTCTTTTAATTAAATAGTAATGATTCATTTTATGGCCAATATGGCACTATTTAATTGACAAATAGTACAATTTTTTTTCCTTTTTTTCCTATTGGAAGAGATAAAAATCTCATTGCTCATCAGAAGAAAGTCCTTATAGTGCTAGCAATTAGAGAAGTCTACATGGCAATAGGTCAGAAATGGCTCAGACAATCTATGCTTTTCTAGTTTAAGGCAACAGGGTAATGTTGAGGTAATGGCAAAACTTTGTTGAATGTTTTGTTTTGTCTAATCTTCAAGTGAGGGCTTGGAAAATTGTATGCAAAACAGTGCATTAAAATTTTTTCACATATCTCTGGTAAACTAAAGGAACAGAGATTTTTTTTTGTCTAACTGGTATATAAACTTCCAGGCATTCAACCTATGTACCTGTATCCTTGAGTGAGGGTCTGATTCTTTTGTATATGCATCCAAATGGGAAAAGATCACCAGTGATAGTGTCTGTCATAGTAAAATACTTACCTATTCCTCATGATGAGTTTTGAGATAAGCAAAGGAAAATATTAGTTATGTATTTACATGAGATGTTTTGATTTATTCATTAAAAATAAGTTTATTTTATCTGAAGATTGAAAAAAGGGCTCCACTGCACCATCACTACTCCAGATATCCAATATGTCAATTTCTGCATTCTTACAGTCTTTCCTGTGGAAAAATTCTTCTGTGCTACAGAAAAGATACTGAAACCTAAAATACACATAAGTCCGAAAACTGACATCAGATCAAGCACTGAGAACTCCCCCACTCCTGACTGTATTTCATTTTGTGTTTGAGTTGCATCCAGTAATGATAACGAGGACTCACAGATTGACAGATGAGATTGTGTGATAGATAACTTGCAGTTTGTCATCTTGACAATGCACAGCAGTGAAACCAGCTGCTATTGCACTGTAATGCATTGCTTGCTCTGTCTTATTTATTACAAGCCATGCACAAACCATGCACATTTTTACAGATATAAACATTTCCACTTATGAACTTGCAGCCCAGAGCAGTGGTCCAAGCCCAAGAAGCACCAGGTGCTATAGCTGTTGATGGATTTCTGAAATCCATCATGGAATGAAAGAGCAGTTGGCAGAAATGTCTTTGTGTTTGGCTGGGTGGCAGGAACAACCTGAGACTGAGGACAAAGCCACTTGAGATAATGTGTAAACAGTTTGTAGCAGTGACAGGGTAATCAATAGCCTTAGGGTGGGTTCACACAGCTGGTTACGCTGCATCTGCTCAGAGCATGGAGTGAATGATGGAGGCTTCTCCCAACACTCTTATCCATTCACACATTTCCATTACAGCTGGACAGCATGTGCAAAAGTTATTTTATGGGAAGCTGAAAAAAAAAAAAGGGGGGGAGGGGGGTGGGGTGAGAAATAGCTACAAGCACCCAGCTACAAAAGAAATCAGATTAGGTACGTGTCACCTTGTGAAGTAAAGCTGTCACTCATACAAGTTGAATTCAGGAAAACTGCCACTCATCCTGCTAGATCACAGGTATGAAAGACAGCATGCTATAGACAGTCCAGACATCAAGTCATGCATATGCTAAGCATGGCAGAGTGAGTGGAAGAAGGGAGAGGCAATTGTGGGACCCCACTACTGCATGACGCAGTCAATCCATTGTTTCACATTACAAAGAACTGCCATCAAAGCATAAAACCTATAATTGAATAATGCTAAATATGTATTGAGGTCAATGAACTTTATTAAAATATTGATTATCTTTGCTATTTTCTCAGTTAGTTGCTATGCACTTTAAATGTTTTTGTGTTTCTTTTTTTCTTAAAGAGTAGCATTCCATGCAACCAAATTAAAACCTCTTGAGCAGACTTGTGATATTGACTTATTTTATAAACCCCTTTGGAGCTCAAGTATTGATTGTTGTGCCTCGTTCAAAATATTGACTTTGTATATTCAATGTCATCTGTACCATAAAACTATCAAATATTTTAATAGCCACATTATTGCTAGAACTGTGATGTGTTCCTCCAAGCTTAAATATGAATATTTGTCAGTGATCAGAGCCTATCTCTTCATAAAAACAGCCACAGCATTGGAGAAAGGCTTAGTGAGATTGATCTGTAACCAGCAAAAGTTTTACATCTTCACACTGTGGGAGTGGAAGCAAAGGGCATATATGGAAATAAATAAGAATCAAATGGATATGCAATCTTAATTCCACAGTTTCATTTCAAACTGAGACAGATTTTCACCCAAGTCACAGTCATTAGAATTTTTATATCCTGTAAGACATATTATTTTTTAAATATATTCACACTATTGAGAAAAATTGCTTCCAAATCCTCCTGCTGAAAAAGATCACCACTACAAGCCTAAGGTCATTTGGTCCTAGTGAGATTTATGGCACTTTTTTCTCCCTCAAGAACAATTTCCCTGCACTGGAACAGATTATGAAGAGGAAAGATGATGATTTAAACCATTGAAACCTTCAGTTCAGGACTGGGTTCCCTTTTGTGAAGATGTTCTAATATGTCATGGGCCTGTGTTCATAAGCAGTATGATCGAGTTCTCAGGATCTAGCACAGTCCTCCTCTGTCATCTCTCCTGCCAAAGGAGAATACATTCTCCATTTACACCTTATTCACAGCAAGTACAGAGCTCCAAATGCTTTTAAACACTAAACCAAGCCCACCTACACCTTTTGAAACTTATTAGAGCCACACTGCCGCTGTGCTATGATGATCCACGCAAAGGGAGAATAACAGCAGACCAAAACAAATCAGTACCCAGGCTTTTAATTTTCTCTCTATGATGAAATGAGATAGTTTCCCATGGGGAAGCACTTACTGATCAAAGGTTTTCTTGTCTTGTGAGGTCAACAAGGCCAGCAAAGGTGACACCATTATTCTTTTCCTGGAGGGAAATCCCTCTTTTAAGGCTCCAGCTGGGACAGGTTCTCTGATAGAGCAGTATTCAAACTCTCTGAAATGTTTGTGCTAACACAAAGCTGGAAAAGTGCCAGACTGATCAGCTAAGCTATAGAACAAGGCCTTCATGTTGCAGAAATACTAGACTGTGGCTCAAACTGCATGACAGAGGAGTATCTCCACTCTTCTGAAATCTGCCTGCTGAGAAGCTGGACTGAGACACTAAAGGAATGTGATGAAAGTCCTTGAGGTGAAATGTTAGTCCACTAAGTTCCAGCTGTGTTGAATGCCACAGCCATCCCTATGTCAGTTGGTACTTTGTGGAGGTCTTTCCCATCTGAATTTATGGTCAATATTTATATGAGCTTGGAGAAGAGAGGAGTATGAACACGTTCAGAGAGATTATACTCACAAGACTACCATGCAGGTTATCAAAAATTCAAGGCAAAACCATGCAAGTTATCAAAAATTCAAGGCAAGGGGCAGATATGCTAGCCATGGATATTGGTTTGGCTTTTTTTTACTAACTGTGTCATTTTGAGTAATTGAAAGGATTTAGACAATAATTGCAAGTATGAATCACAATGTAAACTCAATTTCCTATGAAGAGAAACAGTTTTATGCAGTGTAATATTGTATGGGTGAGATAATCACCTAAGAACCAGTAAAACAATAATCTGCAAAGCTGTACAGCTAGGGAAGCATAAAGATTGAATACCATTTTATGTGCTTTAGCAAATGATGACTCAATGTCTGGCATATATCATGTGATTAAAACAAAACACAGAGAGTGCTACAGAGAATATGTGGGTGCTACTTAAAAAGTGCTGTCTTATGTTGCAGGGAAAGTCAATACAAATTATTTCACTGACATAGCCCTGGGAAATTTGCAGAATTCACACAGTTATGCAGCTCCAAGTCATGGCAAGTAAGCCTTCCAAAATCTATCTTCCACCTGTCACCATCACTTACTCTTTTCTTAATTGTTTATATACAGGAAATGAAGTAAGAGGCCAAGAGAATACCCAAACCTGTGCTCTAAAATTATTGTTACTAGTAGCAAACACACTGCATATAAATATTACATGGTGCTTTTATATGAGTAAAGACAATTATGCTGGCATCATTTGAGCAAAGGAGAAAAAAAGAAAAAAGAGATGTTTAGCCTAGGGAAAAGAGGGCTGTGGGGAGACCTCATAGCAATCTCCCAGCCTTAAAGGGGACCTTACAGGAAAGATGGGGAGGGAGGTTCTATTAAGGAATATAGTGATGAGGAGTAACAGATTTAAACTGAAAAAGGGTAGATTTAGAATGGAAAGAATTTTTTTACAATGGACATGGTGAGACAGTGGAACAGGCTACCCACAGAAATTGTGGATGCTCCATGCCTGGAAGTGCTCAAAGCCAGGTTGTATAGGGCTTTGAGCAACCTGGTCTAGTGGAAGGTGTCCCTGCCCATGGCAGGGGATTTGGAATGAGTTGATCTTTAAAGTCCCTTCCAACCCAAAAGTTCTATGGTTCTGTGGCTCCATGGCGTGAGTTAAACTGTGAAATACAGCTTGCCAAAGAATGTTGCAGGAGAAATGTATGTGGATTCAAGAAGCAATCAGATATATCCAGGGAAGCAAAGCCCATAAAAGCCATTACATGCAAAGACATAATTTCCTCCAGGATGCACCTCAGACATTGACAAGGATGCAGGAGAGAATTTTGGGGACACACCTTTGTCCTCTCTTTCCCCCCATATCTGTCACTGGCCACCAGTTAGCAAGTTCCAATATGATAATCTATTATTTTGCCTCTAAGATCTGTTACTTCAATCTAAACATATAAACCAATTATTTGTTCCCTGTTTCTCCCTTAAATTGCCAGTAGTCTTGTGCTGGTGCTGGTCATGTCTTTGCCTAGTTCTGACTTCAGGCTGGAGTCAGGAGAGGTGGCTGGGGCATGCAGAACATCACAGAGACACAGAGCAGTTCTGCACTGTGCTTTGCTAAGGCAGTACAGGAATCTTTTCTTGCTGGAGATTCTGCCCTAAAGACTACTCTATTTCATGGATAGTATAATGTCATTTTTTCTTCCAGCCTGTAACCTGTATTTATGGTAGTAACTTAGATGTCCCTGGAATTATTTGAGGCTGCAGTGTTAAGTGCTGCTGGAGAGAGAAATCATCTTGAAGCCCTTTTGAGAAGGAAGGACACCAAACCATGCAGGTCTGGGGCAGCTGGGATTTGGAAGCAGGGACAAGCCTGCTGTTAGAGAGGGGGACTCGCTGCAGATGCACCACACTTGCTCCACAGAATAGATTTTTGGGAAGGAGGTCATGGATCTCTGACATCCAGGGTTGACAGGGCTAGGGTGAGGTCTGTCCACAGATTATTTGTAGGAGACTAACTTTTAATTATGGCAAGTCAAGGACAAAGTGTCAAACAAAAAGTGTCCTTCAAAATCACCAGTACCATCATATGGGCATGGTTTTCTCCAAATTCTCTCCAGTCAGATGCAGGCACAGTCAAAACAGAAGGGCCATATAGTAATAAGCCTTCAGAGCACACAAACAAAGCACTGGGATAAGAGAGTCAGAGGCCTTATAGCTACCTGGTTAATCTGTATCTTTCTTTCCAAGACAGTATATCAAACTTAAAAGAATCCAACCACCACCAACAGTTTCTACCACAGGCCCTTAAAATAAATAGGCTAAATACTCTATGCCATACATTCACAAGCATTGCACTCAATTAAATTTGTCCAAACAAAATATAAATGGCACTGATTGTATAGTCAGGTGTCATGTTGAGGACGTATGCAGGAATGATTTGGCAGTTCTGGTTTAAAAGAAGGTCTAAAAGCAGAAATGAAAGGAAGGGACTCTTTATAGAGACAGTCTGTCCTCCAGGCAGTAGCAGCAAGGTCATATCCAGGCTTAACGAATAAAGAAGGGGCCATTCCTGCAAAGCTGTTGCTCTTTTTCTGAAATTACTGCCTGAAGTTCATAATTATGCAAAGAATAGCAATGTGCTGTTCATGCTGTCAACCCTACTCTTCTTCTTGCAGCATTCACTATTACCAAAATCTCTCCTAAAAACAAGTGCAGACATAAAATAACAGGAAACACTTTCCAGAAACTTTCCTCTAAAGCAAGCATGGGCCCCTACCAGCAGCAAATATGACAGTCCTCAATTCCTCAATAAAATGCCACAAGAAATCTGTGATAGACCAAGGATCTGAATCTACAGTCTTCTTTATGTGTAAGATGTGTCTTCTTTGCATATCTTCCTTTATTCCACAGAAGCAAGGAAAAAAAGGATGGAAAATACATCATTAAAATTTACACAGCTCTTGAAAGTTATTATAAAAAAATCCAAACAGAAGTAGAACTCTCATCTGTCAGTGTTGAACATCTCTGTGCTGAGCAGATGGCTACAGCACAAGAAAATCATCACACTTTTTTATTAGCAAATTGAAAGGCATTTGGGTAACAATCACCATAATCATAATTTTCATAAACTCTAGAAATTGTAATAAGCTTTTAGAGAGCAGTTGACTTTACAACGTAATTGAGAATGGGTATGTTTAGCTTATCCACCCAAAAGCTAGAATGTCACTGAATCTTTAACAGGGAGTTTGACTACAGATAAACAGACCATTCAAAACAGACACTCCTTCAGGGAAAATTCTCCTTGCATTTCTTCCAAAAGTCCCTGAAGTTAGTAATACTTCTGGAAGAATTTCACTCAATATTATGGGGAAAAAAAGCACTTATCTTTTTTTCCTTTCTTTTAATTTATTTGTTTTTATTTAAATTTTGTGTCCAGAAAGCCTGCTATCTCACCCTAAGGAACAGAATTTCTATCTGTTCTTGTTTTTATTTAAATTTAAATTGTGTGTTTCAGAATTTTCCCTGGAAAACATCAGCTTGGCCTGCAACCAGACTGAAACCAGCAGGTGGAGCCAGATCTGCTTCCTATACACTAAAATTAGCACTTGTTCTGAGTGATGAAGGCGTCTCTATCCTGTACATATTTTTCAGCTGGACAAAAACCACCTGGCTTTTCCTGCAGAACCTTCAATCATATCTCACCATTATCACTGCCACTGTATTTAACTGTGGCAGGAGTGTGTTTCTGCGGGAAACAGGCTGAGCATCTCACAGCAACAAATATTTCCAATGCCTCTGCAAGGACTCAGCTAAGAACTCAGTGCCAGGACTATATAACCCAGGCTGCTGATATGCATATGGCCCCAAATCATGCAGGCATCCTGGCAGGATTTAAAAGCCTTGGAGAGATGAGGTTTTATGCACCCTGCTGGTCTATACCAGCACCCAGCTCTGTACCAATGCACACACAGAGGTAAGATCCACAGCATACATGCAGCAGTAGCTTTTGAGGTGCAGGGCAAAAATCTTCTCCTATGTCTCATTTATTTTAGGCTTCCATGCTCAGAACCTATCTCCCGAAAGGCCTTGCTATTGCTTGTCACCTCCAGCTGAAGCAGATGCATTTACAGGTGCTCCCCTCACTGCCTTAAGCAGGAACAAACTCAGAGAGATCTGCTCCTTTGAAAGGCAGCATGAGTCATGTTCAGATGAACAGATGCAGTGGAGTGGGATTTGCCCACACTGTCTCTTGGCACACTGAGACCAGGGACAGGGAATTCTGACCTTTACAAAGGAAAGTGAGGATGGATCCTCAGTGCCAGTAAAGCAGTGGGGATCAAGATTCAGAGCTGAGCCTAATAAAATCCACGGCCCTTGAAGTTTTGCACAAGGAAGCAAAGAAAAGCTGAGAGGGGCAGAGGACCCTGAGTCTGAGATGATGACATCTCTGCCAGAGATGACATCTCTCCTATATTTCCATAAGAGTTTATATTATGGGACCAAAATTGGGTGGCGATTGCTTCAGCTCTTCCAAGGGAAGTGAAGATCTGATAGGGAGGACATGGGCCAATGGTCACCATTTCACAAATTCAGCCCTTGGGTAATGTCCAGACAGGAATAGGCAGTGCAGAAAGATGTGGGTAATGGGTCATGGGTTGCTATTCCTCAGAAGACTTGGAGTGAGACCACGAGTTTGTTCTTGGAACTAGTTCTCAAATTGTGATTGCTTCTGCCTTGGCCTCAAGTCTATACGTGGATCCCACAAATCCAGTTTTGACTTCCCAGTCCAACTCCACTCATGTACCTGGAACTCACAGAAATGTATCTAAAATCCAATTGTGGAGCAGAAGCATCTCACTCTACAATGATACAGGCAAGTCTCTGGTACAGGGTCACACTGAGTTCCAGATTCAAAGGAAAGACAGAACTTTCAAAGGAATCTGAGTTAAAGCCTTTGATACTACTCAGAGTCTGGGAAGGGGCAGAAAAAATCTGATTTAAGGAATACACTATTCCCTTAGTACAGCAATGAAGTATGTTCTCTGATAATATAGGCAGGGTTTCTTTAAATACCTTCTGAAGTGAATGGAATTAGTTGTCAGGCAGTTGAGCTAGAACATTATTGTAGGTCACTTCCAACCTATTCTATTCTATTCTATTCTATTCTATTCTATTCTATTCTATTCTATTCTATTCTATTCTATTCTATTCTATTCTATTCTATTCTATTCTATTCTACTGCTTGGCCTGGATCAAATTCAAGTCCCAGGTAAGGCATTGCCCTAACTAGACCACATGTCCAAATACAGCAATATGTTACTGTTAAGCACTTGGATTTCAAATTCCAATATGAAACAAAGATAAGATGTGGACAATAAAAAAGCAGAGTGAAAATAGCAACCCAAATCTTCAACTCCGAACCATCTGTGTAATTAGAAAGGATGAGGAAAATTAGTAGGAGCTGCTTTATCCATTGTAACAGGTTATTTGGAAAAATATGGTAAAATATCAGACCCCCAACAATAGCTGCATTTTCAGCAGAGTTTGGAGTGATAATCTGTGCTGTATGTAAAGTATATGGGTAGACTTTGAGATCAGACGGCTTTGTAAAGTAGTAGCTGCTACTATTTTTATAGCTTGGATAAACCATTGTCATATCACTTATTTAACTCCATTGTGCAATCAGTTTTTTTGAACAATCCCAGAAGCTTAACTTCAATACCAGAACTTGCCTGCCATTGGATCTGACTTTACCTGGATGTGTAAAAGTCAGGGCATTGCTGAGCATATGAAAGTCACCTGAGGTTTCACCCGAATGCCAAATACACACAAACAGACTGCTCACAGACCAACAGGCACACTGAACTGCTGGCAACATCCCTCTGCTTTGTGAGCTGATGGTTGTTTCCGTGCTGGAGAACTATACAACTTTCTTCTGCAAGTTCCAGCTTCCCTGGGAGGCCTGGGCTGATCAGTTCAGCTGCTTTCACTTGGTTAAATGAACCAGAAAGGAAGCTGGAATGCTCAAGAGGGCCATGTGGCACAGCTAAACCCAGTACACACTGCCTGAGCATTGTCTATACCAGTGTTCCAGCAGTTTCAGTATTAGCTGAATCAGTGGGGATGAATTTAGTAATTTCCTTGGGCTCTGTGTGAACTGTAAAATCAAAAATAGGGACTGAAGTAGCAAGGGTATTGTAGACTTTCTGCATCTGTCGGGAGCAGGCCTGAAAAATTACTTCAATTGAGAAATCATATGGTTATCTACCACAGAATTTTTGTGCAGTAGAAAATGAGGGGCGTATTACTGTTGTCTTTAGGAGCATCCACCAATTTTGGGAGAGGAGGATCAGGCCTAGTTAATACTTCTGTGGTTATGTTCTGAGTAGACTTAAGTAGTCTTCATATCTCACTTGAGCAGAAACAATCCCACTTTATTCCTGAGAAGATCCTTCAACATGTAAACAATAAAGAAAGTGCTAGTTGGATATGCTAATTCATTTTTCCACATGGATTAGACCACACGTAGGAGTAAACTTTCTGGAGAGACCAGAGAGAGGGAGTGTTTAGTCATAAGATAATTATTTGAGCATTCTGCAATTTTCAGGCATTTCAGGTTCCTGCTCCCATCGTACTTACGAATAATAAGAACACATTTTCCATTATCTTTCCATGCCTTTGCTATAAAAGAAAAATTGCAGATATTCTCACCACTCCATAGCAGATCTAGAATTGGTAAAAAACTGAGAGGCAAGAGTGAGGAAGCAGTGATTGGACTTCTGAACCATCTATGCATTGTGCATCCTCTCCACTGTCAGCTGAACCTGAGGTACACACCAAGCACTGTTGTTCTCTGTTTCAGAGGAACCCTGCCTCACTTAAAATGTCAGCCCTGTGGATCTCCATCATGCCTAGAAGTAATATGACCTTCATCAGGAAAGTCTCACAAAATTACTTTAGTACACTACTGACTAAAGCATGTCAGTTCCTGCTCTCTTTTGTCTCTAAGAGTTAGTTCCTAGTGAAAGCATAAAGTTTATGGCAGTGTTAATTTTTTTCTTTTTCTTGTTCTCTCTGACCAGCATTTGCCAACATACTTTTCTCAATCAATATCATGTGTAAAGGTATATCACGAATATATTTTTCCATAAGAGACAAAAGGTTACATGTTTAAACATGCGAAATTCACATGCACATAGTTATTCGATCTCATGTAAGACACAGAGCTGTTAAACCCAATTCCATATAATGGCTGATGTGATTTGACAGGGTTCTGGTTCATTATGAAGATCAGCCTTTCAAATTCGCTTCCCCAGCTCTGCTCAAACCATGACATTCTCATTAAGTAAATGCAGAGCCTTCTATCCTAGTTCTCATTAACGGGAACAAAAATGAAGAGCATTCCCCTTAGAATTAACTCCAGAGACATCACTGGGCATGATACTGAAACTAAGTGACCAAACTCTCATCAATATCTCCAGCACAGGTGATTAGGTGGGTTGGTGGGATAGAACAGCCATTCTTTGGCATATTAATCCAACACAAGCTATTTCTGGATGAAGTCTGCATCACATTTAATATGTGGGGATTTCATATAAAAACAATATATTAGGAAGGGCAGAAGTTTATCTACCCATTAAACACCAACTCACACTACTACCCATTTTTTTCACTTGACACTAATACAGATTTTATAATTTAGAAAGATCAAAGCATAGCCCTTCCTAAGGGGCTTACTTTTGTCTGTAAATTTTGTCCTAGTTATACAACAACTAGGAAATATATCTGGTCATATTTACCATTTGCAACTGATAACCATTTTTAGTAATATTTAAATATAGCATCGTAAGAAACAGGAACCAGAAGAGACAAAAAAAAGTAAGTTAGAAAAATAGATTAATCAAAAAATGAAAAATAGATTAACCAAAAAATATATAATAATATTTTCCCAAAGTTAAAAGCAAATGCTGTAAGCCATAAATTTAATCACAGTGTCTAATATTGATACCTAACTGATGGAGGAAATGAATATTAAAGGCAGACATTTAATAAGGAAGAAGTTCTTTCAGCATAATAAATAGTCAGGTATTTATAAATCTCTAGTCACAAGTTACACAATAAACAAAAACAACAAAAGAGAAAAGGATATTAGTTACCATCTGGGAGAAAAGAAGTCACTGTAACTCACCCTTGAAAGTGTATATGAGAAATTTAATAAGCAACTGCTTTTCTAGCTATCTGGATTTTAAACAAATCTAAAAAAAATAGGCATGGGTGCATATTTTTGCATGCATAAAATATTTGGATGTAAATGTGGTTGTTGAAAAAAACAGTAATACTCTCTGTCTTTGTTTCTCTTATTATGGGGTGCTTTGATTTTAGAGGGTTT
Organism: Sterrhoptilus dennistouni; assembly: GCA_013397095.1. Classification (NCBI taxonomy): domain Eukaryota; kingdom Metazoa; phylum Chordata; class Aves; order Passeriformes; family Zosteropidae; genus Sterrhoptilus; species Sterrhoptilus dennistouni. The sequence continues at coordinate 105,550 of VWZU01019326.1, read as the reverse complement.
CCTCTGAAAAATTTCAAATTCTCTTCACTATGTGAACTCAGGAATTTTAAAACACAGGTCAAGCATGTGATGGCAAAATTGCAAGATTATTGATGTGTTTCTGTGCCTGTTTGCTGCCATGTGAAGTTCTAGTGTAAAAGCCAGTAAGTGTAATGATATGCAGCTCCTCATGCATTTCAAATACTATAAGACTGATATTATTTTCAAATGGGCATACTGAGACATAGGAAGAGGACAGCAATTCTCTAAGGTTTCCTGTCATCCTGTACAGAGGTGGGCACAAAAGGCTGGCAGGCTTCCTGAATCTCCAATTATGCTCAACCTTGGCTGCTTCCCAAATCAGTCTATTTGTTGAGCTGCATCTTTTCTCCAGTAGAAACAATGGAGATACTGGCTGGGATTGGCTTTGAATATATGCTTTGCACATGTATGGAGCCTTTTAACCTGATGGCTCTTGTCCTGACAGGAGCAGACATGCTCACTCCCCTGATTTAACAGAGATCTCTATGACTTTTCAAAATCAAGGAGATCTGACCCTTAAACTATTTAAATTTAGCTTAGCACAGAATCAGGACCCAAGCAAGGGTAATGCTGACCAGAGGAAAGCCCATGGTAGGACACCTGGCTTAAATGAAGCATGATAAAGTCAGGCTGCAAATAACAGAATCATGGAATGGTTTGGGTTGGAAGAGATCTAAAAGACCGTCTGGTTTCAACCCCCAACACCTCTTCATTGGATCAGGTTTCTCAAAGTGCTATCCAACCTGGCCTTGAATGCTTCCAGGAAAGAGGCACCCACAACTTCTCTGGGTAGCCTGTTCCAGGGTCTCACCACTGTCACAATAACTATTTTTTCCTAATAACTAATTTAAACCTATTTTCTTTGGACCAGTGGCCTCTCTGCTCTCCACCACTAAAATCATACCTTCCTCAGCGAAGCCTGGCTGGCTCCCACCTGATGCAAACCTAGCCTGGGCACCTGCCAACCTAGTGATGTAACTCCTGTTGAAAATCTCCTGCTGACAGACTGTGTAGACTTCTCTCTTCACTTTGAAACAACAGAAATAAACGACATGTTTCACAGAGAGAACCATCCAAGTTTCATTGTTCCTGGATCTCCACAGTGCTCCAGACTTACTGGGGAACCTGCATTTGACAGCAAAGCCTCTGAGGATATAGAAGCTATTGACCACTGTTCATCATGGACAAACAAGATGAACAACTTGCCAAGTTATTAGTAGTAATGATGGTGATTTCAACTAGGCAAAAGGTAATCACCTCTACAAATTCCCTGCCAATTTTTGTCATTTCTGTCACTGTGGTAAACAGGCCTCAAAGAGGACTTTTACGTCTTCAGTTGGAAGCACAAAGCTAAATACAGCAGAAGGCAGTTGCAATGCTCTGCTGCTAAACTCAGACAAGAGGGAAAACAGAGAAATTGATCCTTCTCAGCAGAGAGGGGTGATTAGTCTAATGAGGGGTGCACAACTGTGGGTATCAGATACAAGTAATGGCCTCTCTCTGACATGGAAAGTGTGCCTCTGGAACTGCAATTCTCTCCATCTCCCGGTATAAAAAGCTCCTACCAGGAATGACACTGGGATAATTGAGCAGCAGATCACCTTTAAATTATCTCCCAGTCCTGTTTTCACCACAAAACCCCCAGATATTTAACTCTGTTGCAGATTTGGCCCTTTTTGCTAGGAACTGTAGGGAAAGCAGTCTAAGACTTTTTCACCCCAAAGAACATGCAGCTTCAAAAAAAAGAGAAAAAAACACGAGAAAAGGCAGGCACAATAGATAAATGAGGGCATAAATGTGGACAGAGAAAACTGGTAAAGTCTGGATGAGTCTAGTGGGTCTCATCTTTTAGGTTGGTTGGAAAAGTTGTTACTCTTCACAATAATTTTGCACAATACAGAGAACAAGTGGTGCTGAAGCCACCCAAGCTGTAATGTTGATATCACTTAATGAAATGAAATTAATATCACTATTAATAAAATTTGTAAAAAAATCTCTAAAAATAGAACTCTAAAAAATTCTAAAAAGAGTCGAAACATTTGCAAAAAGAGTTTCTAAAATATATATAGTTACTCCAGCAGGATTATATGTTAATTTTTATATTTTGGCTAGTGTACAACTCAAGAATTCATCCAGTTCCACAAGCCACTGCCTTTTCCTGTATCTTTTCAGAAACTGTTTCTTTTCAGAGGCATACGGAGCATTTTACTGGCATTTTTTGTGAATATGTGGAGCTTTCTGCTGGAAATTTTCCCTGAAGTTCTCCAGCAGTTGGCCAACCTTCTCTGGGTATTTGAGGAGAGGTGAAGAACAGAGAAAATACAATTTTTGCCCAGTGCTGAGAGATATTTAATGAACTACATTGACTCTTAAAAAGGCTAGTGCTGGCTGCTATAAAGACAGGAGAGAAAAGTCCTATAAAAATCATGAAGTATCTTGCCTATAAAGTGATGTTTCCTTCTGTCTCCAGGTTACTTATAGATGATTTAAACTCTTTTAAGCATGTTTAAGTCTACTTGTTATTTCTGTGCCCTATCTGCAATCATTGTGAATATATTAAGCTCTCACAAAACATCAAATCCTAATGTTATTGGTTCAATAAGTTCTTGTTCCTCTAGTTGCCTTTCTAAAGTTCAAATCATTCAAGTACCTTTAAATAGGTGGGTTTGCAATTTATTTTTTCTATTTTTTTAGAAAAGGCAAATTTAAATATCTGGTCCCTTTCTCTAAGACAGCGTTTTATAAATTTCTTATACTTTTTTCTGATTTATCTCCAACTGAAATATCCTGATTTCCATTTGCATTCCCAATACTTTTTCATCTGTACATTTTCCAGTTACCAAGTCAACTTGGTGCGTCAGTTTCAAAAGGAAGTAATGTCTGAATTTTGCTTTTAATATCCTTCAAAAGCTACCTGTTAAAGCAGATGATCAGGAAAGGACACAGCTGCAGTGTGGATATCTGCATTTGGAATCACCAAAATACTCATACTTTCTCAAGTATAGCTAGCACCTCAGATGTTCCACACAAAGTCAGGAAAGGCAAATGGCAGTGGCAGATGAAGAGAGAAATTTGAGTCAGCAGAAGTAAATAGTGGGAGAAGGCTCAGGAGTAAACTTCTCACTATATTACCTTCGTAGATATATGACTTGCAGAGTTATTGAACAAAAGGATTCTTATTTTTCCTTCTTTATCTCCATAATATATACAAAACTGTTTTACAGAAGTATTTGATCGTGTCACTCTGCTGTGGTGGTTTAGGAATACACATGTCATCACTCCCCAATCTGGTTTATGTGCTCATCATCATGAAGCTTTGATTTAAATTAATTTTAGCTGTGGACAGTTATTGAGTTAGATATTCTTAGGTAGATGAAAATTCTTTTGTAAAGTTGACAGTCACTCTGCATGCTTTTGATATGAACCTTCCCACAAAGACATTAAAATTGGGCTGATTCTGCCACACAATGTGGCATGAACTACATGACCTTCCATCTCTGAGGGGTGAAATCTCCACTTTGCTGAAATTGGTGTCAAATGAAAGCAAGAGCTGGTCCACTGAGCTCAGCTCTTTCCTGACTCTCTTCCACCAGGTTTTCATATAGGCTTTGTTTTCATTTTTTCTCAGTAAATACTAACCTCTCTACTTCTTAAAAAAAGCTGAGGCTTTCAGGGTATGGAAAAATGGATCTTCCCATCTTATTTCAACAAAACACTAACTTTTACCTGCTTAGTGTTGTTTACTTCTCCACGAACTCTGTGGCTGTGTCAAATTCACCTGCAATACTCTAAAGTGTTATGTTTGTAGACAGGAAGCAGCATTCTTCAATTGAGCTGTTTTTTCTTAATTTCTGAGAATATCAAACATGGGAGATCTTTCCTCAGTGGAAGAAAAGGACAAATGAATGAGAAAAACAGCAAGCCAAAGGGAGATACAACACAATTAAATAAATGAAAAAGATATTCTGTAGCAGACTGCAGGCCCTTGCTCCACAGGCTCACGACTGAGTGAGATTAGTGGGATCCACTAATTTGACATAGGCTGGGGTAAGCAGAAGGGTATCATTCAGCACAACATGCTAGGAGAAGGGGAGATTAAATTGCTGAAAAACTGGAGTGAAAGATTTCCATTCTCCCTATGCTGGAATCCTTCAGACTCTGTTCTTCAGAATAACCATTCATCTGTCTCATGCTCTGTCTGGTCTGAGGCAGAAATGGGTCTCCAATGAATGGGGATCCAATGCATGACTGCAAAATTTACCACATGGTCATGATTAAAGGCCATGCATTGAGTTCTCTATGTTTTCCAAAGTCCTGTAACTCAGCTGATCCTAGCAGCCTGACTCCTGAGCTGGGTGGGCTCAAGGACAAAATCATGTTCATAATCCTTTTTTTTTTTTGGGTTTATCCTTTGTAATTATCTTCAGGGATTCTGTTCCAATAGTGCTTGAGACTGTCTTGGTACACACAGAAAAGATGTTTGCTGTGAAAGGAATTTAAATCTAAAATTACTTTCCATTGAAAGCTGACAGAGTTGAAATCTGTTGGTTTGGGAGATGTTCCAAAAGCCATTCTTTTGCAGAAACACTTGTAAGAGATTGGTATTTGAGGAAGATAAAGCTATTTTCTCATATGTGGCTCAGCTTTGTTAGCATGACAGTAAAGCCAGAAGAAGCAAAATCCAAGAGAAAAACACAGTTCTGTTAATACTCTTAAAAAAAATCACATGCACAATCTTACATTTTATTTCTTAGTATTCATGGGATAAATCACAACAGATTTATTTGATGGGAGCAGACAGGATGCTAGTTACTGTTTGAATAGTCCTATAGTAAACTGTTATTAAAAGAAAACTGCAGAAGAAAGAAACCAAAATCTCATAAACTAATTGAATAGATTTATTCAAGGAGAAGGAAAGAGCCTTGATCTCAAAAATATTTAAGGATGCATTCTTAAGCCTGCTGAGCATTCAGCCTCAGAAAGCTGCTCTAAATACTTCTCTATTGATTCTTAAACAATACATGGAAATTTTAATGACCTTGCCAGCAAAGGACTTTCTATCTCAGATGTCATTGACATAAGTACTTAACTAGGAATGCTTGCAAAGGAGTCCGACCGAAATATGCTGGTTACTAAGGAAATGCCAGTACTCCCCATTTCCTACTGTTTTTCCAGGATGAACTGGGAAAAAAAGACTGACAACCACCTTCACTACAACTTCCTTTCAGGTTGATGTACAGACCAATAATGTCTCTCTGATAAATTTGAAGAAAAAAAATAAATTAAAAAAAAAGTGTTTAAATGCTCCAAAAGGTGAGGTGGCAACATGTCTTGGAGAGAAGAATTGAAAAAAAATTGCAGAAAGTTTACCTTAAGATCAGGCAAATATTGTTTTCTGTAATTAAGGAAGTACCCTTGCAAGCAGCTCAATTATCTCCTGCTTTAGTGCAGTTTTGCATGGCTGTAACTCAGATCTGTGGAAATCAATGGAATCACAGGAACAGAAAAGTTGAGAAACACAGTGACTAATGCTACTGGAGCTTTAGAAAACTCTTCTTCGTCTGACCTCGGAGATTTGGCACAGAAAAAAAAGATTCCAATTCCAGGATGTAAAAGGCAGCATCACCTTTCTAAAGTTTATGGTCTCCTATTGCTGATGCATTGTTCTAAATATATAAAAGGGAGAATTCAGAAAAAGTTACAGAAGCAAACATGCTGTATTGAACAGACTGGCAAATGCCCTGTATTTCACCAGTGAAATCTATATTTCCAGCCCTGGAAAGAATTCCTATTGATTCCTTTGACTCTCATACTTGTGTGTGTTGTAGTGGGTGGTTAGTATGTGGAAAGCCAGGTATGCACAATAAAGTGAAATGGGTATTTTGTCCATTTTGTAGAAAGTGCCCACTCCTGAATAGTTTCTCTGGCTATGTGAGTTGACACCATCAGGCAGCTGGAATAACCACAGACTCATGGCTCAAATACAAAAAGGAAATTTATTTCCATTAACCCTGCTAATTGAGAGATCCCCAAAGAATGCCTGGGCAGAGGTACAAAATTAGAGATGCAGGCACCATTAAACTCAGTTCACGTTAGAGGATTACTGACCTGCTATTCACACAGGCTTATCAAAAATTATTCCCAGCTGAAGGTCACCCAAGCAATGTACAATCTTCCTCACCAGTCTTCTGCTTTTAACCCAGCCCCCCACAGTACTGTCCATGTTACAATGGGGAGGACCACAGAAATCCCCACATCACAATTTGAACCGGTACTTTTCTTCCTCCCTTATCAGAAATTTCACCACTATGTCAGAGAAAATAATAAAAAAGAGTTGAATCTGTGTATTTCATGCCTGAATATATAAGCCTTGAATCTCACCTGTGGGTTCATCTTAAGTTTCAAAAGAAAACAAAAGCAAGTGGAAATGAAGAACGTATTTTAGATGTCACTGGAGGTCTTTAGGGATGCATGCCTCATATATAAGGTGCCCAGTACCCCTATACCTCTTATTCTTAAGTATAGACTACAGGCTCATTTGTTTCAATAATTCCCTAACTTAATCTGTTACTTTCGCTTTTTGATTCCTTAACTTTTTATTGCCTAATTCATTCACTCCATAAGTGTAGGAGTCAATGTGAATGGCAAATACCAACCCTAATATGAAAGAGGTGTAATGAAAAACTGTGATGGAAGTCAGACTTTACAACACCACATACAAAATATGTGACTTTAGACTATGTGCTGCAGGGCTCCCAACCCCTGTGCCCAAATCTGCCCCTCTTGTTTCTTCAGTAGTGTTGAGTAAACTCAGCTCCTGGCTTCCCCTTTCCAGTGTCCTGTGAAGCAGCTCTGCTGCTGTCGTGAATTATTTCTTACTGCCCGGAGAGCCTGGGAAAAAGGACTGATTCACCACAGTGCATTGGAGGAGTAATTAGACACAACCCAATACTTGGCTCTGGGGAGCAGCTGCACTGGCAAAATATCCCCCAGCAGCACTTCTTAAAGGACAGAGTAAAACAAACGAGACAGTGAGTGAACAAGAGAAAAGTGAAAATGTAGACTTTAAGAGAGTGCTGGGAAGAGGGTCAAGTATCCCTCTAATCAATAGCTACATAGAGCAGGAGACTAATGGCACAGCAGGAGGAAACCAAGGCAGTTGAGTCAGCATGAAGGATTAAATGTGCTGTGCTGAACATCTCCGGTGCCTGTGCCACGGGCTAATCTCCCAGGCAGAAAGGGAACAGTCAGCCTAGAGCTGACCATGCAAAAGAAAGGACCTGACTTCTCTGTGTGACAGAGTGGGGTCAGGGCCACATGCCTTGTACTTCCTGGCAATTTGGGAAAATAATTCAACTGAGACAGAGAAAGGAATGCCAAGCTGACAAAGTATTTTCTGCTCTCCTTTCCTTGCTGGTGTGAGGGAGTTTGTCCACTGCTTTGAGGAAAATATACCACACAGCTGAGGGAAAACCAAAGGGTTTCTTTGCAGACGTTGCTACAGTTTGTGGGATTTCTAATTAAGCTTTTCCTCCCCCCCTTTTTTTCTTTTTAATGTAACTCTCAGAAGTGCATCCAACATTAAAAACAAGGCCTTCAGTGAAGTTCAGCATCAGTCTGAAAACTGAAATGTACCCTCTTCAGCAAAGAAGAAAGTCCTGAATATTTTAATACAATAATAAAATTTGTTTCACAAATACAGACCAAAGAGCATGGTGGGCCAGGTAAAATTTTATACAATGGCCCAGCTCTGTGTTACGTCAGCTCCTGGTCTGTCTTCCTCAGAATACTCCATTAAGAATGGATATATGCCCTTAGCAGGCTGTCATGACTGCTAGTCTTGCCCACTCCTTAATTAACCTAATCCTGGGACCCTTATTCACATCTCTGACAAACTAAAGGATCTGACAAAGAATGAGGGAAAATATCAAGTTCTGAGTAACCACTTGATTTGCCTCTGTAACAATGTTCTTGCTCAATGCTGTTTTATGTCTCAATGTGCAGAAGTCACAAATTGAGATATCAGTGACAGTTCATAAGGGGATGAATTACAAAATACTGTACAGCTTTATCTTTGCCTACTTATTCAAAGTAAGTAAATGGGATGTCTACAAAGCTTTTTCTGCACAGACTGCTTGGATTTCAAGATGCAAGAAAATATCTCTGGGTGCTCTTTTGTTTTTGCCTTTCCTTCAGTAGATTTCATGTCTTGCTGAGCATTCAAATCCTACCTTCTCCTGACAGGACAGGTATTAATTGTGCATTAATAACTGCTCTCCTGCTGCATCCCAGTGAGACTTTTCACTTGGAGTAGATCACGCAGATCTTTACTTCCCTTGTCTCCCTTCCCTGCCTCAATGAACAGGTAAGCAGTTAATGGTGACATTTGGAAGTCATCAGTGGTGTCTGAGTTAAAGTTGAAAGGAGCTTTTCTTGTTTTTAGTGCTTCAAGCTCTTGGCATACTCGAGCATATATAACTGCATTGACTACCTTCAGATCATATTTCCAAGGATTTGTTTACAATTACAGAAGCTAGAGAGACCTCATGTCAAACAAAAAAATATAACATAACTAAATATTTGGAAAACCAAGGAACTGACTCTTCTAACATACATGTTTCCCTTTACAAGCCATGTAAAAGGCAGTTTCCACCTAAATTTAAGTATGTGAACCACCCAATCATGTACAACTATTTTCATTATACTTTTTCCTTTTTTTCCTTTTTCCTTCTTTTCTTTTTCTTTTTTCTTTTTTTTTCTTTTCCTAAATGAGATAAAAAACTTTTAATATTATGGGAGAGTTCACTAGCATTTTCTCATCTTTTTTGGGAAGGTCTCAGTCTGGAGAACTCCTTTCATTCAAACCATATAAAAACTCTTTGAAACAGAGTCAAGGTACAAGAATGAGAAGTCATATTAAAGCATCACTACTCATTTCAGAAGAGGAAAGTGAACTCTTTAATCTAAAAGTACTCCATGATCTTGTAAGTGACTAAATTCTACACAGAGAGCTTCTTTTAATTAACTTTACTTGGTTTGAAGGAATAATCAAGGTGGCTAAAATAAAAATATAAGTCCTAAGGCAAGTTTTCTGTTGTGTCCGTTAGCCTGTTTTTAAATCAAGAGATTACATAGCCTCCTTTGATGTGTGGGGTCTTACTTTAAAGAGAGTCAGTTATAAAAAATAAATTGACTTAACATGAAGTATTAAAAGATACTGTGTTTTCCTTTTTTACATTCATCAAGTTCAGGAATCATACCATATAAAAATGTGGTAAATAGGTATAGACTAAAGGTCTTGCTTTTTTATGAGAGACTCTTTTTTCATGATTGTAATCACAAAATGCATCCTACTTAGAATAGGCTTCATAGAGAATCCCAAATGACATTACAAAGCCTCATTTTTTCTTGACCTTGATGTCACAGCCCTGGAAGAAGCACTGAGGGAAGTATATTATTGTGTCTCTGAAGCATCCTGTTTAGAATGTTGAAATAAACACCTTAAATTTTCAGCAGGGCTACACACATGGAAGCACATACCTCAGGGACTTGAGCAAGTTTTCCTGCTTGCATCTTGCAGCCTGTGTAATTTTTTAACTGAATCACATTTTGACCATGTATTCCAAGGCCAACCTAAGTAGGACATTTCCCCTTTTGGTTCAAATTTGAATAGGAAGTTAATACACAGCATTTCACTGCTTCAAAATTTTGGGTCTGGAGATCTTAAGCTTTCTGCCCTCACCATTTGGAGGTTTGACTCTAGGAATTCTGCTTTTACGCAGGGACTGTTTTACAAAATTTTAAATTCTCTAATTTGAACACCACCCAGCATCTCTGGTATAAAGCAGAACACAAAACCAGCGTACTGGAGAGAATTAAAAAAAGTCATTTTATCATCTCACTTTTTATAAAATATATCAAACAGAAGTGGTACTGAATGCAAAGAGTTCTTTTTCCTTTGCAGCAGCTCTCAGGCATCCATTTGAAAAGCTTTTTACAAGCTTTTATAGGAGAGAGTTTCAAAAAGGACCTGGCAGACCAGGACAGAACTGAAGACAGGAAACACTGCAGAAATGCTTGCATTTCTAAGAGTCTTCTAAAGCAAAGTTTGAGAGTTCAATTACATTAGTGAAGTGAGTCAAGGCCACTTTTTCACTCGAAAAGTTTGGTGTTGGAATGGCTTTTTCCTTGCTATCCATGTGTCCTGGGAGTGCTGGAAAACTCCTCTTCCCCAGGCTGGTGTGCAACACTATGATGGGCTGGATGAGGACCAGTGCTGCAAGACCCTTCTAGGTTCTACTTGTGCAATTTTTCAAACCATTCAGATACAAGAGAAAATTTATTCTCCCTCTTTTTAGCCATGTGAAAAATAAAGCATCTCATCTAAGCTGCTACTGTAACTTCTCCAGTATCATAACATGGATGTCAATCCATCCTCACTGCACTAAGCCAATGTCTCTCTGCAACCTGAAAGGTTGATCCACAACTGTAGCACACTTCACTGTATTAATCTTTGCTTGCTTGCTTGCTTGTTTTCCTGTAACCTCATTAAACCTGACATTCTACAGAAAAAAAAAAAGAGTTTATGAGATCACATTGTGTGTGGAAATGTGTCATCCATTTTTGAGCTTAATAGTCCTTAAACCATAAAATAATCATGTGCATCCCTGCATTCTGTCACTACTTTTGCTGCTGGATATATAAAATATATCACAGGTTTTTGGATGCTTTCAGCTTTATGAACTAGAGTTGCAAATTAACAGTAGAAGTGTATGAGACATGAGATTTTTTTCCTTTTATTTTTCTCTTCCATATCTGAGGCATTCTCCCACTTAAGAAACTCAGTGGAAGAAACAGCTGAGACACGAATCTGGCAACAAGACCCAATATTAATTCTCACAGAGAGGGTCTTTCATTTTTTCCTTCTGCTGTGCTCAAGAGGCAACAAAAATAACAGCGCATTCTCTAGTAAAAACATTACTTTCCCATCTAAACTTCCACTACTTCTTCCACCAAAAAAATTAGTTACAGAACTATACCAAACCCTCACTCAGAAAACGAACTTCTGCTTGCAGGTCCCCAGAGCGTGGCCTGCACTTAAAGCTGTATTTGCTGCACATCCCCAGTTGGAGATGTAATAGTCAGACATTTATGAAAAGCAAATGTGGTAATAAATATTTCAGGTAGAGAAAAGTGCAAGGGCATTCCCTTGTCTCATTCTTGGCTTATAACTTGCCACAGTATCACAGACTACAATGTTGAGTTTGCCCCTGATGCTTGCATATTAGCACCATAAAAGATATCTGGATAAAGTGTTTGTAGGTTTATTTGAAACATTAATGCTGATGCCTGACAGCATTATCTGTACTGTTTATATGACTATAAAATAGCTTTATAGTGATACAATTAGTAATGCTGAATTTAGATAGCATAAATGGTAGCACTGATTGTAGCACTATAAACTTATCTTTATAGTGACATAAATGAGCAATATTTGTGTCATGGTGTTTTATGGCATCAGGTAATCTCAGGCATAAGAGTATAACACAAGGTCTTGCACACTTCAGTTTCACATCTAAAGTACAATGCCAAAGAACATTCTCATTCGCTCTTAGAACATCAACCCTACACTAATTTTCATTTATTTTAAGCTGCAGGAACAAGTTTATCTATAAAGCAATTTCAAGCACCCCATTTCCAAAAAACTGTTCCTACAGCATTGCTGGGTTATGACTGGCCCCAGTGATGGGGCCAGTAGATGAGGGCTGATAGATGTCACAAACCAGGGCAGACTCTCTGCTTAGACTTCTTTAATTGTCTCCCTCCATTGCTATTTCACTCTACGCCTTTTATCCCAAAGGGGGACATGATAAATGAAAGACTGATCAGCCGCAAAACAATTTTTAATTAATTTCACAGTTTTGCCTCATTCAATTCATAGCTGACATAAAAATGACTTTGAAAGGCTGCTTGCCTGCCATTCCCAGAGTAGCACTCACTAGCAAAAGGCAGGAAAAAAGACCTCTGATGTTACATTGTTTTCTTTGAAAAATAATTTGTTACTACCCATTACTGGAGTGGATATCTGTGCTGAGTTAAGATTTTATGCACATTGGTTAACTGTGCAATGGAAATGTCCTCTTTTGGGTTTTTCGTATAAATTGCATTACTATTTGTAACACAGAAGACATAATCCACAGAAGTCATGACACCAACTCCTTCTCTGTTCCTTCCCCTTTGGCAATAGTTAGCTTCACAGGAAAACACCTCAGGAATTTCACCTACTCCCCTAATTCTCCATGATATCACTGGTTGTGGACTCTGCATTTTTGCCCATTTACATAATGTCAATTAACTCAACAGGAGGAATCCCAGTTCCTCAGTTAACAATGAATTAGGCATCATAAACACAGATCTTCATATAAGAAGACTTCATTATGTAGGCAGCACTGTATAGCAGCCTGAACATCAGTGTAGTCTAAAAGCTGAACAATCCTGGGACTAAAAACCTAGGAGCAACAAATACATCTTCTTTTGTTCTTTCTTTTAACTGCAGTATAACTCCACCATCCATCCATATTTTTGTCTCAAAAAATGGTACAAATGTAGTGTGCTGATGGCAAAATACACAAAAGCAACCTATAAGAAGCCCTGAGGGAATTTACTCATCCATTTATAAGCCTGGAGCTGTAATTTATTTAAACCACTCTGTTCTGCCTATCCAGCACACTGCACAATATTTAAGAGTGTGCAGTGGGTTCACCCAAAGTCTCCTTTTCAGCATTAAGGACAAGGATATATGATTACAGTTAGGAAGATGGGATCAAATATGATATCACATTTAAAAGAAATAATGTTTTCTGCTCCTCAAATATGAGGAATTCCACAGTAGTACCACAGGGGCACTCTGAATTCCATGAAGAAAGACCTGCTTTCACTTATCTTCTGAAGTATCTTGGATCCTTTTGGGTTTGCCTAGAGCCATTTTATTACAGTTTCCTGCCAGTTCTTTGGCTATTTTGTACAGCAGCATGAACCACCAGTGGAGATGCCTGTATTTTGGCAGCAGTTAAGATTTTTGATTACACATAGGGAAGAACCAAGAGATGACTTCTAGCATCATTCACTGGTCCAGTTTCTAAAAATTCCCTTCTACTGACCATAATAATAGTGAGAATTTGGATACTGACCATTTAAGAAGACTCAGTTGCGTAGTTCTATATGTCAGTCTCCAAACAGAGGTCCTACCAATCCAGCACCTTTGTTAAAAGCTATTTCAGATCCTCATGGACTGACCAACTGGGAGAGTCCTTCCTCATTCTCATACAGATTAATTTGGACAACCAATCCTACCGTCTTTTTCCCTACACATCAGTATCTCATACTCCTCTTTGATTTTTCCCTTCATGCTTTTTATAGGAGATAAAAAACCAGACAGGTCACATAAGGCTGCCTGACATTACCATATATCTGTCATATACACAGCTCTCAAAACCTGGAGCAAATTCTTTCTGCAACTCATTACTAGGAAAATAGATGAAGTCCGAAGAAAAGGTAATTTTTGTGCTTTATTATCTTCAAGGTGCTTTAGTCTAGCTTAGGGAGAAACAGCATGGCCACGATGAAAGACTGAGCAAATCACAGGTTAAGTAGAACAAAACAAAATCAAATATCCTATCTAAAATAGGCACTGGATACACTCATCATGTGTGTAAACAAAATGTAAATAACCTTTTAGATAACCCTTTTGAATATTTGAGAGTTGTCTTGGAAATTTTTGTGGAAGAAGCTTCACCTTGTAACATTCAAGCATGATCAGTGCCACTTTTCATGCAATACACTGTGCATTCCATGAAAAGGAAATTTAGTCCAGTTGTTAATATTCTCCAACAATATATAATTCTGGAAACTCCACTTTCAGGAGTATGCTGGTCACATATTCAATGTTTTCATGGTAGCCTCTAAATTTATTCTTCTTTTTATGAGAGCTATTAAAAGCTTTTAAATATTTTTGGCTGCTGGAGGGTAATTAATTATCTGTGCTTCCAAACTAATCAAGGATATTAGTCTTTCTAGAACACTCAGGCAAACCATACAGGGGTAACTGGGGAAATCCAGATGGTTACTGCCACACTAGCATGCACTTTACTGATAATGGCTACCCAGGTTTTCAGAGCTTCTCAGTATATTCTCATTTCACTCATATGGTTCCATTACGCAAATAATAGTGAGAATTAATTGCTTCTAATTGAGGTGGTGGTAGTAAATCAAATTAGTGTCCACAGCATAATACAAACAATGTCAACAATGCTGGCTCTGTTACGGCAACTAAATAGAAACTAAATACAAGTGTTGAAAATTGCATCCTTTAGTGATCTTCCGTGAGTTAAATTCTGGCCATTGAAGAAGAATGAGGTTTTACAAGAACACCCCTTAGGAGTTTCACCATCTCCTATACATAATGTGAGCTGAACCTAGTCAACCCAAATTTTGAATATTCAGGTACGGGAGAAAGAACCAGTATGCACAATTCATGCTACTGAAAGATGTCTGATAATATCCATGACAGCAAGAAAGTTTGTCCTTTTTCCTTCTTTTGGGTAAAACTTTCAAAAGATATTAAATACCTGAGAAAGAGGTGCAATGACATCTGTAAAATAATGAATCTTGATATTTCTGTTCTTTTCAAGTCCCATTTCCACTGCTGCTAACCAGCAGGACTTCAAATGGTGTAAGACTCTTTGGCTAGACTGTCCAGAGAAGCTCAATTGATCTCAGTGGACAGTTTGGCAATTCTTCTTATTTCTGCTGTCCTAAGATGGCATTCATGACTGTCACACGTGACAGTGACCACAATGATTTTTCTTCTTGCTTAGAGCGATGCTGACATAGCTGAACTGATATCAAAAAAGATTTTAGCCTGGACTGGATTTTCCCACTGAGATGCAAGCTTACTCTTACTTTCTGCTGTATTTTCAAGCAGGTGTGTGCATCAATTTCCATAGCTTTACCATTTTTCCTGAGTTGTCAAGAACAGCCTCCACCCTAACGTGCAATGGCACAGCTGTGGTTAATTATTTTTTGAGCCTTTCAGTGGCACATCCCATAATAACCCATTTGGATGTGGTAAAAGTGATGTAGACACTTCTCTTTCAGGTGATAAAATAAAGAAAGTAGGCTCAAAACTGAACAGATAAATTTAAAGGAAGGGTTGTGGTTTTTTTTTTTTGTTTTTTTTTTTTTTTTTTTTTTTTTTTTTTTTTTTTTTTTTTTTTTTTTTTTTTTTTTTTTTTTTTTTTTTTTGTTTTGTTTTGTTTTGTTTTTTTGTTTTTTTTGTTTTTTAAGAGGGGTAAAACTTATTTCTTCTGAACTTCTATCCTGAGCAGGAGCACGGGAGCAATTACCTGGAGAGCTGCTGGTAAACATCTTGTCTAGATTAGTTCCATTACCAATGGGGAGATGTCAAATATCCACCTGAATCACAGGGAAATTCCTCTAAATCTGCTGAATGTTATTTCTGCCCTGAGGAAATCCTCCAGGCATTCCATTGAACTAAATATTGATAACCTGACCCGCTGCTTGCAGAAATTTCTTTGTTGATACCAATCAAATAGAAACTGTGCAATATTAAGGACTTACTCTGCCCAAGATCAGGACACTTCCAGGTATGGAAGACAGCTCCTGCAATGCACTAATAATAGCGCAGACAAATGAAAAGAACAGACCTTGGGTTTAATTCTGATTTTCCAGGTCATGAAAAACACATGAAAGCAAAAAAAAAAAAAAAAAGACCTTATGATCTGTCCAGATGTTGCCTAAACCCTCCTTTGGCCAAGGCCAAGGCTATGTCAATCATTTGTATTAATGTCACAAAGAAACTGATAGGAAGAAATCCATGGAATAAGCACACAGAACCAGATTGTCAAATAGACAGCACAACCATCCTTTTTCTCCTGGGTAGCAGAGAGGGATGAAGGGCAGAATAAGACACAGAGAAGCTTTGGGACTGATGTTTTGCAACCCAAGTTGTCACAAAATCTCCGCACCAGCAAAGTCAAACATTACTCTTGAAAAGAAATGAATAAATGGTCAAAAGAACAAAACGGCTGGACCTCATTGTCAGAAAGATTTTTTCCTATTTAATTTTATTTAGTTTCATGGTATTAGGTTTGTTAATTTTGCTACAGAATTACAGCTGTTGACTTTCTAAAGTGATTTTGTTAGAAGTCAAGGGTACATTAGAACCTGAACTGCTATTAAACACAATCATGAGTTCTTCTATGCTTGAAATATCTCCTAAAACTCCAATAGTTTGGCAGTGTGGTGAGCATGGAAAGACATTCACATCTGATTTCCCTGCGGTCAATTAAAGTGTTTTTCTATGTGGCAAAATATCAACATCTTATAATATTTATGTGTTAAGTAGACAAAGATGTTTCATATTCAGCTGATGGAAATGTCCTGAAGAATATCTTTAAATATTGATGTTTCCCAATGTAGCCCTTAGACATTCTGTTTGCAGTGACATTTCAGCTTGCTATAATTTTGCTGTAATTAAACCCCTCCATTTTTTCCCCCCTAGATAATTTGTGCATATAGACAACTGCATTTTTCTGCTACAACTAATTTGATATTTCACCAGCTTCTCTTATGAGCAGGAAGAATTTTAAGCAATTTTTTCTTCTGTTTGTAATTATACATTGCACCTGCTCAAAATCCAAGGGAACAAATGACTAGACAAAAAGGAACATAAGAGTAATATTTCAAACTGATGTGCAGAACACACTATTCATGGAGGTAGAAATTGTTCACTTTACATCCCAGTTATCTGTTATGTCCAAGGACCAAGCTGTCAGTATGAGCAGAAGTTATTTTTCCAAAACTGAGATTGGCATTCAGGTATTACAAAATTAGTTTCATTGCAGATTCTGGAACTTCAGAAACTCCAAAAAATCACACCATCTTAACTTTGAAAGCTGGATTAGAAGTGCTGTAATTAGAGGTGAGATTGAAACCTCCATTAAACCCCACTTCAGGGATATAAGTTTTTAAAATATATTCAAGACCCATTGTTCTGGTCTTCTCAGAGAACATACTGTGTAAGATATATTGAGCACAGTATTTTAGTCTGTAGTGTAAGGAATGGCATTTCAGTAGGCAGTATATAGCCAAAAGCAGTTTGTCAGAACCTTCATTTTTCCTGACAGGCCAGTCAAATCAGTAATCATGCAAACACTGTCAGGGTGTGGGTCTGACTGCACAGACATTTTTCCTTTCTGATACTTGACTGTGTTGCCCTTCTCTGCAAACAGCACTCAGAGTATATAAATCAAGCCCTTCTCATCTTCTCTCATTTTCCTTCGAGCTTTAAATTATTGCAAGACTGGGTTAAGTCACCGCTCACTTGCCCCTTGGTTCAAGAGAAAGGAATAATTTCCATTCGTGCAAGTCTACATCAGTGGAACAGCTAACACATCTTTCTGTCCCAAAGTACCATGAAAGATGACTCCTCCAGCACTGGCATCGACCTCCTTATCAGGCATTACAGACAGTTGCTGCACCTCAAGTGCAGTTATCGCTGAGATATAATAGGAGATATGCTACAGGAAAGAAGTGGGCTGTCAGGATTTTGTGCTGAGTTAAAAATAAATAACTACTTAAAAAGTGCTACATGCTAAAATGCACTCATACATTTTACCTCTCTTAAGGGCATGGCTTTGTACTCAATAATTTTTTAGCCATTTTAAGATTCGAGGTGTGTCAAGATTTAACCCTGAGAACCATTGTGCTAGCCATGCTACCATGCGTCATGATTGGCTTCATTTATTTAGTTGATTTAGGCGTATTTCACAGGCATTATCAGTGGCTTTTGATAAACAGGAGATGGAAATATATGCTATCTGTACATCCTGGATAGCAGTCAATGGCCACAATATTTCAGAATAATAGAGTGTCCTTATAATTTTGGCAACAAAAATCTTGTATTTCCTTAAAAACCCTCCAATTTTCAAAATCTCCAGCGGGCCATCAAAAAAATCACACAACCCAGAAATATCTAGAAAACATCAGATGTAAGTGAAAACCAACAAGTTCTATGAAGAAAGGCTGAGAAAGTTGGGGTTGTTCAGCCTGCAGAAGAAAAGGCTCTGGGGCCTCCTTGTTGTGTCCATCCAATACTTAATACAGACATTTACCAGGGCCTGTAGTGACTGAACAAGGAGCAAAGGGTTTAAACTTTAAAGTAGGGCAGGTTTATATTGGCTGTAACAGGGAAATTCTTTACAAGACATGGATGAAACACTGGTAGATGTTATCTGATGTTCTGTCATTGAAAATATGGGGTTTGGCAAATTTGGCAACATAAATGGGGTCATGCATGCATTATGCAACACAATTTTTTTCTTTCAAATTAATATGCTAATGGGGCTTAGGGAGAGTCTCTGCTACTTTGGGTCAGAATACACAGCTGACAAAAGATGTAGAATAAACACTTTGGACCTCTTCCACAAACTGAGGCAACAGTAATGGCTGATGAGCAATCTCATAATTTATGAGCTGTTTCAAGGGTTTATCTTCAAAGTTTGCAATAAAAAAATCTTCTTTGGATTTAAAGTATGTTTAAATACTTTCACATAAGAAGTTTAATAAGTATATATTTAGCAGTTTTACATAATTTGTTATTACCAAAGCTAAAGGACAGATTTGCAAAAGAGGCATTTTAGCAAGTATTATAGATGAAAAAGACAAGGCAGACAGAAAAAAAACCTTGCAAAAACATCAATAAGAAATTATGCCACCCAGCCCAGTGGTTTACTTATTTATTCCTGCTGATGCATTAAAATAATCAGCATAGTTTATTCTCACTCGGACACAACATTTTTACACATGGATCGATGTCCTTTTATTCATTACTGTACATTTCCTTTATAATTTCTGCTATCATTTGCAAGGTGTAAACAGCTTCTAATGCTTCCTTTCTGCTCTGCACTTGAACAATAGCTTAAGTAATCAAGTAGAAAATTAATGAGAAGCAAAAACTTATTTATAATTACACTCAGACCAAATTGCTATTTAAAGTATGAATAGTGCATGAACTGTTATTCTACAAATCTCCTCTAATTCCTCACAGATGCTAATTAGTGTTTGTCACATACCCCAGAATTGCTTGTTTTTCTGAACTAACCCTAAAATTAGCCATTCCTTTGTAACCTACTTATCAACTAGAAAACTTTCTCTGCCATATTTGATCCCTTTAAGGGCAATGGTTTAATCCACATGCTAAAAACTATATATGGGCTTAAGGTATCTTAACTCCACCTGTACCTGCCGATTTTGGCAGGATTTTACTGGAGTCCAATGTCCACTATTAAGGATGTCAGTGTAGATATCTGTTAAAACTTCAGCAAACGTGGTCATTATATAAGTAACAGCAAGCAGGTAACAGGAAGCTGCAAATAATGTGTGCTCAGGCATTATGTTAGTGGGAAAACGGCTCTAATGGGCAAAAGATTCCTTTCATAGGTCAAATTGCTTTTGAAAACATGTGTTTAGGACTGTTCAGAGGGAGAAAAAACGGACTAGTTGAATTCACTTGTTCATACTGTTTCTTCTATATGTTTCTGCCATTTTCTCCTCACTCTTAAGAGGGCTCACAAAAGATAAATTCCAGATGCCAGGATGCCAGTTTTGTTCCTGGATGATCTGAGGGCTGATTATTCAAACAAAAAATGATATAATATAGTGCTGATGTGCTACTGAATGCATCCAGTGATATGCACTATGTTCCCAGGTAAGAAACAAAGCCTGTGCTTTGAAATGTATGTAAATGATCAGTCATTTACAATCTGGGTAATGGCATTCTAAATAGGACGCTACAAAAAGAAGAGTGAGAGTCAAAAATGCCAAACTGGAAGAGCCAGACCAGACATCAATAATCAATAATTGTCAAGAGTGCAAAGCCCTCTCTGTAGAGAGAATATCAATAATACTTCAGGCCCACACCAGTCCTCTCATACAGAGCACTGCAAGCATTTTCTGAACACTAATTTGCACATATCTGCTATGAGGTAACAACATTTTATTTTGCGTAGAGCTCCTCGGGCAAGTCTTGACAATGCAGTAACCAGTGGTAGGTTCAAAATGTCTAAGGGTCCTTTTAGGGAAAATCACATAAAGAACAGCTCAAGGCATAGTCAGAAACTATTTGACATCACTTCTGAGAAATATAAAAGAACTTTCTTTGAACTCTCTAACAGGTATTTCTTTCCCATTGTAAAGCTGCCTGAATCCAAAATGTGGCAAGCACATGTCAAAGCAAAATTATGAGACCACTGCTAATGCTGTTACTTGCACAATCCCAGTGGTGACCACCCTGCTGGTCATTACTGTCTCTTCTGAAATGCTGCTCAC
The DNA here is from genome assembly GCA_013397095.1 of Sterrhoptilus dennistouni. Taxonomy (NCBI): domain Eukaryota; kingdom Metazoa; phylum Chordata; class Aves; order Passeriformes; family Zosteropidae; genus Sterrhoptilus; species Sterrhoptilus dennistouni. The sequence continues at coordinate 85,120 of VWZU01019326.1, read as the reverse complement.
AACAGGGTTAGATAACAAGCTGAGATATCCAGCTGCAAAGTAATCCTTTACTTGTCTGAAGTTTTCCTCAGTTACCACCTTATTCTCCTCCTGAGGGAGCACCTTCTGGAGCTTACTTTGACTGCATTGGTATGACTGTACTGAAGAACTCAGAAACACCATGTAAAAATCCACGCTCAAAATTATGTCCCTTCTTAAAACAAAAATAATGTTTATTCTTCTTTCACCTTAGTTTCTACTCTGCTTCATCCAATACAAAGAGATTTTCCCCCTATCCTTTATGCAAGTTGTTTTTCCTTTCATTTTTCATCTACATGACAGAATTCCAGAAATATGTCTCCTAAAAAACTTTAATTATTCTCTCGCTTTTTTCTTTTTTTTTTCTTTTTAGTTTGTATCTGATTACATCTCACAGTGCACACATGCTTTAAGAATTCTGTCTCTTTTGATAAATAGAAATATTTCTTAGATTTTTAAATGTACACAAGGACAGTTAAACACAGTCAGTGTGATTTTGTGGTCTCCATTACCACATGTAAAGGAGCACATTTTTCAAACATGCTCCATACATCTGACCTCAAATCCATGAGAAAGATGAGAGATTTAAAAGCAGCAATAAAATAGTAATTTTCACCCTGGCTGTCATGCAATTGATGTGTCTTTGATAATGTGAAGCCAAAAGAACCTGAAAACTCATAATTCTGCACATAATCTTTTAGTATTCTTGAAGGATCATCCAGGTAATATGTCATCTTCGGAAAACCCATAAAACTGCAGAGTATTACTTTTTTCCTTCTGAGAGAATATTGTACAGTACTTTCCCCCCTCTCTCATTAAAGCATCTTGCCTCTGAGGAATGGTGACAATAATTAAATCTGTCTCAAGAGGTTGTCTCATCCCCTTATGGCGATGGACTTGCCTGTTCAGGAATGCCTTTAATTACTGTAAATTTCAGTCTATCTCACATTGAGTTAAACTCCTAAACTCCAAGAGAATCAAATGAAGGCTGAAAGCAGCAGCAGAGCCCACTTCTGTCAGAGCTGCACTACCAGGGACTGCCTCCACATCCCAGAGGAGCCCAGCTCCGAGTGGAAACTAGTTGGGTTTGCCTATTTGGTTTGGAAGAAATGAGGTGAGCAGAACCTTTCTCAGGTCCCCATCAGGCTGAGTTCCCATTGGGATCCAAGTATAGAACCACAGAATGGTCTGGGCTGGAAAAGACCTTAAAGATCATCCCATTCCACCCCCACTGCCATGGGCAGAGACACCTCCCACTAGACCAGGTTGCTCAGAATTCTACCCAACCTGGCCTTAAGCACTTCCAGGGATGAGGCATCAACAGATTTTCTGGGCCACCTGTTCTAGTGCTTCACCACCCTCACAGTAAATTTTTTTTTCCTAATATCTAAGCTAATTTTACACTCTTTCAGTCTGAAGCCATTCCCCCTTGTCGTATCACTGCATGCCCTTGTAACAATTCCTTCTCCTTCTTCCTTGTAGGCACCCTGATGTACTGGAAGGTCACGATTAGGTCACCCCAAAGCCTTCTCTCCTCCAGACCCAATAGACTCAATTCTCTCAGCCTTTCCTTGTGGGAGAGGTGTTCCATTCCTCAAATCATGTTGGTGGCTCTCCTATGGACTTGCTCTGTCCACATCCTTTCCATGCTGGTGACCCCAGAGCTGGATGCAGCCCTGCAGGTGGGGTGTCACCAGAGCGGAGCAGAGGGGCGGAAAGAACATTATCAATACCATGAGGACATTTAGAGCAGATTCCACAGAAGGTGACCTACGGCATCTGACACAAAAGGTTGAAATAAATATCAAGTTGTTGGCCTGGAACTTCTCTGTCAACCAGTGTGACAGACAAAAAACCCAGCAGAGAAGTCTGGCAGGTTCTTAGCAAACATCCACAGCTTGAAGCCATCATGTTCAGACCAACACCAGCTTTCTCCTTAATGGCACAGAGGACTGGAACTCTTCACCTGTCAGGTCACTGCAGTAGCACTGGCAAACACTGTGCTGCCACACACAAGGGAATCAAAGTGAGCACTCTCTAAGAGAGAGAAGAGTATTGATACAGATCCCATCGAGCCCTGGAGCCGCGCCTGCCCTCGGGG
>VWZU01019326.1:45547-82378 GCA_013397095.1 Sterrhoptilus dennistouni | reverse complement strand
TGCTACGCTGTCCGTCCCTCTTCCCTCCACTATTCCTCCCTTTTGACACCTCTGCCTCTTCAGCCCTCAGACCATGCCCATCCCCTTTTTGCCCTCCCAGCTAATCCCTTTGCTTTGCTTGCCATTAATAAACAGTTTGGCTTGTTCATTTTATCTGCATCTCTGTGGAGCTTAAGCAATGTAAATCTAGAGCCGTGGGACACACGTTCCTTGTCTGCAACACACCTGCGGTTTCAGGATGGCTGCCAGCCAGGACGTGTCCCAAGGAGGCCATGCCAGCTTCTGTGCAAGGCCCCGTGCCCTTCCTGCTGCTGCCGCGCCGGCCGCCCTGAGGGCTCCTGCTGCTGCCCAGAGCCTGCAGAACAGGGCAGCGTTTGCTGATGGCTTGAACCATCAAATCGTTCNTTTGCGGATTGTTTCAGCCAGCAAGTCATTCAAGAGCCTGCCAGGCTGTCTTAGACGCTTGGGGAGAGGGATTCCTTCCAACCTGGGCCACTTTGGGTGGAGTGGGGGCAGCGCCAGGGCAGTGGCAGGGTGTGCAAGAGCCCTTTATGACACGCTGCAGCATGGTCAAGGTGGAAACTTAGTACGCTGTCGATTTTTAGGCTTTTGCCCAGCTGGGCTGGAGAAGTTGGTGCTGAGGTCTCTTCTGCTTCCTGTCCTTCAGGACAACAGCCACCTGCAGCTGCCGTCCATTCAGCTTTTTCAAAAGGTGATGGGATTGGTAGGGAAGGAGGGAAAAAAGCCCCTGAAGCGAATTGTGAGGCAGAGCCTGATCCCACTCCTCTTGCACTACCACAAGGTGAACCAGTGCGTGTCGAAGGTGAAGTTTTGCGTGATGCTGGTGCATCCCCGACAGGGGGCTTGGCCACCTCCTGCAAATTCATGGATTGCACAGCAAAGCTGTAACTACCAGAAAAACATTGAAGTCCTCCTTAATAGGGGGAAAGATTATAAAATCTTACTCTAGCTTTAAAGAAAATTGCTTCCACTTTGATTCTAGTGGACTAGCCTCACCCTTTTCTTCAACATCTTTTATTCTTCAGATCTTTCATCTAGTATGTTCCTCAGCTCCTTGGCTATCATGTGTGCACATTACTCTTTTCTTTCCAAGGAATTTATACTTATTCAGTCCTTAAACACTAAACTGGTGAAGATCACACAGATACCTAGTCAGACTGCAATCCTTTTGCTCAAGATACAGAGAAAGCCCTGTGGAAAAAGCAGGTTCTTGAAAAATACATCCAGAAAAACACACTCACATTTTATTTTTGTATCATGGAATCAGTAGCAGCAAACCATTTCCCCATGTAACTACAGATAAGAGTACAAACATACAAACACAGCAAAGCACAAATACAGCTTTTCCACATTGGTTCATGTTGAAGAATATTTAGAAGAGAGAGGCCACAATTTATTGATCGAAGGTTTGAACAATCCCTGCTTTCAGGGAACAGTATGAGGTTTTGTTCTGTGCCTACGTGCTGTGCTGTGCTGTTCTTACTTTGCCTTGAATTAGCAAAAAAGTAGCAAATGTGATAGCTAGTTGGTCTGTCTCAGGGATGCCTCCTCACAGAAGCTGAAGATATGTGGCAAGTTGCTGTACCTTCTCATAGATGCTTAAAGACAGAAACGACATTCATAATATAGAATAAAGGAGAATTTGCCACCAGAAGACGAGAACCAATGAACGATTACTTAGGGTGCTTGGATGTAAGATTTTAACCAATCACATGTTGCTTAGCTGTGCCTGCTTCTACCTTGTAACCACATAAATATAGGGAATAAAGAATAAACGGGGAGATCAAACCTAATCATATTTGGGGTTGTTTGATACTTGGACTTCTTCTTTGCAATAGGTTCATAGTGAGTTGTACCTTAATTTGCAAAGAGCCCCATTTGTCAGATCAGGGCTATTAGTAGAATCAAATACTACTTGTCATGACCAAGGATGGCAGAACTGCTCCAGAAGATTGTCAAAGTTGTTTAAAAATTACCTCTTCAAGTATCTTTGCAATTCCTCAGAGTATGCTACCATGCCATTTTATGGTCTTTTGGTTAATCCTAGACTTAGTGGTCAATTACTGAGTCTTCAAAGCATTGTTTGCAATCAAGCATGTTTTTGTACCTGTCCCAGCAAATTATACAAAAGCACACTGCAGTCAGAAGGATCAATTCCTGTGTTATGGGTATTATAAATACATGTGGATATACATAATACTCAGATACCCAAACTCACAGGCATTAAGCACTGAAGAGGTGCTGGCATCTCAAAGAAGAAAAACATTTTATTTAGAGACCCTTTATATAAATTATGATTTTCTTCTTCCTTCATTATTACTACAATCATTTGCATGAAAACAGGATCCATATTCTTTGGACTTAATTTGCTGCTTCTGCAGCTGCCTTCTCTTCACCTGCCTTGTACCTTTTACTTGATGCTGTATATTTAAATTGAAGGTTAATGTTAAAAGATTTCCTATTCCTAGTGGCAGTAGATCTACTGTGGGGGAAAGAGGAGTGCTACAATTGTCCTAATGTTGTCTGAGAAAAGTCAGAGAAGAGAGGTAGAAAATAAATCTCTGTACTGCTTTCTCCCAGACTATGGGTTTTAGTTTCACATAAACCTGCAGCTAACTTCAAATAGATTTTAATGACAATATCCCATCTATTGGCAATCTGATAGGGAGAAAAGGAATGACAGTACAGTTCATATTTCACTTTATTCAGAAGTCAGGGTTGCAAGGTTAGACTTCACATTGTAGTCTAACACCTCGTTTTCTCTCACTCCCTATTAAATGTTTATTTGTGAAATAGAATTGCCAGAGGTTATGTGATTCAGCAGGCTTATGCTTCACCTGTACACAATGTGTTTTTGTCACATGACAAGAAATCATTCTCAGTTGTAATCCTGACTCTTGCAAATAGTGAACATATACATTCATGTAGCAAAATATACAAGTATAAGAGTTTGTCCTTATAGTGCAGAGGCCAAACTTTACAGTTTATTCATCTAGAAATACAAACAGCTACTCAGGTGTGAGTGGTATATTATATTGTATATTCTCAGGCTTTAGTAGGATGTAGAATCAAGCAATCTAAATTTGACCGTGGAAAAATTTATAAGGAAATATTCAGGATTCTGTCTGACTTTCAAGATATCAAAGGGAAGGCCAAATATCACAAAGCCATCAGTCGATGGCTGGATAAAAGAATCTGAGGGGAAAAGATTATTGAGTGAAAGATTATTGAGAGAGGTTTGTGAACTCAGCTACAATGATATCATCAGTTTGCAAAAACGGGTGGAGGAGATCACACTGTCTTTAACACAGATGAATTTATCAAAAGCCAGGAAGACTTTCAGAGATGAGCAAAATCTCTAGTAGTTTTTCTGATCACACACCTACACAAGCTCTTCACAAGCTTTTACTCTGTTGATGTTGGGCAACTAAAAAGCAGAGAGTGTGTTCTGTTTTCTACAATCACTACAGAATTTTTAAAATCCACACCTATCTTTTCTTTAACTTGAGCACAATTTATCTTTCTTCAGTGCTGCACTCCATCTATTTTATCAAAGAGCAGATTGGTGAAGCACGGTATTATATAATACTTATAAATTTTTTCTGACATGGAGAAATGTATGATCAAAAGTTGTAAATGCCAAGTAGATGATAAGCCCTATAATTTACTTGATAAAAGCTGACTCCACAGGAGATATTTAAATGAATGTAATGACAGAATGTTCCAAGGGAAAAGCTTTAAAATGCTCAGATTACGTTCAGTCTGTAAATTCTGTCCAGCTATTAAAAGCAAATTGATTACTATAAGATGATCATCACAGTTAATCTCCACATTCAAGAAGTTTCATAATTGCCAGGAAAAAGTTGGAAAAGATATTGAAAAGCAGCTATCTGTAACTGCAAACATATTGATCTTTTGTGATTTAGCAGTGGAGGTCTCATCATAATTTAGAAGTTTGTGTTCTGGTCCCTCAGCCCTGTTTCCCCAGAAAAACTGTTGTCCATCATCTAACTGTACTCACAGATATTTATAGTTGCCACATCATGCATATTAATTAATCTCTCTCCTTAGGCATGGATTTTTTGTAGATTTTTTTGTAGACTGAACTTCCAAAAACATACATTATACATACAAGTGTGTGTCTTTGTCTACCTTCACATTCAAACCATGCCAGGACAAGGGAGTTCCATCCTCTCTGAATCTTTTTGACATAGATATTGATATGAATAGTAATTAATTAATAAAATGATTGAAGTTCAGTCGAAAGCAGCTCAAAACTTTTCTTGTGTAGACAGGAGAATTCATGACAAAGAATTCTTCCTTTCTAGCAAGGAGTAACATCTACATTTAAGGCTGGGACAAGTAGTTATATATTAGCTATGAGTCTGCTATACGGACCTATTACAAGATCATGACAAACACCATGCTGAATTAGCATGGATTAAATTCCTTGTTTAAAATCTCATTCAGAGATCTCTCATTCACCAGAGACTGACTATGGAAAAGGATTCAGCTGCAACACAGGCTTTTATCAAAAATGCCCAAATGCATTTCCTGAGTGATAAGGTAAATATATTTCAAGTAAAGACATAAATACATGTTGCTCCAGATTTCAAGCAATCATGATTGAAGTAAATCTGTACAATTTGGAGAACACTTCAGCAGTCTGTTAGTGAATGCATGGGATAAAACATCAGTGACAAAGTACTCATTTAGTGGTAAATACATGGATGGCTAGGAGAGGAACTCTTGAACACAGTAAGTTTGAACATCAGATATCTTAATTAAAGCTGCCTGCCACCACTGTAAATGGTCCAGCAAAGCATGCAGAGATGAAGCAACCAGACAGAAGAGAAGGGGGCATAATTTTGTATATATTTCTGGGTTCAGTTCCAGTTCTTTAGAGAACTAAGGCTGATTGAATATGTTCCTTTCCATGTGAGTCCTTTGAATGCTCTCCTTCTTCCTACCAGCAAGGACATAAGCAATCTCTTGTCCCTTCTATTTCAGGATCAGTACAACTACTGATTGCAAACTGACACAAGGCTAGGACATTTGCTGGTGGGTCTGTTTAGGTTTTTATGTGATGTCATGTAAATATTTTCTGTGATGTAGTCACTACAGGTAAAGAGTATGTGCTCTTTTGTGCATCAGAGCTAGTGATTGGCAAAGATACTTTGGATGTATTAGCACAGAAAATGTGGCTTCTCAAATAAAAGTTAAGTGCTGGGACAAATCTGTATGTGTTTAAATTTTCCATATATAAAATAACTCTGTTTGCAATGGAATGAGTTTATAATCATTGAGTAAAATTGAGAAGTTATGAGCAAGAAAGCCAGGAAAAAACACAGCTGCTTTTCCTTGAAATCAATATAAAGGCAAAAAGAGGAAAACACAGTTTGATTTTCTGCCTTATTATTTTCATACATCATTTGAGCAACTCATTTTATCTGATTCTTTTCATACTTAACTTACTATATCAACTTTTATTTAAATTAAACTGCTTCTAAACTGCTTTGGTTTAGGCAATCCAAAGCAAGACATTTGGCAAAGCCTTTGAGAAGCCCTCTGTTAACAAAATCACTGTTGATGCTGGAATGAAGTTAACTAGCAATGGCAAAGCTGAGAGGTTTGCATCATGTCTGAGAATCCTGTAGTTAACTTCCTCAGCCAAACACACTGGTAATAGCTTGGATCCAGGAAAACACCAGGTACCTATCAGCCTTTTCAAATAGCACCAGTTCACTAAGATAAATGTGAGTCCCTAGAGGTTTCTATTCCATCTGGACAACCGTTTGCAAAGCAAATTTTAATTCTTGCAATAAGCCACAAACTGGTGAATTCACTGAAGCTTGTAAAACCAGCCTAAATAGTTTCCAGTTCCAAAAATTTAAAAGGATTCCTGAAAAAAATCATGGGCATTAAATAATCTGAAGTAAACCAGCACTTTTTAAAAACAGACTTTGGAACCAGCACTTAGGTTGGAAAATTCCAGGGGCAAATCTTACCTTTTAAAGGGTATGTGGAACTTTCCCATTAATTTAACTGAAGTCATGATTTTGCTATAGGAGTTAGCATATAAAGTCCGACACACAGCTGAGTGATGAGGTGAACAGACTAAACTGGTTTTGGGGATTGTTTTTGGTTGGTTTGTTTTCTGCTTGGTTTGTTTCCATTCAGGGTTAAAGGCCTGTGCAAAACAACCAGCACACTGAATAGTAGTTTCTACCAACACTACTGGAATTTGATGCTGTTTGTGCTTCCTCTTGTATGGGTCTAAACAACAATCCAGGACTTAAGAAAACAAAGTGTGAAAATGTGGCCACCCATCAACAGAGAAAATTCTCCTAAGAGAAAGCATTAATTTACCTTTAATGGCAGATAAAAGCCATTTCCTGCCCTTGCCCTCAGATTTATATGACGTTTCCAAGGAAACCAACTCTGGAAACACCTTCACAGTATCACTATGTACCGTGATATTCTTATACTTCAGAGCTTATTTAAGGCTTTGTAGGCTTATGACTGAAAGCAAAGGTCTTTCTCACTCCCTCATAAACATCCAGCTCCATCCCAATACTCTCCCATCAAGACAAGGATAAGAGGCCATGCAAGAGGAATGGAACACCTCTCCTCAAAGGAAAGGCAGAAGAGAGAGTTGGGGTTCAGCCTGGAGAAGGGAAGGCCCCAGGAATACCTTATTGCCAAGGAACTTAGAGAGGGGCAGATTTTTTAACAGTCTCCTTAGGGATAGGACAGAGAAGAATGGTTTCAAACTAGAAAAAAATAGATTCAGGCTATATATAAGGAAGAATTTTTTTACAATAAGGGTGTTGCAAGACTGGAACAGGTTGCTCAGAAAGATTATAGATGACTCATCCCTGGAAATATTCAGTGTTATGTTGGACTGGGCTCTGATCAAACAGATCAAGTTGATGATGTCCCTGCTCATTGCAGGAGGTTGGACTAGATGACCTTTAAATGCCCCTTCAAACCCTAAATATCCTCTGATTTCCTGATAAGAGATAATTCCCTGCTGAAAGGAGCAGGGAGAAGAGGAAAGCAGAAGCACAGAAACAGGAGGATGAGAGCCAGCCGTGGAGATACACAAGCAGTTATTGCCTCCCAACATTGCTGTTGTTTCATTTTGCATAACTTTATAAACATGTCATGTCTTTCATGCGTCATGACATGGCTCCATGTATCATCATGACAGAAAAATCCTTGAAATTGGAGGAATCTGTGAACCAGCAGGGCACAGTTTCTGCATTGGCTCCAGAGGAGTGAACCCCTATCTCAGTACTGGGGCCATGCTAATATTGATTACGGTTAAGGGAATTATTAATACGTCACTGTCCCGTATTTCCTACACGAGGGTTTGGATTAGGAATACTTAAAGTTTCTTCATCTAAATAGTTGAGCTGTAAACTTGATGTAGTATTGAAAGAAAGATCAGTGAGGTTTTTATCTGTACCTTAAAGCTGATCATCTGTCAATAGCATGACAAAATATAGCTAATACTCTACAAATCAATTTATAAACAGCACTTTCTGCTCTTTTTATTGAAGTATTATTTCAAGCACCCTTAGGATTACACTAACATTTTCAGAGGGCACACTTCTATGTATCTTCAGAAACTTCTTTACAGCCATTATGCATTTATTTTATTAAATAATTTGTCTTCACTTTAACACTTTCTATGTAACCAGCTTGCAAAATCTATCACCTACTCTCTTCATACTGCTGTGATATCTCTGCAGAATGGTGTTGCCTCTGAATTTGTGTGAGAGAGGACTTATTGCTGCCTGTGGCATACCTGCTGCCAGTGAAAAAAGTGAAGAGAGAAAGCAGGATGAGTACAATTCTGAGGTCCATCTGAGGTCTTGCTGTATTTTCATTGAGAAAGTTGCTGAGAAAAGATAAAATCTTCACATCAGCAAAGCAGCAGCAGATGATAAAGCACCTGGTCCACAGCCAAGTGGACCAGGCTTGCTGGTTCTGAAATGTATGATTGTGTAGGAAGTAGGTAAAATATCCTTATGTTATCTATGTTTTGTTCCACGTACATTTTCCATGACTTATTAGAACATACACCAAGTATCTATTCTGGGTAAATTACAAAACTCCATATGACATTGAGTTTTGGGTAAAAAAAGTGGTTTGGAGATATCTTTGCCAAAGACAGGAAATTTGACACTTCAGCTTAGAGTCTGAAGAACAGGCATTTTTATTCATTTATTTTTCTAAATTTTTATTGTATCATGTCTCTGCAGAATAACTTTGATTTATAAGAACATGCTTATGGGCATGAAAAAGTTCTAGATTTGAATCCTTTTTATGACCCAATTCAGTGATGGAACTGAAATCAGGATGGTAATGTTTGGAGCAGGAGAAGAATTATTTCAATGGCAGGATGACACTGTGTTCTTGAAATCAACAGATATCTCAACGAAGTAGATTTTAATCACAATTAAGATCTCAGAAAACATAAGACGCATATTGATTGTCTTAGATTCCAAAACCCAAAACCAGCCAAGACATGCAGCAAGGTCTGTCTTCAGCAAGAAGCAAGCCCCCTGTCAGGCCTGCATTCTCTGGTGGATCAGGACATTCGTCCCCATGATGGTTCCACCAACCATGAGGAGGCAGCAGCAGGGTCCCTGCTCCATGGTGAGCTGACTTCTACTCATTATTTCCACTCAATATGGGGACATTATTCTTTCCAGACTCTGTGAAGGACAGTGAAAATGGTTTTTCTTCCCAGTGTTCATTCATGCAGCATTTGACATGAGCCTAGCTCTTTGTATTTTATTACTGTTCAGCTGTTTTATTTATAACAGCAATAATTAGCTGAGATCATGTAATTGCAGCTGCTTCAAATTACTTAGTGCTTCTACACCATGACTTCCCACACCATGGAGGCATCCACAGTGATGATATAAATCTTTTACTGCATTGATAAGTGCAGCTATTTCACTTCTCGTCAGCTTGCCATCTGTGAACTGGGGGCAAAGGGAGCTGACAGTAGCACAAAGCCTGTCTGTTCCCTCAGAGAGCCGCTCAGAAGCCATTTCAGAGTGTCACAGTACATAGTTTGTCATCTCAGTTGTTGTCCTGCTCTTAACTCTGCCTGTCATGATTCCCCTGGATGACTCACTCTCGTTACACAGCACGATGCTTGCAGCACTGAAATGAGAATTCCCCTTGAAAAGATGTTTGCAGTTTACTTTTAAGTTAGTCCCCTGAGTGCTGAGAAATGGAGCTGGTAGCTTCTCCTGTGCTTCAGTGGCAGATCACAGCTGATCTGCAGGCCACTCCTGCAAATAGCACACAGTCCATTGCAGCTGCTGCTCTCATTGCCTGTACAGGGTCACCCTTTCAATAGTGAGCCCTCTTTGACCTTACTGACCTTCTGGTAAGCCAAAGAAGCAGGGACACCTCTGGGACAGGTATGAAGGGGCTCGACAGCTGGCCTGTAAGCCAAACTAAGCTAGTAAAAGAAACAGCAATTGATAAATTCAGAGTATATCCATAGCAAGAAAGAAGACAAGGCTGTCAGCATAAAAAGCAATTTAAAAAAGACATAGAAAAGATTTTTGTAGTTAAACTATGTGTAAAAGTAAACATGTATATGTGCCTCATTAACTTTTTACAAAACTTTTGCCAAATATATTAACACTAATTGCTTTACACCAATATAAAAGGTATTGTAATATGGTTATTGTAATATGATCAATAACTTAAGATTACGCTTTGTTAAAAGTATATAAACTAGAGAACAGGCAAAACAAAGAGACACGCCATTGTTATTCCATTCACGTGTGTGTGTGTGTGTGTGTGTGTGTGTGTGTGAGAGAGAGAGAGAGAGAGACCCAACAGTAACAGACAGGGGACAATCACCTGTGGCTGCAAAACACATGGAATCACAGAATCAGAGAATGCTTTGGGTTGGAAGGGACTTTTAAAGGTCATCTGTAGTCCTGCAATGAGCAGGGACATGGTTCACTAGATCCAGTTGCTCAGAGCCCTGTCCAACATAACATTGAATGTTTCCAGGTATAAGTCATCTGCAACCTCTCTGGGCAACCTGTTCCACTTTTGCAATGCACTCATTGTAAAACAATCTTCCTAGTATATGGTCTGAACCTACTCTCTTCTAGTTCAAAATTCTCCTTGTCCTATCCCTACAGGCCCTCTTAAAGAATCTGTCCTTACACAGGGGTTTCCTTGGCTCAGAAAACATTCTTGTACACCACAATTCTCTGTTGTGCTGTGGGATGCACTTTAGTACTGTAAGGATGTCCCATCTTCCCTTTTTCCCAGCAGAAGCTCAGGTTTGCCTGTCCTCGAGGACACCCATTCTCTCCTAATACCTCTAGGGAAATTTTTTTTTGGCTTTTTATATGTTTGTTCAATAAAAGCATCTACATGATCATGTAACCCTTGCAGTTATAAATCAGTTTCCAATTTGACAAAACTGCAGGGATGGTCAGTAGTACCATCCCTTGTAATGATTGTCAATAATATGCATAAGAAATGTAGCTAATAAATTAGAAGTATTTAAAACCATAGCAAAGATTCATTATTGTAAGGATAATTTGTGATCATAGTTACAAAATAATTCCTTTTCAATACAAACAGAACAAAAGTAATTCTTTCTTCATGTCATTGGGAGTGTAAAACCACTTGATTTGATTTCCCCTTGGTACTCTATTGCTTCATTTGATACTCAGCCTTGCAAGCCTGCTGCAATATCCAAAAGCAGAACTGGGCCTGTGTACTGTGTGATAGTCAGCATACTTGTACGACCTGTGATTCCTGTGAGAGGCAAACCAATAACCCAGAGTACAGCATTCCCACTAGGATGCAATAAAATCTACTTAACTAAACCATCAGAGCACATTAGCTTTACTTAGTTATTAGAAGTGAAGAGTTTCCTAATAAAAAATGACCAGAATAAAGAGGAGGCTGAGTAAAATCTGTGATCCATAGCCATTTTCCCATTTGCATGAGAAGGTATCTCAAAATGGAAGTATTTATTTTAATTTTTCAAAGCAAGGTGTTTAGTAGTTATATGGTTAAGGGAAAAAAGGAAAATTTATATTTTGTTATGAAATAACTTTTGCTTCCAGGCACTTTCAAGACATTTTCTTATGTGAAAAGAAGGCAAATATAATAGATTTGGATAAAAGTGGATATGAAAGTTAAGAAAACATGGTGAAAAAATGGATTTTCCCAAAAAAGAAACATTAGTCAGGCTATGATGTTTTTCCTGTCCTTGGAATGAAATGCAGGAACTATAATTTTTTTCATAAATTCTTTGTTATGTTACAGCTTAATAATTTCAAATATTTCATTTTAAACCATAGCATTTTGGTTTGACCTTTTTATTCTTTGGAACCAAATGACTGAGCATCACAAGAGGAAAGCAAGTGCAAATATAAAAAAAAAAGAATCCCTGTTTTCATTCTGAAAATGTCAGAAGATCTTTAGTCAACTTCTAAATGCTTTCCAATCTCTCAAAGAATGAAAACTTTTTCAGAAAACCTCACCCATTCCCATGCAACACATCATAATTTCTCAATAAGAAAAAGAAAGCTCATTATAAAAAGAAATTCCCAGTCAGCAGCTGAAAATGAAGCAGTCTATAAAAACCAATAAATCAGACACCATGAGATTGTAATTTTACTATTAATATAAAGTAAAGCAATGGATGAGTTGAGATCAACTGTTTGTAAATGTTTGGTTATGAGTGAACTAACTTTATTTTTGTTGTTCATGTTTTACAAATATACATACAATAGCTGAAGGAGCCAAAGGTGAGCTTCTGGGTCCCAAGAAAAGAGTTCTTAAGCAAGGTGATACAGCTTGATAATAGAACCCAAAGCTTGTGCAATTACCTCCAGCTGGATCCTGTGCCACTGATTGCCACCCTTTGGGACCTGCAGTGCAGCCATTTCTCAATCCACCTCACTGTCCTCTCATCCATTCCACGCTTCCCAAGCTTGCTTGTGAGGATGTTGTGAGAGACAGTGTTGAAAGCCTTGCTGAAGTCGAGGCAGACAATATCCGGTGCTCTGCCCTCACCCATACAGGCAGTTTTTTCATCATGGAAGGCAGCCAGGTTGGTCAGGCAGGATTTATTTTCATGAATTCATGCTGACTGCCCTGAGCACATTCTTATCATCCATGTGGATAGAGATGGCTGCCAGAACAAGGTGCTTCATCACCTTTGCAGGGATTGAGGTGAGGCTGACTGGCTGGTAGTTCTCTGGGTCCTCCTTCTTGCCCTTTTTTGAAGACATGAGTGACATTTCCTTTCTTCCAGCCCTCAGGCATCTCTCCTGATTGCCACAGCCTTTCAAGATGATCATGAGCTGCCTTGCCATGATGTCCATCAACTCTCAGCACTTGTGGATGCATCCCATTCAGGCTCAGGGACTTGTGGACATATTCCGTAACCCTGACCAAGCAAAATTCCTATAGCCTAGATGCACACAAACATTATGGAAGATTTAGCCAGCAGAACAGAGGGTAAAAACAAATGCTTCAAGGGGAACACAGGGTTACATGGTCAAAAAGTCTGTCTGTTCTGTGCTTCATTATTGTGAGAAAATTTAAAAGAACTGAACAGTTCGTGAAGTAGCTGAGCAGTTCATGCATTAGTTCACAAAGAATACATGCCCAGCCATGAGCAATTTATTGTCAAAATCAGTTCAGTGGTGCACAAGAAAATGGGCTTGAAGGAGCTTGCCAGACAGCTGGGTTTTATAAAAGTGATTGAAATAGGTAGGAATGGAAAAGCCAGTAGAGTAATGGGAGAAGAAGGAAAATAATATGCAACTGGGAGAAAGAAGAACAAAAGGGAAAGTATTATTATGGAAGCAAAATACACTGGAAAAGTCACTCTCTATTGAAAAATTGGAGCTTTCCACTAAAACTCAGAAACTGTGAATTTTGAGATCATTGCTAACTCCAGACAATATTTAGAAGAAGGTTTTCGTTACAATTCATATTAGTCTGGGATAATTTTCTGAGTTTACTAAAAACAGCTGATACTATAATTAGTGAAATTGACAAAGAGATTCAAAACAAGAGTTTGAGGATTCAAATTACATTTAGTCCCTTGATAATTAAGTTGTTCATCTAATTGAAAATCACCCAAGAGGCAATAAGCTCTGTGTGAGTTTTCCACAACCTCAGCACTATGATCTCAGGGATGGAACCAGCTGTAGTGAGTAACAACTCCTAGAACATACACATGTCCTGGAGAGTTGTATTAATATACAAGTCCAAGATCTTCCTTTCTCTATGCATCATGTGCCCATGATGAATGCTAAAACAAGCAAGAGAATGAGAGGAAATTACCTAATTAATGAGTCTATAGACTGGTAGGCAGGGCAGTTACTTTCCAGAAAGAAGGAGATCCTGGGTTCTCGTGTTCCTTCAGATAATTTCTGTGAAGCCTATATGGATCTTTACTGAGTGAAACACAAAAGTAAAAAGCAAGAGAACTTGTCCCTTCTGGTGTGCAAGTGTCTCTGAGGTTCTGATACTAAGTGTGTTACATATTTTTTGCAGCAAACTTTCCCAGTGATTCCTTACATCAAAAGCAGAAATCATTTAAGGATAGAACTGAGATGCTTCAATTTCCACGGAACTATTAAAATTAAAAGTACTGAAATAAAGCTACCCCCAATATTTCACGCGAAGTTCTGAGACTGAGCTCCTGAATTCCCAAAGAAGTAAGGTATTGATGTTTTTTATATCTGTTTTGGAATTTACATAATTTAAAAGTAAATAAATACACAATTAAGAAATTAAGAAATAAAAATCCTAGCAGTTATAAAGCACTTCATATTCTTCAAAGCACTCTAGGTTCATTAAATATATTACTTAATTAATTCCTCCACAACCCAGTCTAAGAGACTTCACTTCATGCTGTGCACTGAGAAACTGTTGCTTGATTTAAGGTTTATGCTTGCTGCTCTTCACTTTTACCATTTTGTCACCAAACAAAACCAATTCTTTGATGATTTTAACTTTGCATGGTTTTTTTCTTACATAATAATTACTTAAATGCTACTGACATCAGCCACCTTAAAGTCAGTAGAACTGCTAATATAGTATACAGTTACAGTTTTTGCAGATATTCTTACTAAGTTGCCTTACTGTGCATTTAGAAAGGGTGTTTACAGGGGTCAGCCCTCCAGGATAACCTCTTGCCTTATCAGTACAATCCAAACAATAAAAAGACACTCTGTTTTTTCTGTCTTTTAAAATGCTTAGCACACACCTGTGATAGTCCATCTAAGAGACTGACCCAAAACCTCTGCAGCTGGGTCTTGCAGCAATGCACAAACTGGAGATTTTTTTTTTTTTTTTAATTACTTCTGCTGTTTTTTAAAGGCAAATTTGGAGGTTTTCAGGATGCAATGGTACAGTGTGCTATATAATCTCAAGGAGACTCCCTTTCCCACAAAATGTTAGACCAGATGATCTTTCAAGTTCCATTTTTGGCTGGATTGTTTTACAGTTCTGTGAAACCTGACTGACATTAAAGAGATTTAAAAGGAACAAGGATTTTACTGCCAGAAAGTCAGGATGACATTAAGGCACTTCTGCAGAGTCTTTAGCATTTTGAATACAAAAATAAAGCTGTATACAAAGACTGCTCCTGATTCCACCATTAATAAAGTTTCTTCTATAATGTGTTGAGATTCTGAACAGATATATGGAAAAGAAAATATAAATACATCTTCTTCAAGATTTTTTTTCCCTTAGGAATATTGTCTCTCATGGAAGTAAGCATTGAGCATCATTTTATGCATCATTCAGATGGGGCACTAAGGATGCTGAAAATATGAATGCCAACTGCAGTTTGCAGATGTTGAGTATTTTTAGGGGTAAATGTTCTAATTTATTTTGAAATTTAGCATTTCTTTTGAAAAATAATGGGAACAATGAAACAAAGATGTGAAGAAAAAAATGCAAAGATATATGAATTGAGAGGTGACAATATATAAATCAACCACTGTGTGGTCCAGCCACCATGCAAAGCTGACTCTTAAAAGACTAAAGGACACAGAGGGCAGATTTGGGAAAGGCAAACAGACAATATCCACTCCCACATGTGGCACTATCACAGACAAAGAAGCACTTAAATGTGACCTGTGGGATACTTATGTTGGCTACGAGTTTCCTGAGCAGGTAGGAATTTCACTCTGATCAAGTGTCCCATTTCTGCCATTTCATTAGTAAGTGCTTCATGTTTTCTTAATCAGGAATTCTGGAGGTTTAGTCCAGTGTTTGTTAAAGGTATGGGAAACTCTTTAGAACATATTTATTAGAATAAAAGTTGCATTTTATTACCAAGATGTAAAATGCAGAAAATTCTAAAAAATCAGTATCTCTTACAGTATAAATTGCAGTTACATCCTTAGAAAGGCAACAAAATATAAGCAGAAAAGCAAATCTGACCAGAAATTATGACTTTGGGTTTGAAAATGCTTTTTTTCCAAGGCATCCAGTTTCTGACACAGAGCAGTAAAACTGGTATGAAAATTTAATTAGAATTGAGTACCAAAGGATAAAATCAGAATAAAATTGATTTCAAGAGATAAACTTCCAAATAACTTCTAGTGGAAATTATGGGGTGGAGTGCCATTAAAAAAAAAGAAAAAAAAAAGACTTATTCAAAACTAGAAATTACATACTTCCTAACTGGAATTCTGAAATCTTGAGTTTATGATTAGAAAAAAAAATAAATTAATGTGTTAGTTTAGAAACAGATTTTAAAAGTAAGTTCTTTTCTAGTACAGATTTCTTTTATTTTTCATTTTATAAAACAATCTGACCTCTGGCTTTAAACCTTTGACTCTTTAAAGGAAGTTGCTTGGTACAGAAGATAACCTCTTTCAAAACCATGAATATTTATTTTCATTTCTCCCATGCAAACACCAGCAGTTAGCAAAGAGACTTACTGTTGAGAAAACACCTTTTTTTGCAGCCCTACAATATATTAATTTGGGATACCAACTCCCACGAGGTAAGTCACGTATTTCCAAGTCACATATGTCCATTTTCCATATTTAGTCATATTTTTTTGACTCTGTCTCTTACACAGTGATGTTTTCTGTCCAAGGCTATCTGAACGAAGGCTTTTGTTCCATCCTATTGCTCTGACATTCATGCAAAATTTCTCAGCTCAGCTGTGGTTTAAACCCATACGTGGGTCTATTTCTGCAGCATATCCCAGGTCAATCCAAGTTCAACTCAGAGGTAACCAGTAATGGATCCCAGTCAATTCCAATGTGTGGAATGTGCTGCTGCAGGAGCTGTTCTGCATGTCCATTAGTCAGCCGTGCCACAGGGGACCTGATCTTGATGGCAAAGGCAGAGCAGGCAGCGGGGAGCAAAAGGATGCTCAACTCAGAGAGCTTAATTTGCATTAGCCTGCATAATTAGCATGCTAAACAACTGCATGGCTCACTCAGAATCAGGCTGCTCTTTTAATCCCTCTCCTAACTCAGCTCAGCACAAGTGATGCAAGATAACAAAAAAATTTGCTTCTTTTAAATCTGGATTTTTTTACAGAAAGAGGATGGGCAATCGCTACACCTGCATTTGTGCTCAGTTATCCCTGGGTAAGGGGCACCAAAAACACTGGAGAAAGGATGGAAATAAACAACAAGGGCAGGTTGTCAGGGCTGGTAGTTATTCTAACTTAATGACAGCCAGAACACAGTCACTACTGTGACTGCAGTCAGTGATCACAGCTAAATTATATTTCTTTGGGCAGCAAGAAATAGTGGAAAAATTTAGCTAGAGTGGGTCAAGTCAAACATCTTTCTTGTTCTGTAATCAATTTCGGATAACAGCTAGTAGGGAAGAATACCAGAACTAAGCACGTATACAGCAATATTTTCCCAGAAAACCCTCCCAGTCTTCAACGATTTGTAATTAAATGACTTCTGGACATAAACATGCTGACTTTGCACCTAAGAACCACTGATGTATTTTTCCTCTGCAAAAATCATGAGCTGCTTTTAGCAACCATGTAAAATTTTGGCATCCTCAATTCAGTGGCAACTGTACAAAACTTAACTAGTTGTTCAGTGAAGAAACATCTCTTTCTGCTTGTTCTCATCATCCCTTCCTCCCCAAATTTAATTTGTTGTGTGTTCTTATGACAGAAGCGACAGTGCACAACTCACTTTGTATTCACCTGGCATGCCTGATTTTAGAGACTCCAGTCATGTCACCCAGAGTCATGTCTTTTCAAAGCTGAGGAGTCAAAGCTTATTCATCCAGAAAACTACAGTGACGCTTCTAGATTTCTGATCACCTTTTACTGTAACAATTGTGTGGTAAAAAAGAAGCAGGGGAAGGAACCGCACACCATATTGACATTGTAAGATGGCAATTTATAACAACATAAAGATGTTTTCCATTTTTGTTCTCTATTTCTTTCCTAGCAATTCCTGACATTGTTGTTCTTTTGTTTTTTTGATTTTTTTAAAATATATTATTATTGTGGTGGTAGTAATAATAGTAATAGTAATACTAATACTACTAATAATATCATGAATGTAATATATGTAGCTAGTTATTCAAATCAGCCAAATGGCCTCTAAACAATTTTTTAAGTCACAATGGTTAAGTTTATCTGAATCCAATGGCAAGGACATTAACCACAGAAAACCACAAATAATAAATGTTATATCTGATTAGCCCAGGAAATTTTATATCCCTGCTGATGGTGAGCTGTAGACAATATAAAGAACACTGTGAGCAGCTGCCTTCCAGAAGGAACAGGCTACATCATACGTGGATAAGTTTGTAGAAAGCCTTGTATATCTGCAAGGTCCTGCAAAGGAATAAAAACACTCCTCACTCTCCTGTGTGGACCATGAGCCCTGTGGGTGACAGAAACCTGGAGAGTTGGCTCCCATGCTTGTTGTTTTCTTTGGAAGGGCACAGAGTCAGAAAAGGGATGATAGCAGCCATGCTTCACACTGACAGGTGCCTGAGCAAAGGACAGACACAGACAAGGGACTGGGCAGAGAGTCACCTCGCAGGGAGCAGAAGAAAATCTATGCAAGGATTTTCACATAAATATTCCTTTGCAAAAGTATCCTCCCATGACTTCTAACTTAACACAGAGTGATAGATCTGAGAGTCCTTTGCCATCCTTGAGACACACTAAATGTGTCTTTGCATTTGTATCTTGGCCAGAAAAAAATAGGCTTGACCCTGAGAAACAGCAGGAAGGAACAGAAAATAAAGATGGAATCCCTATTACCTAATATCTAAGTGTTACAGATTGTCATTTATGCTAGAGAAACCCTTTTTCCCCAGTCTTGGACTCTTCCCTTAGTAGTGGAAAGCAGACTCAAACCAGTACAAAGTTTCCTTCATGGACAATGCAAAAAGTCTCAATAACTAGCCCAGGCTATGGGGCTGACTATGAGAGAGTTACATTCAGATGAGATGACTTGACAGAAGTGTCTTGATTT
Organism: Sterrhoptilus dennistouni; assembly: GCA_013397095.1. Taxonomy (NCBI): domain Eukaryota; kingdom Metazoa; phylum Chordata; class Aves; order Passeriformes; family Zosteropidae; genus Sterrhoptilus; species Sterrhoptilus dennistouni. The sequence goes on along the minus strand of VWZU01019326.1, from coordinate 63,842 downwards.
TTCAATGGGAAGGTTTCAATAGCTATGTAAGAATATTTTTTTTTGAGTATTTGCTTTGTTCACTCTGCAGATCTTCCCTAAAACATGTGTCACCCAGAAATTCAGCAGAAGATGGGTACTTGATTTTAATGGCATTTTCAGGAGACTAAGATGACCCCTGTTCTTACCATGTGCCAGGTCTGGAAAGATGAAAAGCAATAACTGTGGTGTAATAAAGCAAAGAAAATACAATTTAATTGACAGAATTTGCATTTAAATTAAGTTTTAAAATAAAGGCATATAAGAACCTTACAGATGCAATGTTTTTTATACCTTATGATGGCAATTTCTTAATGTTTCATTATATTTCCTTGATCCACAGGAATTTGCTAATGCCTGCAAAAATTAAGACTCATTTTAAGACTGAAAACCCTCCTAAACTTTATGCTATAAAGATTGCTTTAGCTTTTTGCAATTGAAAAATGCAAATGAAAAATATTTGACTACTAACTTTGGCAGCAAAGATGCCGTTGGTGGGACCCACATGCTTCACTGCTAATAAAGACTTGGGATTGTGAAATTGACAGGAAGGTGTACTTTGAGTTAAAAAGGATAAATGGATGAGTCTTCTACCAGTAGTAAAGAATGAAGAAAAAACACAGACACATTCACAGTTATGAAGATGGAAAATTAATAGGAAGCAGATGGTAAATAAACATGTGGATACCATATTCAAAGAATTGTTAAATTCCTCAAAAAAAAAGCTAAAACCCAAATCAAAGTGGAAAAAAATATAAAAAGCCATAATAAATAATGCAGTTTAGTTTTAAGTACAGCACACAATTCTAGCCAAAACTTACTGTTTGGATTAGGCCTGAAATAGAATATATAAAGAAAGAGCACCAGGAACACAGAGATGGAAAACCTAAGAAAGGCCTAAGTTGACATATTCTATCATGAAAAAGCTGCAAGAAAAGCCTCCCACGGGGACAAGGGCTTCATTTTTTAATAATGCATGCTAGTGTGAATTAGGAACAGGAACTAAAATGCTGTGAAATCAATGTAATTAAAATATCTTGCCCAGGGGTTGAGAAGAGTATCATGGAGGAGAAAGTTGTATTCCTTTTAGACAGGAATGCAGGCATGTGTTTATGTGTCATCAATATCATTCCTACTTATACCATGCAAATAATTTTCATCATCATTAGCCCAGCATTCTGCCTCTCTGGTGTATAGCTACAGCAGTGGGAAGAAGTAGGAGAAACAGGAAACTGTATAAGGTTAAATTTCTGAAAAAATCCCCAAATTAGCATTAATTTTTTAAGCCCTAAATACCAGATAAAGCATATTGAAAATCCTTTAGGGTGTACCCAGCTCTACACCGAAGAGAAAAATCAGGCACAAAATGTGTTAAAAAACAGAGCCAAAAAAACACAAAACCCAGAAAGGCACAGGAAACCATATGAACCCTCCAGTCTGTGTATAGGGCTGGGAGATAACTGGATAATCTAGAGGTGTGACTCATGCGAGCTATACTTGCCCTCTCTTAGTCGGTCCTTTATCTCATCAAACAATCCATCAGAATTCAGGCTGCCTGCCCAACAGCTACATCGACAGAGATCAGTCAATCAACCCCCTCAATGGTGCATTCTGTCAAATTGCATTATTTTGCTGGGCACCAGACCAGGTTGCGTGATGTTGTCCTCCTTTGGCAGATGATGCTGGGGATAACAGCAATAGAGACCAAGCTACTTTTAACTTGGCAATGTTAAGGTGTTGACAGCTGGTAAGTCACAGGTGAGTGAATGATACATGTATGAAAGTGTTCTGGATTTGGCTGAGGTGGAGTTAGTTTTCATCACAGAAAATAGTGAGCAACTTAAGAGTTGCTATAGCCCAAGGCTGTTTCTTGAGGAAGTTAGTAGGATGAACCATAGATGCTGCAAATTCACTGAATTCCTTGCATGGCAGCCTCCTGAACATAAAGCCCCTAAATTAAGACAAATCTGTTTCAGGATTTCTCAAGGGTATCCTCAAAATTATGACTGGGAAGCTTTTGCTTTAATTTCAATTAAATAGAAGGTAAGATATTGATTCCTCCATCCTCAGGAATTAATATTTGTGCTATTCAAGGTACTGAATCTCTTACGTGGGTTTAAAATGCCAAGCAAAGCAGAGAAACCATTAATAACATGAATATAAAAGCAATCTAATGGATTCATTATAATCTACATACACACATAAAAATTGATTATAATCTACCACTTTTCATCCTGAAGCACATATTTTGGTTTATAGCACCTCATTAATTTTAATTGTAAACCTAGGAAATAATCTCTTTTTCTCCCTCCTAGTATACAGAATGGGAAAATGTGACTGATACATTTGTCATTTTGTTTCAAGTCGTTAACTTTCCCTTCCAATACAAGCCTGTACAGAGTTTATGAGGCATTGAGCAAGTTTTTAAAGCCCAGTAGAAAATGAGGAATTCTTTAATAAAAAGAAAAAAAAAAAGAAAAAAAAGACAGAGATAAAGAACTATCAAAGGAGGATCATAAGCTATTCATCCCTACAATTCAGGTTGAAGCAGGTCTGTCATTCTCTTATATCTGGTAATATATCCATGAATTCACAACCAAATTGCATTTTAAATTACAGTTGCAATTACTGTATGGCTTGTATTTGGTTTGCATTTTCTGTGTCTTCTAAATATTCCAAGACTTACAAACAACAATAAAGGAGAACAGAGAAGAAAAAGCACAACAATTGTCATCTATATCTTATCTTCTGTATTTATTATGTTAATGTACTGAAGGAATTGGACCACAGCAGACCTAGAGTGTTTCAGCACTGACAACTGCACAATCTGTTTTTAATAAGAGCAAATATTGCAAGACGGTCTTTTCTTCATTATTTGATAGAATTCCTGTGTTTGGAGAAACAGAAATTGAAATAATTTAATTTTAAACTGTGAGCTACAGTGCATAGTTCTGGCTTTGTAGTGCAGAATAGTACTGTATCCCTATTATATATCCTGCTACAGTTTGCTGTTTTTTCATGCCTTAGACACCCACTTGGAAACAGCATTTGATTCTGTGCTCATTATAAGTTTTAGAACTATGACCACCTGCTCTATGCTGCATGAACACCTCAGCTAGGACGGATGTCTTTCAGGGGTCTATCTATAAAATGATTCTGGCTATCAAAATAACATTGAGAGGAAAGACTTCTTTTGCATTTTTTTATCAGTCCGGATTTATTAGACAGAAATATGCTAAATTTCAATGGATTGTTTAACCTGTAGTCCTATATAACACTGTCAAATAAACTTAACCCAAATTATCCTTCATTTATTTTCATTTGTTTTTCAACTGAACTGAGGGAGTTCATTAACAGTGAACCCTGAGCCATCCAGACTGACTGTGTGGGGTCTTTGGCCAGCAACTCTTGCATTCAATATTGTTTAACAAGCACTATCATTTAAGAAATAGATTATACAGACTATGAGCCTCTAAACCTTATGATGTGCAAAAGCATCAAGGAACAGATAAAGCCCCAGAGGTCATAAAGACTTGCATCTTGCAGGAATTAAGGGTGTATAAATATGTTCTAGGAGGAAAATAATACATCACACACAAAATACAGCACAAAGTAAAGAAAATAAAACGCAGCTGTAAGGTCTGACCAAAATGTCTTTTTATCTACCTCATCATTAGTATTCCATATTTGAGTGTGTGAGTCACAAAACTGTACTGTAAATCTTCTTTTGATTCAACCTTATTACTAGTTGTGTCTGCTTCTGTATGACTACCTGAAATTTGGGGGAAAAATGGCACAGAAGCCCACTGAGAACACAACAGGTTTTCTTCTGCTTTCTAGTGTCTGTTAAAAAGCATCTCCTCTTCAAAATGAAGACTTTTTAAAAATATATACTGAATTTATTAAACTAGTAACCCACCTGTTTAATTTGTCTCTTCTTTTAGACTCCTGCTGCTAGGTACTTAATCCCACATTCCTGGATTTCTTTTCAGAATGACCATTCATCTAAACCAGTGTTTACTTGGGACTGAAGTGCAGCAAGAAAAAAGGATGGACTTTTACAATGTTTGGAAATACCAGTGTGTCAAATTCTTAATACCTTCAGTGCACACTTTATGTCTTGGCAAATTTAATCCGAAGTACATTTTTTAGAGGTAACACCTCTAAAAACACCTCCAAGATTATGGAGACAAGAGAGTTTGCATGATTTATATCTGAAAAACAGCTTTGTTTCCTTTGTGAGTTCAGAATAGTAAGCACTCTGAATATGCAGGAGGCAACTACTGCTTCTCCTATGCATGCATATCCCTATTTAATGTACTTTATCTGAGATTGTGGAGAAAGTAATCCATATTGCAACTCCTTTGGAAAAATGACCCCTAATTTTTTGCCCTTGTCATTCAGAGTTTGGAGATAATTTTGTTAGAAATCCACAGCCAATGGAAGCACTCACATGTAACCAGAAGAGTGCACAGTACGGGAAATATACTTTTTTTTTTTTTCAAACTGGGCCCCTGGACAAAATCTGTGAACAGGAAGTCCCATTAAAAACACATAATGATTCCTTGCTATAAATTAAATCAGTCTGAGTTTGCAGAATTCACTTCAGCGTCCATTAGGCAAAAGAAAGACCCGACCAAATGCATTTTATCTACTGGCCAGTCTCATGTTGGCAAGAGAACAAGTAGAGATGGGTTCAGAACATCCAGGGGTACACAGCAAAGGCTCCCATTAGCCCAGACATCAGATACTGCTGTGTGAATCCCTGCCAGTATCATCTAGCAGCTGGTGGATCCTTTAATACCTGCAAGCTCCATGAGAGTATTCAGCTCTTGTTGCTATCACCAGATTGCACTGCATAACAGTGGTATTCACCTTTGCAGATACAAAACTGAAAAGGCTATGCAGAAATACTGTCTAGCCAAAGCATAAATGCACAAAAACAGAAGGATGGGGGGGGGGGGGAGGGGGGAGTTAAGANNNNGGGGGGGAGTTGTTTATAATGGGAAAGAATGCAAATGAAAAATATTGACAAATGTGCAAAAAAATAAAAAAAGCTAATTTTTTCAATAATATATGTAATTATTTCAATACAGAAAAAAATTTAGAGAACTGTCAGCCTCCACCAATTTTACTGCCTGCATGATATAGAAGAATATTGAGACACAGCCTAGTGTGTTCTTGTTCCCTGTAGTCCAGGCTGCTCAGGAAGGCACGGCATCAGCCAAGAACTTACAGCTATTGATACAAAGTCAGACAGGTATATTGACTCCTTGGATTGTCTATAAAAATGGAAATTTATCAGAAGGCATTTTTTAAACACACTACACCCCATGAATTATTTAGCAGCTGCCTAACCCTGCTCACTACTGCAACTCTGGCAACAGTCACTGCAAGCAGAAAACTTTGCTTGGCACTTGACAGAACTATTGCAATCTCATAAATTAATTAGGTGCAATCTAGTGGCCTGGCATTTGCCTGCTGCACTCCACAGTGGCTTTATATCTAGGACAATCTCACAACTAACATTAAACAGTGCTGCCACAGGGTTGCACTGAGAAATAGTCCAGTCCCAATTTTGTAGGATTTAGTTTGGTTTTTTGCTGCATTTTGGTGCTGTTTCTGTATTCCTTAATCAACAAGAGCAGGTAGATAGGTACAGTATTTTCAAGAAAGAAGTGAAAAAGGCAATGTCAAATCTCCAAGGTACTTAGTCCTCAGATGCCATGGTCATACAGCCAAACTGAAAGCAGCTACAGCATTGCTGGAAGTGCTCAGCAGCTGGTAGGATGAAAACCTGCAATCTGTTGCAATAGAAAATGTACAATATATACATTTTTTAAAAGAAAAGAGTATTGTAATATAAAAAGTAAGGAACATTTATATATGCAGAACCAGACCCTTCTCAAAATCCCATAGGTCAGCACGTGCCTGGATACAGCTATGATATTGACTGGATGTTGAATCCCTCTTTTATCACATCTGCTGCTTGATAAACAGGAAGAGAAGCAGAAGGAGCAAAGAAGCTTACCCTTTGCTCTTATGCCACAAGAAATCCCACTTCCTTTCAGAACCAGCACAACAAGAGTGTCTCTGTTTCAGCACATCATGCTGTCACCTTTTCCAAAAGTATCTTTGCATCCCTATAAGTGGTACCACGCAAGGTTATTTTCCAAAATGGATGTGAAGCCCTCCTAAAGCCAAGTCCAGGCCACTTGCTGCAAACACACTGATAAACTCAGCTCTCCTACATCCTGTGCTGAGCTGCTTCATGCCCACACAAGCAGAGATTCCTCACTGATCCCCAAGTACAAGCAGCTCACGTTTTGTGCTGTAACAGTGCAGCCCCCAGTCCACTGTGAGAAACAACAGTTGTCAGTTTAAATGGTTTGGTTTGATTAAATCAATGCAAAATAGAAGCCATCATTAATAAATCATTCACCTTCCCCACTGTTTCAATGATTACATATTAAGCTTTCAGGGTATTATTAGAACCGATATTTCCTTCAAATCTTTAGACAATTAATTTGGGAGTTGTGATTTTTGAGAAGAGAGTGATTCCAGCTTTTTCAATATCAGAGACAAGGACTTTTTCCCATGTTCTTGAAACATTGGTAAGATGAGGCAATTTTAGAAACACAACAGTTCCTTTTTTACAAACCTGTATGGCTAAAAATATTCAGAAAACATACTGAATATTGATGGAGTGAGAAAATACCATTTTGTTTATATTAAAGAGTCCCTCATCACATCAGATACTGTGGTAGCAACCATTGCTACGGGAAAAGGAAGAGCTCAGAGTGTTCTGAGTTCAGTTCATTCGCTTTCACAGATTCTGTCTTCCCAGGAGATACACAGGAAAAATAGATATAGTAGGAAAAGAGAAAGGACTGAAAAAGCTATTCACTTGTGCCTGCTACCCATTTAACGAAAGGCATGAGTGGAAAATCCGCTTCTGCCTCCCCCTCTTCCACAAGCAAAGAGACCTCATTCCTGACACTCCCACGTAATTATGAAGTGGAAATGGATTCTTATTTTGTCAAGTGCTGAACACATCAGACAATAGAAGAAAGATACGTTTGAAGTTGAGAGACAGAAGTACCTTACCATGTGTGCATGCTGCCCTGCAGTAATCTGGATCTGCACCACCTGGCATAACCTGGCACTGACCACACTCTGAAATATTTTGTCTTGTGAGGATACAATCAGAAAGCAAATAATTCATTATGATTCAATGACTGAGAGGGATTGTTCGAAGATGTTTCTACACTAAAGTGCTGTAATTCAATGTCTTCTTTGGGTTAATAGCCCATGAGGATCTTCTATATTTTCCCCTGACCACTAGGAAAAGGAGCAGAGATACAAATTTAAGTAGAGCAGAGTCCTTGAAAATCACATAATTTTCAGCTAACTGAAATTTATAAATAATAGGTCAAGTTTTAAGGCGGTTTTCTAAAAGTTCCTAAATCAATCTTTAAGTTCTCAATTCAAATTGGCTTGATTTAGAGCATTTAAAGATTTAGTTGACTTAATATGGAAAAGGAGGCAGTTTAGGGCTTTTATATGTCCAGATATCTGGCTTCAAGTTCAAGGCATTGCTGCAGAAGAAATTCCTTTCTCTTCATATGAACATAGTGAGCATGGGAAAGCTCTTTGGGCTCACCAGTTTATGGATGTTTTGGAGATATCTGGGAGTTTGTTATCTTTTGGATTTGCTACTTTATCAAAACAGGAACTGATATTCTTACTTATGAGCTGGAAATTAATCCTTTAGTACAGTAAAGTTATTTTTTCCAAGACTATAAGAGATTCAATTTTCATGGCTGTTTTATTCATCATGCCCAAAGGCACACCATCATTCACCTGTGTCAATCTTACATACACCCTGTGAAGATCCTTTACAGCTGAAAAATCTTGGAAATGGTTCCTGATCTATTTTACAGCAAATACAAATCTTCTATTCAAACAGATTCTGAATAAAATGGAGATAAGCTCTTAAATAAGATCTCTAAATGTGACCTGTGGTTGCTTTTTGCCTTTACAGCCTTCTGCTCACTATGTAGTTTGTGATGTATCATGTATTTCGGGCTTCTTTTTTTTTTTTTAATGTTTCTTCTTAATAGAAAAGTTATCCCAGATCCCAACTCTTCTCCAGTTACTGCTACCTTCTCTTCCATCTTTGAAACTTCATCAATGCTAAGCAACAAAGCTAACTATGTATTTAATATTCAGATAAAGTATAATTAAATATTTCAACTCTTCAAATTGTTTTTGTAGCAGTGTTTAAGATCCAGAGATTTTGAAAAAACATAAGGGAGCATAAATGCTTGAGTCTGAAAACCTGTTCTACTGAGTCAATATGTGTTTTCCCCTGGGAGTGTTTACACACTAGTCTGAAGTGTTTCTAGTGCATTTTCTCTCCACACCAGACTCCGTAGCAGGAAATGTCAGTTTAACTCCAATGACCTATATAAGTTTACATTTTAAGATGATCCTGCCTACTGAAATCACATAATATTTCTCATTGTCTTCCTCTAGAAAAGTACAAAATGCAGAGTGATTTCTTCTCCCCGATTTTTCATTCATTAAATGGGACAAGGTGGAGAGAGCTCATTTCTTTGTTCCCTTGATAGAAAACACAACTGTTTCCAGAAGTTTATCACCATTTCCTGATACATATAAGTGGCTGCAAGAAACACCCATTTTTCCACCATTTTGCCCTCCTTTCTCTCAACTTCTCTTTGTAGCACTTTGAAGTGATAATACACACTCATAAAATGACCCTCACCTGAAACTTCCTGCAGTATTGCCAACCACATACCCTACCATCAGCTGCCCTTATAGTTCACTTACAATGGTTTGCCATTTAATTTGTGTACACTCTGCAGAGTGTAATTCCTGAAGTGCCTCACTGCTTTTCCTGTCCCTTAGAACAAAACTCAAGCCCAAATGAAGAGATTGCACAAAGAAGACTGAGCCGTGTGGAAGGACACAGTAGACACCAGTTCTTTTGTAAAAATAAGGTGAAAAGGTGCATAAGAGAGCTAAGTGGTTAAGACTATGATTAAGAAGGGTTGGAAGATAGTGGGAGATGGAACATTCAGAGAGCAGTAGGTTAAAAGTTCAGCTCATAAACAGAAATTGGAGTTTGCAAGCAGATAACAAAGTTTTTGTGGTTTAGACATTCTTGGCATTTACCTAAATCTTTGAGACCCATGGGAACTTTTGAGGTTCAATCTCATTGTCGACACAGGCTGTAATCCTTGAGTGAAGGATCTACAAATAACTAACCTTCTCAAACTGTCAAGACTTGTAGCAGAATTTGCTGAGGCAGGACTGTAAGATAAATACTGCTTTGACAGTCAGCACTACCATGTGTTTAGAGAAATCATTGTGTTTTTCCAGATACAGCACTGAGACCACATGAAAATGGTTCAGTCAACTTTTCCTTCAAATTTCCTTCAAACATTCCAACTCTATAATTGCAAGTGTACCCTAATATTCAAAATAGAGACAAATGATGACATTATTCATCTCATAAAAGTCTTTATTTCTGCACTCAAGCTACAAATATATACTTACAATGACCTAAAGTAATATGTCATTCTCTTTCTTATACACAGATATAATAATCTATAATTTAATAATTTAAATATAACCCCTTTCAACTTTACAGGCTGTAATTGCTTTCCACTTTCTTTACCTGGTTATTCCATTGTAAAACTACACATCTACCTTCAGTATTTGACAATGTCTATTGGCAGGGACTTTAGGGACTTTCACACATTCTTTCTCTGAGACTGATGGGGTTGGCACTCAGTTGTGACCTGCAGTGCTGCACACACTGCATCAACCATGATGGTCTTCATGGACATGCATACTCCTTAATCCTGCAGGTTGGTACGGATGTCCCCTCTCAGCCTCAAGATGAAGCAGCTGGGAGCCCCAAGGGATTACACAGGTGTATATTCCTGTAACACTGCTACATCTGATGTTGCTCCATGAGATATTCATCCAAGCTGAGGCATCCACCAAAAACTGTGGCTGAAAAACAAATAAATCCCTGAATTCAAAAGATATTTGTAAAAAGTGTTTTCCTTCCCAGATTCATCAAGACAGAGCCAGATCCTCAATTAAATGTAGATGACATGAATGTAGACCACAGATACAGAGACTTCCACGTAAATTGGATTATTTTGCTCTTAAATAGCAAACTGTTACCAGGAGCAAATTAAAGTGCACAGACCACAGAATTTTGCTTAATCATAGAATTATGAATTGGTAAAGAATTTAATTGCATAGAATTACAGAATTGCTAAAGTTCAGAAAGATGTCTAAGATCATCAAGTTCAACAATTAACACAGCACCACCACCATGTTCACCACAAACCATATCTCCAAGTGATATATCTTCACATTTTTTGAACATTTCCAGAGATGGTGATCCAAACACTTCCCTGGGCAGTTGGTTCCAGCACCTGATCACATTTTCAGTGAAGAAATTTTTCCAGTAATGCAGTCTAAACCTCCACTGGTGCAACCTGAGTCCATTTCCTCTTGTCTTATCACTTGTTATATAGGAAAGGACAGCAACCCCCACCTCACTGCAGCCTCCTGTCAGGTAGTTGTAGAGAACAATTAGGTCACCCCTCAGTGTCCAGGCTAGACAACTCTGGCTTCCTGAGCTGCTCCTCATAAGACTGGTGCTTGTGACCCTTCCGCAGCTCTATTGTCCTTCTCTGGACAGGCTCCAAGACTTCAATGTCCTTCTTGCAGCAAGGAGGCTCAAAACTGAACAGAGTATTTGCAGTGAAGCCCCATCAGTGTTGATGACCCACACCCAGAGGTCCCTTTCCAGCAGGCAGCTTTCCAGCCACTCTCCCCCAAGCCTTTGTATGAGGTTGCTGGGACACAACAGCAGGACCAGAATATCACCCAGCTGAATCTCACACAGTTGGCCTCAGAGCACAAATCCAGCCTGTCAAGGTCTCTTGGTAGTGCCTACCCTCAGACAGATCAAAACCAACAGAAAAATGAATTTTTGATGTTGTTGGAGCTCAACATACAATAGGTGATATGTTTCATATATATTTCATATATCTGAAAGAAATAAAATTATGCTTTTTCCTTTATGTCTATATGCCTATACTTATCTATCAATCTTTAACCATGCTCTTGTAAAGCGGGGCAGGTATATAAAGGTGAAAGATGGTTTGTAACAAACAGCCCTGAGCATTACACAATATGTGTTCTATTATCACTGCATCACAGAAACCACCTTATCTTCCTATCTGTGTTTTCTGACTCTATCTGTTGATGGTTTGAACTTTTCTTATAGCTACTATTTCTTTTTATAGCGCTTACTTGTAATGTGTTAAATTCCTTCACCTTCCCAATCAATTTGAAATGGTGTACTAGTACCTATTGTTAATTGCCATTTATCCTCTTTGCCTTTGATTTTCCCAGTATGTGTTAGTATTAAATACATAATAAATACATACTTGGAATGTATCCTAGCATTATTATTATATAGAATTCAGAAATGTGTCAAAAACAGTATTGGAAACACCACCTCACATCTTTATGAAAACCATTCTGTCACTACAGAAGGGATTCAGGTTGAACAGCTTATTAATATAAGCTGAAAATTTTACAATGTAACATTACTTGAGAAACACATAATTTTCTCCAACAAAAAAAGGACTCTACCCCTCTGCTCCTACATGCAAGTCTGCCAGGAATAGTATCTCATCAGTATGGAATATATTGTCTTGGAACTCTATGGCTATAAGGACTTAGTGTCATCTGCACACTTATTGAGGGTGCACTTGATCCCCTCATCCAGATCATTGATAAGGACTGATTATTATTTATGATTATTTATTATTGATAAGGATAAGGATATTAAACAGAGCTGAGCCCTGGGGACCCCCACTGGTGACCAGCTGTCGGCTGGATTTAACTCCACTCACAACCACTCTCTGGGCACAGCGTCCAGCCAGTTTTTTAACTCAGCAAAGAGCACACACACAAGCCTTGAGGAGCCAGTTTCTCCAGGAAAATGCATTGGGAGACAGTGTCAGGGACAGTGTCTGAAGTCCAGGTAGACAAATTCCACAGCCTCATCCCTTTGGTGGGTCACCTTGTCATAGAAGGCCATCAGGTTGGACCTGCCTTCTATAAACCCACACTGTCTGGGCCTGATCCCATGGCTGTCCTTTACATCCAGTGACAGTACTCAAGATCCCAACTCTAAGATCAGGATGACAGGCCTGTAGTTCCTTGATCCTCCTTCTGGCCCTTCTTGCAGCTAGGTGTCACATTTACTAACCTCAGTCCCCTGGGACCTCCCCAGTTAGCCAGGACTGCTGATAAATTAGTAGTGAACCTTCCTGAGTATGACAAATAATTTGGAGGAAAGTCATGCTGAATGCTTAGGGCTAAGTGTAACTAATGTGTTTTATTTTTACATGTCTCAAGATAGAATGCCTGTTTTACTATACAGCTTTGTTTATTGAATAGTTACCTTCAAAATTTTTTGTGCCCTCCAGCAACATATGTAAATTCCACTAGAAATTATCTTCACATTAAAGCTATTATTATATTGTGCCATATTTTACTATTTCATAGCAAGTACAATCAAGTTTCCTATCCCAGAGCACATCACAGATTGCACAGGAATCAAAACCCCAGTGTCTACGTAGTGTCAAAATATGTCTCACCATGAAAAAGACAGGCTGTATTCTGACACAAGATAATTCAGTATAAACAGTTTGACAGATGGATGGTATCTTTGAACTGGTGCAAATTACATAATTTCCTTTATAAGTTAGAAATCCATTTCCATTTGGGAAATTTTCAGTGGAGAAAAAACACAAGCTGAGCTCTTAGCTTAGTATCAGTAGAGGGAAATATTTAACCCAATGGAATTGTTTGGATAGGAAAGGAAGTATAGCAGCCAAAAGGAGAGCGGAGAAGTCTTTTCCAACAACTGTAAAAATGTTCAGATTTAAGGAATGCCATCATCTCAGCTTCTTCTCGTGGAGCAACACTACTGACTTGTACAGGGACAGGAGAGAAAAACAAATCAAGAATGTTTCAACACTTGAGAGCTTCTGGGAAATGCAAGCTGACTCTGTTCTGCCTATCAAAATAATTTGCCATTATAGCACATAATTAGGTGAGAACAAACACATGCATCCACATCCTGTTTTAGAAGATACTGCTTGAGTGTTTTATGCTACGCACTAAATACAAATGTATTCATTCCATATAGCACAAAGAGGTTACCATGAGGGATAAAGGAGGGGGGTGGAGTGTGTGGAGCGAAGCCTTCTGGAGAGTGTGAGGGCTCAGGTGCCACTCCCCATCAACCTCAGCAAATGCACCAGGGGAAAAAAAAAAACCATCCCAGACAAACAAGCAGAGCTAACCTCTGAGCTGGAGGAGTCAATCTGAGGATAAGGTTCAGCAGAAACTGTTGTATGCATTGCTCATAAGTCCTGATACCCAGCTGTGGACTGCTGTCTGGAGGTATTTTTTGGATAAATATGAAAACCTCAGAAACAACAGGGATTTATAGGGGATAAGAGCCACTGAAAGATCATCATGTGAGATAGGTTGCTGTTTCAATATTCCCAGTGGTATTTTATTTTAAGGTAAACACCTGTGTGAATAACTGAGTCATATGTTTACATTGGGAGACCAAAGGAATATTTTTAGAATGTGATCTCCCTTTTAGGTTAAGTGAAAACATATTTTATTATTTTTACCTCTTAATCTTAAAGAATTCTTTGGAAAAATACATCAGGTTTCCACAGATCTTATTTGATCAAGTTTTGGGCTTTGGCCCTTTTTTTTTTTTTCTTTTTTCTTTTTTTTTTTCTTTTTTTTTTAATTAAATTCCCTCAACCTCAAAAGATAAAAAGGAACTCTTAAATTGAAAGGTAGATAAAGAATGCAACAAACTGCACAGGGTCAAACGGAGACAAGATCATAAAACAAGGGAAGAACAATGCTCCCTTTCCTCACACAAGTACACCCAAACTCAGCTGCTTTGAAATCAAAGTGAAGGGGAGATATATTATGCTGCTGAGTAGAAAACATGACATTTTTCAGGTGTATCTAACAAGAAACTGCATCATATCATTATTTATTCTGGCTGCATTTCAGTCCTTGAATATACTTTCATTGTGCTGCCAATCAGTAGGTATGTCAAGCATGGAGAAAGAAAACCTGTACTAATCATTAACAGTAATTAACAAATCTAACAGTCCCTGGATTGTGGGCCATCTGGGCTGGCAAAACTTGCCATACAGACAGCACAGAATGGGGTCAAGAAACAGTGTGGATTTAATGTATTTCATCTTGTCAAAGAAGTTTTGACAATACAACAGGACGCTGTACTGATGGCTCTTAAATAATGATGATAATAGTGATTTTTTGTTTTTCCACAATAGTATTTGTATCCATGGAGGAAAAACCTTTCAGGCTTATTTTGTAAGTAGGCTGTGACCTCTGTTTACACAGCTCCAATATCTCTCTCCACAGTGAGCAAGTGGCAAGTGACACAGTGAAGGCCCCTCTGTGTTTTGATGAATATATAATGATGCACTGGCTATTTCTTACTCCTACTGACTTCTCACAATAACCACCTCAGAAGTATCCTCCAGACACAAAAAAACAAAAAACAAAAACAAAACAAAACAAAACAAAAACACCCACAAAAAAACAACAAACAAAAACAAAAACAACAACAACAAACAAACAAAAAAACCACCACCACAACAACAACAACAAAAACCCCAAAACTTTATTTCTGAAGACTTTGGGGATTTAGGGAAGTATTTAAAAGATCTTTGCTTAGAAATTGCCACAGAGGTGGCAGAAGTCATGACAGCACATAGCACAGGGCAGCTTCCTACATTCCATCTTTAACCTTAGTTCAGGAGCTAGACCATCATGAGGTTGTTCCTACTTCTTCTATCAACTTAAAAATAAAATCAATGTCTCCTAAGGAAGGTTAGGCATTGTCTTGCTCTTGTTGCATGAACACGTGCTATTAAACTTACATTTTTTTATTCTGACATTTAAAGTGGTGTAACTAGGGAACTTTCTGTTCACTTATTCACTGTTAAGGCTCATTAAAGTTATACGCTGCTGCAATTTTTTTTTAATACTTCATTGTTGCTGATACAGGACTTATACTTTTGAAAATTATAGTTCTATATAACTATCACTGTTAAAACTACATAATGTATTTGCTGTACCAAATCCTAACTTTCAAGACAAGATTTTTTGAAAAAGAAAGACAGAAAACAAATATACAATTTGTGCAAAGGAACAGAATTATTTAGTAGTTTAATTGGCTTATAGAGTTGAAATACTTATGTATTTTCTTAAGTTCTAAATTTTTCATAGCTACTTTTTTTCCCACTGGAGCTCATTCTTGGCTATTTAATTGACAAATCTTACATTTTTATAAATGGTGAGCTCATAAAACATGCTTCATATATTAGACATCTGGAATTCTATTTAATCAGAGCAGGAGGGTATCCTTATATTGCTAGCTTGAACAGATGGATTATATTCCTCAAAACCAAAAAAGAGATAAGAATGAATCAGAATTTTTTCAGCCTTGCTCTTTTTCAACCTTCAACTTTCATTCCATAGAGAGTTTATTGGTGGGGGCTGTAACTGCGGGTAAACCTTTTCATTCATTCTGAGGTGACTTTCTTTTCTTTAACTGGTATATTTAATAGAAGTCTTGTCATCCTTTGTTTCTTCATTCCCCCTACCTACAGTATACGCTAGGATAATTTCTAACAAGGAATTGTTGTTTTGAGATTACAATTTTCCTCTTTGGCAAGGGGTGGTGCATGCTGCAGAAGGAACTCAGAACATTATTAATTGCATTTGGCCTTTCATTGCCTTCAGTACCTTAAGACAAATATTTCTGATCATGGTTTGAAGGCATACTCTTAAAAATATGGGACTAGAAATGATATGCAAATATGTACAGGATTCAGTTGCTAATTTTTTAGGAAATCCATTTTTTATGCTTCACATGTCATGCAAACTGTCAAACCTTAAGTACCTAATTTGTGTTCTTTAATGACATTTACACCAATATCAGAGATAGATTGAAGAAATATTTTTACTTCTTGAATGTTCACATAAACAATAGACAGCAAATAAACAAAGCACTTGATTATTTTTATTGTTGTCTGTTGCATTTGCAATTGATTTCACAATTCTATTTATTACATCCGTTATTTTCTGACTTTATTTCACAGCAGGCAATGGTGCTGAAATAAAGGAGTAGATGAGATAAAAAAGTGCACTTCCCTGTGTTCAATGAAACATGGGAAATACACACTCCATGTTTTTTAAACAAAACAGAACAATGTCTCGAGGCTCATGGAAGCAGCAACCTCCATGTCAAAGTGAAAAGTGAACTCTGACACAGGCTGTATCAGACAGAGTTGAACCACGAAAGCAATTAGTGCCTTTTAGAGGGTACTTATTTGATACTTTATCTTTGTGGATCTTCTATTTTCAGGACAATCACATGCAATGCTTTTTTTTGTCAAGAATATAAATCTTCTTTAAGCTATGAGTATTACAGTTCATTAATGCTGCGTTTCAGTGCTAATTAAATCTCCAATATAATTTTCAAGTCCTGATGTAAAAGAAGCAGAGGTCAAGGAACATTTGGCTACCATTCCTACTGACTACAGTCCTTTGACTTCATGTTTAAGTAAGACTTTAAATTGCAGTTGATGGAAGAACAGCTTCTGTCTATTCCCTCTCCAGATCTTTCTCAGCTCTCTCAATTAGCTCAATTTACCTCCTGGCAGCTTTGCAAATGTAAAAAAAGTCCTGACAAATGAGATCAAATGGGAAGGCCAGAGTTTGAGAGCAGCTCATTGATGTGATATTTGAGAATTGGTTAGAATTTTGTAGAATATCTCCAGTTAGAAAGCACTCATAAGAATCATCAAACCCAACTCCCTCTAGCTTACAGGATTGTCTAAAACTAAACCATATGACTAAGAGAGTCTTCCAGACCCAATTTTGAACAATGAGTTGCTGACTTTCCTTAATTCAATTTCCTGAAGCCCATATAAAACAGTATATTGCAGTTCTGGGGAGAATATTTTTCAGGGAACTACATTTCTTTCCATCACTAAAACAAGAGCAGAAATTATTAAAAGCACGTTTTTCTGATGGTCTTCCCATCAACATACTTTATCAAAAGGACCTGCATCCCATCAAGACTCCTGGAATTATGGATATCAAGTTTGCCTAGGTATTCTCTAACCCAAGCCTTCTTCACCAATGAAAAATCTTCCTTCCTCCAGACCTTCTCCCTGGTCTCTTGGGTGAGGGATTCCTGAGAGCTGGCCTTGATGGTTAAGAGTGAAGCAAAGAGGGTCTTAAGTACGGCAGCCTTATCTTCAGCACCTACTGTCGCAGGGTGCCAATCCCATTCAGTAGCAGGCACACATTTCCCCTTTTGTTTCTGATGGACTTGAAGGACCTTCTTGTACTCCTTGACATCCTTGGCCAGGTTTAATTTCAAGCTGGCCTTGGCTTCCTCATGGCCTATCTGCACACTCTGACCACATTTGTATGTTCATCCCTGCTTCCATCTCACATGTATATCCTGCTTATGTCAGAGCTTTGACAGGGGTTCCTTGTTCAGTCATGCAGGTGTCATGCTCCTTTTGCCCAATTTCTCACTTATTGGGATGCACCATTTTTAGGCCTGGAAGAAGTAATCCTTGAGTATTAACCAGCTCTCTAAGATCCCTCTTCCCTGCAGGACCTGTTCCCATGTGATTCTTTCACGCAGATCCCTGAGGAGGCCAAAGTTACCTCTCCTGAAGTTCCTTGTTGTCATCTTCTTGTTCTGCCTTCTCACCATACTGAGCTCCACAACCTTGTGGTCACTGTGGCAGCTCTGTTTGTCTGCTCTGATCCCTGTGCTCGTGATCACCAGTGCTCCCTGGGCTGCTTTTTACGGGAAGATACTAAACCTTTGAAAGACAAAAACCATTCACCTACATTATGTGCAATGTGCACAGATATGCTGTTTAATGATCACTCCCTGTTTGACAGAAAATCCTTTGGCTTTAGTGACTTTTTCAAGTGCTGTATTCCCAAGCACTACAAGGGTAATTACTTCTGGAAAAAGGGGGAGGTCTCTTTTTTGATTCTTATAGCCACCTATATTAGTATGAATTGCGATAAGAAAAAAGGGAAGGGAAGGGAA